>CM060172.1:121856989-122226989 GCA_030549775.1 Tamarix chinensis
AACATCTAATATTATATAGCCCGCTCACATCGCACATAGTCATAGAATAATGAGAATCATAACTCAAATATATAATCACATGCAACATTTATCAACTAAAAATAATCATGATCTCATACTCAATATATAACAATCCCATTTTTATGACTTGAAAATTTCATTTAAAAGAGTTATTTATGAAAAATAAAATATTAGAAATGAAGGGTGTTACTACTACATATAATATAAGTACGATCTCCTCTACCATTCGTACACTAAGTGTTAAGGTTAAAATGTTACTACACTTAAATTAAGAACAAAAATCATAAGAAGTAAATAGAAATTACATTACATATTATCACCGTTATGATATTATATAGGATTGGAACAAACTTTGACAACCAAAAAGAAGGAAATACATAAGGGGACATAAAAGCCAAAGGGATATCTAGATCAAAAGATAACGGAGAAGACACTGGATATTCCTAACTCTCAACTCCAAAAACTAGTCATCAAGTGATACCCTCAAATTACTTCTACAAAGTTTCCACTATCCATTGAATAGACAAGAACCATAAAATAGAATCCATCGATACAATTGTACTAAGTAAGCCGCTACACAAAACTAATCATGCAAAGGTCATATGGAGCATGTGCAAGGTAACATAAGGAAAACATGGCATAAATGCATAAAGTACATGTGATAGTGATATAGGATAAACATGCCTATACATAAACATCACCAAGGCTACATAATCGTCATACCATTACACTTAACCTTATTACATAATTTAATAAAATAATTTATGCCAAGAGTACTCCATGAAGGAAAGCACCAAACCATACTTAATCATTTCCAAAACAATCACATCATGTCTCATCAACATTAAAGTAGTGCACTTAGGTAACTACCAACAACCCATACTAAAAAAATTCCAAAACCACAAGTAGGGTACAAAGGCAACTACCAAACCAACAATCCAATTCATACAAAAATCCATCCATAAACTTACTTCGTTACTATTTACTTCACTTGAGGAGAGATAACATCAATCCATAAAAATTAAGGTGTCACAGTCATATTGGCACACAAAAGAAGTATGTTACCTTACCAACTATCAACCCAAGGATACTAACACACCTAAGTCACATTAGCACACAAATAAAGTATGATACCCTGCCAACAAGGGAATATAATCCATAAGTATGCATACCCTTTAGAAGTTCAAAGAACTAAGTAAAGAATATATATATATATATATATATATATATATATATATATATATATATATATATATATATATATATATATAACTAGGACACTAAGACACCTAGAAAAATCTAAACCAAATTGAGGGTTAAACCTCATATTTAGGGTGGTTACCCCTACAGAGCCACAACTCTCAATCTCAAGCTCTTTTACTTAAAAAAAAAGCAATTTAAACCCTCTTGTTGTCAATTGTAGCACTGGTAAATAAGGGTATCGTTCTAGCTGGAGATTGAGAGGGCTCACCTCTATTTAACTAGCTTGAAAATAAAACTAAAACTAAAAATAAAAATCCTAAATAACACAGAATAAATGAATAAGAAAAATACTAATGGGGGTTTATCAAAATAATAAAATAATAAAAGGAATAAATAAAACAAATAAACTAATAACGAAAATAATGAAAATGATAGGAAACCGCATATATGAGAAATATGTTAGGGAAATAAAAATCCACCACTAGATTAGGTCGAAAATATAATATTTATTTCTAAGTCATCTTTTAATCATGAGAATGAGATCGACCAAGTTGCACACCAAACGCAGGTACATACACCTTATATTACTTCCCTTAATTAATTAATACGACCACGTGCCTATATTAACCATATTAAATATTAGCAGTATAGCAGCAACATGCGGCTCCTATATTTAACTAGATTTAATGCATTAAGTGTAAGTGGAAGGCTGTCAATCTAAGTACCCAGACTAGTACAAAACGCATGTCTAGCTGTATTTCCTATCCTTGACTCACATGTATCGAAACGTTTTACCACTTCGGTTAGAATCACAAAACGATTAGGTGAATTGTTATATAACCTAGCTGCAATTTATACACATAAATTCTAGTATATTTAGATGGCCACCTCGCAGGCAAATAATCCTACATACTGTCACTTATGAGGAACCAGAACAAGGCATGCACCAAATAAACTATACTTGACAGAATTATATATATAAACAATAGCAATTAATATAGAGTCAAGAAACAATCTCACGAAACAAAGAAAATAAAATTATAATTTAAACCACAGTCTAGGGTTTCAATTCATTCCCTAACAATAAATATTTAGCCAACCATAATTAAAGAATTAATTACACAGAAATATATATCTAAAATATAAATTAAAAATAAGAGAAAGAAATAACTGGAATTAATTTTGGATAAAAGATCAAGAATTTATTCAGATAAAAATTAATTTTATCTGAAATAAATTCTACCGGTATAAATTTTCCTCTAATTTTCTTCCTTGTTTGCCTTGAATTTCCGTGCAACAATTTCTTTTTCTTTTTCTTTTCCTTCGGCTGACGTCACTGACGGCTGCACTCCTCTCCTTCCATGCGGCCTATTTCCTGGTGCCCGAGCATCTGTCCTTTGCTGTTCGGCAGAGCCTCTGACTTGATTTCCGTGCGACTTCCTGGCTGCTCGTACTCCTCTCTGTGTCGAGCCCTTGAAGGCTCTGTCTCTGTGGCCTTTTTCCCGAGCCTATAAAGGCTCTACCGCACACCTCTTTTCTCTCTCTCTATCTCACGCCGTCTGTTTCTTTTCGTTCCACCGTCATAGCCTAACGGCTCTGTCCCCTGCTGCCGCTCACTTTTTTGTTTTGCGGCTCTACCGCTCTAGTTAATGCTCTCCCCTCCCCTTTCTCTCTATATGTCTCGTTCTTTTTATTTCTGTTTCGTGCGACCGGTCCCTCGTCGCTTCATGCCACGTCAGCCCTTACGGATGACTTTTCTTCTCATGCGCCCCGCCTTTTTTCTTTAGCTGACGACACTTTATTTTTTTTCTTTCCAGGTCAGCTGAGCCATTAGGTTTAGTTTGGCTTTCGTGGTGTTTGGGCCTTCGGCCTTTGGCCGTTGGTCTAAACGTCAACTTCTTCTTTTTTTCTTTTATTTAAAAATAATAATGCCTACAAAATAAAATTCAATAAATATTAATAAGAAAAATATTTTATTCTAAATTTACTTAATTTATATCATTTTAGCTCAAATAATAATATTTATGTAATTTTTACCACTTAAGCATAAAACAATAATTATTCCCCTATATTAGTTAAATAAACTACCAAAAACTAAGATTATAAGGGTATAAAATGTGTCAAAATATGAACTCATCATTTACCCCTACAGAGCCACAACTCTCAATCTCAAGCTCTTTTACTTTAAATCTTAGTGGTTTATTTGGTGATCACACTCATCACACAATACATATACATTATCAATTCTTTACTAAATAAATTTCCTTTATTTTCAATTCTTCAAGTCATCCCTAAGGTAAATGATCAAGCTATAATCAAGAGTCAATTGTAAGACCATCCTAAAAAGAATCCACTAATATCATTCAATGTTTGATTATTCATACCTAGACAAATCTTAGTTACACTTGACCAAATTTCCCTTATACCTTAATTATCTAAATATAAACCATTTTAATACTAAACCTTGTTAAATTTTATACTTCTCATGAAAAGGATAAAAGAAATTAATAAATAAACATTTGCACAATGTATAAATTTTGTAATTTCTAACAATAGTGAAAAGACTAATTTTCCCTTACTCGTGATAAATATATATAGTAAGCACATGAAACATAAACATGTTTATCTACTTATTATAACTCACATGATTTCATGCTTAACATAATATAACACATGCTAGGCATAAGTGTTGGAAAGTACAAGCATGGCACACTCAAAATGATAATTCTAACCTAGAACATATAACTATTTAATAATCTAAAAATAAGCCTAAACCTGCTCAACACTATCATAGTATATTTTGACCTTCAAATAAATCATGCAAGGAATATAATAAGAAGCTTATTTAAATAATTAATTTATGATATTAAACTCTATTATAGAATGTTATCATACATATAATAACATACATAATTTAGCTTTCTCAAACATATAATTTCATGCTTAGGCAAAAAATACAAGATAACAAGGCATGTGTAAATCTTTCAAGAATCATCACAAGCACAAATCATAATTGGACACACAATCAAAACCCTAGTATGTCATCATGTGATTTTCACATATTTAGTAAATCATATGGGCTACCTTAATACCATGAAAATATAGCAACCAAAAGTAATAATCACCAATCACTAGCCTCCACTAATATTTTTTTAACATAAATAAAAAAAGTTCAACAAACATATTAGATTCTATTATATACAACATCTCTAATAATTAAAAAAACCAACAGAAGAAGAAAATGAGATAACCAAAGATGGCCAAGAAACATGAGGAGTGGCCGGTGCAAGTGGTTTTTGCGTGAGTGTTGCACACTACATAGAGGGTTTGAATGTGAGTTTGTTAGGTGAGTAAGGTGTTAGCATCATTAGGTGCTCACGTTGTGGAGGTGTGGTTCTGTGAGGAGCTTCCAAAGATAAGGGGTGGAAATGTGAAGGTTATGTATATGGTAGGTGTGGTTGTATGATGTTCTAACATAACTAAGGTGTTTGGCATAAAAGGCTTCATGCAGAGAAGCTTAGTAGCACTAGGTTGTGTTGTTGGTTGGGGGTTGGTAATATGATATGTACACACTGGTGAAGTGATGGTGGCATGAAAGTGGTATGTTATAGGAGGTGGGAAATGTGAGTTATGACATTGAGGACAATTAGTTTCATTAAGGCCTAACGTTATAATGGTGATGGTTGTGAATACAGTGGTGCAAAGGTTGGAAAAACCCAGTAACCAAGGAGGAAGAAGAAAGGATAGGAAATAGCTATATTGTGTGGGAATAATGATAAAAAAAATAGAAGGGAAAAAAAGGTTATAGAGGTTTTGGTGGTGTGGAATGGAAAAGGAGTGAGGGATATGGGGTGAAGAACTACTTGGCATAAGGATAGGAAATAGGACAAAGGCATATGGGAGTAGGTTAACAAAGATGTAGAAGCATAGGGAAGGAGGAATTGTGTTACGTTAGGCTTAGTTATTTTAGTTAGGATTGAACCAACAAAAAGAAGTAGTAATTGGTTGGCAAGGAAGGGGTTTCATGATAGAAAGAGAGAGGAGGGGGAGAGATTGAAAAAAGGGAAAGGAAGAAAAATTTAAGGGTTAGGACAAAGCGTTTAAGTAATAGTTAACATTAAAATGAGGATTAAGGGTTAAGAAAGAGGTTAAGAAGCTAAACACCTAGAATTGAGGTTAGAAAATTTTGGGGTGTCACACAATATATAATGAAAGTTAACCATATATTAACAATCCTCCAACCATGAAACTTTCTCAATTCAAATGGATGTAGTATAGGTTTTGGAAGCCACATGACATAACACCTCCTTAATTATATGTAACATGTATAGGGTTTATGAAATACCTATAGAAAAAAATTAATCCCATCAAACCAAAGGTCCAACTATGCACTCAGGGGCCTAAGTCTAAGGCACAAGATTACTTTCCAAACTTGAGTTATCTTCCTCTTTAAGTAATTAGTGTTTTATTTAACATTAACATATTATCAATAAGGGACACAAGGTTCATTTGACAATTAAACAATCAAATTTTCTAGTCAATCCAAATGGACCACAAGGGTCACAACAATTTAATGCCATAGAAGACCTAGAGTTAGGTATTAAGCTATAGTCCAAACACTTAATCAATTCAATTACGTTCAAACCGATTCAACATTTATTTTCAATTTTTCCAAAATTCAAATATCAAGATATTCAACACTAAAGTAAACTAAGGCCAATCTATAACAAACTATTCAACACTTAGGCACATTTTAGCCCCTTATGGCCAAAATACCCTTATATACTATTTATTCTAATTATTACTATTTTAATGCCAAACCTTTATATAATTCAATGAAATCTTTGAAAAGTTTAATAACATTAAAATTAAAACTTTAATAAAAAATAATAATTTTGGAAGTTATAGGAATTGGCAAAAATATTATTTTGTTCTACACATGATTTAAGCAAAAATAGCATATAAAATCTTAAATATGCATATCTATCATACCATAATTCACATGCTTAACAAACATAATAAATAATGATATATTTTCAACACGCATGCTAGAAAAATAACATGGTATACATAAAAAGAATTTTTTGGTCCTATGGCACACAAAGCTTAAATCATACATAGCGAAGCCTAAACATGCTCAAATACTATCATGTTATAAATCAAACTTTAATTAAACACTCAATAAACACAAAGGAATATATAACATGGCATGTCAAGGTTTTTTTGGACCATTATGCCCCTCACCGAGACATACACAAAATTAAATACATAAAAATAGCATGTTTGCACCCATTATTATATGTACAAAATCATATATTTAGCTATAACTAATTGTATATATGGAAATAATGTATAAATATGGTTTCATACACAAATTTATAACTAATAATATACTCATACATATTCATATTTTATGCTTTGACACATTTTAACATAAAAGTCATAATTTTCATAATGGATAAAACCTATCATGATACTAAGCCTAAAAATCTAACTTTCTCTTGCAATATATGCTACCATCTAAAGAGTAATTTGGATTTACCTAGATCCAAGCTCAAGCAAAAAAAAAAAAAAACTATCTTTGTTCAAGGAAACATCAAACACTACTTAAATCACCTTTAAAATTTGAAAAATATAATTAATAATATGGGGAAAATGAAAAAAAAAAGAGAATGATGGAAAAATGAGCAAGAATAAATCAAGAAATAACACCACTTCCTCCAAACATTAGTTTTCCAAACTTTTATAAAGTGCTTGGAAGCTAAGATAAGGAGAATTAGGCTATGGAATAGCAAATGAAAAGGGAGAAAAGATGAATAAAGCACACGATTTGCAGCAAAAAAGTTAACAACTCTAGTGATAAAATGAGCAGAAAGTCAATTTACATCTTATAGCACACAAATATACATCCTACATTTAATGAATATTATAAATTAAACAAAGTGATAATACTCACCATTTAAATAGGTACACATGTTATCATCAAATTCACATCTTTTTGTAACTTATGCACATCTATTAGCCACAAATACACACCTTACATTTGATTATTAATAAAAATTTAATAATATAAGGAGGCAGACTTTTGAAATGGATGTGCAATCTTTTATGTTCCATGGACATGTTTTTGGTGCTAATACACATCTTGAAAATCTAACATAACTCTACCATATAAAATGAGCCGCATATTTTTTTAGCTTAGAAGTCATATCTTATAGACTACAAATTAATATTTTGTAGGAGTGAAGACACGTCTCTCATGTGACTCAAGATTAAGCCAAATCCCATATCTTTAATTGTTTCTTTTTTTTCTTTTTTAGATGATCATTTTTAGTGTTTTTTTATTATTCCCTTAACAAACTTTTTCTTCTTTTGTGGAAGAATGTAAAACATATGGACACTTCTTCATTGGAAGTCATGTGAGGCACGACTATAGTGGTTGACTGTTGAATGTCATGTCACTTTGACGTAAATCTTACTTGTGGAGTTTTGAAAGAAATGCACATTTCAAACACAACAAATAAACATGTTTATATGATAAATACACATCTTTATACCATAATATGATACTTATCCTCAAGGATACATATATTACAACATACAAATGCACAATTTACATGAGAACTTACATCTTCTAGAACACATGTCCAGCAATACAAATATACATCTTATAGTAGCAAATAAAAATATTATATGAAGAAATTCAAATCTTACAATAGATAAAAAAAAATCTCTTGAGAGCACACACATCTTCCAGAATGAATGCTTCTGGATATAAATACACATCTTATAGTAATAAATGCATAGATTAAAAGGCAAAAATGTACATCTTATAGTTGGCAATTGTACTTCTCTTGAGAGTACACACATATTCCAAAATGTGTGTTCGAGGGTACAAATACACATATTATAGTAACGGATACATATATTCAAATATACAAATGCATATGGTAAAAATACACATCTTATAGTAGGTAACATAAATGTATAAAATATATAATGAAATTGTTTGGTTACTCTTCTTATACAATATATCAACAAATAACAACACAAATCTAGCATTATTTCTATTCTTACACATTACTATAACTAAATAACATAGTTTTCATGCCATTTTCTCCCAATTCTGTATTATAACTTCTAGAATTAGTTTTCTACATTGATTAAGACATGGTGAAGATTTGAAGACGATTAAGTGAAAGTGTTAAGGTTGAAGATGATTGAGTGAGTATGAAATGCACACTATATTCTAACAAGTGCACATCTATGAAATGCATATCTAGTAGCTAAAAGAATTAGAAAGGGCACAGATCTTATTAAAAAGTATGCACCATATATATTGAAAAATTGCTCATACATAAATTTATAAAAAATGATGTGTTGATGTGAATTTATATGTTTTTGTCCCACGTTGATGTATTGATGTCTCAAAATTACACATTTTTCTTGTCATCTCTTGTTGATGAGTTGATGTCCCAGAATTACACATTGTCCCTATAACAACATGCATGAATTATTTATGATCTAGAATAAACAAAGCTAAAACCATCAATACAAAGTGTATTCCATATCTTACACGCTTATTTGGGATTATTTGAAAAATAGTTTATTTAGTAACTAATTTATTAACTTTAAGTATGCTAAATTAAGCTTATCTAGGAACTATATCTCGTTACTAATTACCCTTATTTGTATAAAATAAAGTGGATGAAAATGAAAAATGGCATTTTTTTATATTGTTTAACTATAATGGTAATGGCATGACTTAGTTCATTTCAATGTACTCTAAGTTATAGGTGTCATAACTTATCGATCAATCAAAATCAGTATACTCAAATTTACCATCTTATTTGAGAATAAAAATATATTACCCAAGCCATATTTATAGAGCTAAATATGCACCAAACAATTGATGAAATGAAGTATATGGTTGAAGAAGTGGGAGTTGTTGGTTATTATTATCGATTATGTCAATGATAACTTTTTTGCAACAAGAAAAATGAAGAACAAAATAATATCTTATTAATTTTTAGATTGAATTACCAATACAATATTTGTGTATAAATTAGTTATATGTTCTATCTTAACCCCTTATTCAATCTCCTAAGCTAATAAAATGATGGAGATCAATGTAGCAACTTGAGTTTAGGTCAATTTCAATCAAGAATTTGGCTTTTCATTGAACATGAATTTTTAATCTTTCAACTTGTTCAAGCCTCATCTTAAATTTTTTTTGAGGCTGATACAAATTTTTTGATGAAGATTTGATGCCATTATCGAAGATTTGAATTTGTTGATGTAAAGGGCATGATTTGGTGTTCCTCGATCCCTTAGATCAAATTTGATGTTTTTAACTTTATTAACAAATAGGGAATGATGTTGTGAAGCTTGATCTCTTCGATCTATTTGAATTTGCTAATAAAAAGGGAGTGAATCACTTGTGCATGTTCCATTTAACTGATTCTCTAATTTATGCTTGTCGAATCTTTAAACCTTTAAAGTTATTTACTTTGGTCCTCAATTAAAGTCATTATTTTTCAATGGAAGGTTTGAGTCTTCAAATTTGTTTGCTTTGTTTTAAAATTGAATGATTCAATCTTTAATTGAAGGCTTTTGATCTCCAAAGTTGATTACTTTATTATTCGACCAAAGGCTTTGATCTTCAATTGAAGATTCAGATGCTTAAACCTTTGATTCATAAAGCTTCGGATATTTAACCCTGTAAATCTTTGAAGCTTCTATCTTTAAATATTTAACTTAGAAACTCTCAAAAAGAAAACTTTTAAGCACTCTAAAGCTAATGATTTAAGGATTCAATGTTAAATAATTGATCTTTGGTTCTTTGATCTTGAACTCTTCGTTCTTTAGTTCTTTAGTCTTTAGTTTAATAATGTTTGGAAGCGTTGTCTTTAGATTATATTGATCTCTGGACTTAAAAAATGTGTAGAACATAAAGAAGTATAATATACCTATAGAAAATAAGTGTTTTTGGATAGCAAGCTTGGCCTTAATAAGTTTGCCTTATAGATTTGAAAGTGGAGCCTCTGTTAACTTAATTTCTTAGATTTCTTATCATTGGTAAAATTAGATCAAGCTCCTATCTGATTAAATCAAACATTTGGTCCAATTTAATAAATACAAACATAATTTGGCAAAATTAAAATACATTATTTTAACTTATGCACATAATTCTAGAAGCATCTGTCAAGCTAACATTAATTTAGGTTGACCATTCACAGTCAAATATTTTATTTTTATTTTGTCAACATTTTTTTTATCTATTTGAAAAATAAATTTTCTAAAAATAATATAATTTTTTTAAAAAAATTACAATTAAAAGCTTACTAGAATAAAAAAATCCCAAACATATATAAAGAGGGTTTAGACTAAACGTATATAAGCCCTTGAAAATCTTGATTGATAATTTACACGTTTAACAGAGAAACATGAGCACTAGGTTGCCACTTGTTTACGGAAATGAAAACATAAATTCAGAAATAGAAACTCGTAAAAACGGGAAATAGCAAATCTCAAATATTAGAAAAAGGATAATTAATTTATACAATACTACAACAATCCCAAGCAGTATTGTACTTGAACCGAAAAATAAAAGTAAAAATATCATTTCTTAAAACTTTAAAAAACAAAAACGAAAGAAAACATTAAAAAATATTATATATAGATATATTTTAAAAATAGATTAAATCTATTAAAATTATAAAAAAAAAAATAAAACATTTGAAAATTATTATCTATATTAATTAATTATAATTATTAATATTTTTAATTATAAATTTAATTAAATAAAAGTTTTAATAAAAATTAATTAATTAATTTTAATATAAATTTTAATCCAAAAATATACATTTTCAGGATAAAAGACGCACGGCACCAGAGTGCCATTTCCGTGCATCAACGATCCCAAGGTCAATCACCACCCGGACACCAGACACCCCCTTCCCCCAGGTTCCTAGGATTTCCCCCTCTCCAGTATACTGAAATACAACAACAACAGCAACAACAACAATAATAATAATAATAATAATAATAAACAAACCATAAATTCTATACCCCAATAAATTCCTAGCCTAAAATACGTAATAATAAGTGGAGTAGTCCATAAAAATTACAATATATCCAGTATTTAAGATTCTAAACACTGCAGTATCAGTGTATCACAACTGATACGAGCACAATCTACTCGTACACAAAAGAAAATAGGAAGTCGCGTCAAACTTCAGATACGAGGCTTCTTCCCAGGTGTAGCATCCTCAAACGTTCCACCACCATCAGCGTTGTCGCCTCTATCCATCTTCTTTTTGGCAATAATTTTATTGATCTTGTGCAACTCGTTAGTCAGCTTCTGGTCCTTGTTTTGTTTTCTGGTCTTCCGGCCATCTTGCATCTTCACTCCAAACTGGAATGCTGCCTTAGGCATTGCTTCCTTTTGCTCATTGTATTGCGCCCACTCTTCCTCAGTCTCGAAGTCCCATCGATGAAGACGACCCTTGGCCTGTTTTCATAGTACATATCATTATCATATACACCAGACGTCGTACTAACCAACATAGCACATACACTACTTTCCGAGCTCGCGGTTCAAAAAACCACAGGGCAATATCGTCTATCAACAGCATCGAAAGCTTTTAAAGATCATTTTCGAGGTAATATAGCTTATGCCCTACTTTCCTAGGGTACCAAGAATAATGTAGAGAAAACAATTCGAACATCACCACAACAGAGAGCCTGCAGTACATAACCATAAAAAAAAAACAGATCACGGGAACGAAGAAAAACAATGACTAAGTTACGTACCCGCCCACCCATATCCATTTTTGACAAGTCATCTTCATCATCACTGTCCACAACCTCCCGGTTATATTCTTGATATCCAGGATAGCATTCAGAATAGCTCTCTGATATGAAATTGGGATCTTTCTCCCTAGCATCTCTCTCCCTCAGTTGTTGAAGCCTTTGGTCATCACGCTTGAATACGGATCCCAAACCACGATCTTTCTCCTCTTGTGTCATAAAGCGAGGATCCTGAAGAAAGTTTGCATCAGCCTGCAGATCATAAGCCTGTATATTCTGCTGCTGGAGATACTGATCAGGATAGGCCAACTGATCTGTATATTGGTAGTCCTGCCACTCCCCCTGGTAAGCACCAGCTAAAGCCTGTGCTTGCATAGCATCGTATCCATTCTATTCAAGAAAGCAATGAAATTATTCCTCAATATGTCAAACAAAGAAACAATCAACAAAGGAACCAAGTACACAATCCAGCTTGTCTATTAGTCTTATTCCGTTGGATTGCCCTGTCATGTCCTTATCTGAATTTCTTCATATACTACCACTTACCATCATATATGACAACAAGCATTTACCACTTACCGTCTGATGCCAATCTTGAGAAGGCTCAGAGGGTGGGACCGGTCCATAAGCAGGCTCATTGAAATAAGGAACTCTATCCTTATTTCGAGGTGACTCCTCCATGTCTTCTGATATGGGGCTTTGGCTCATGTCTTTGGTAGGGATCTCATAGTCGGTGCCAATACCAACAAATATGTCATCATCTTCAGTCCGAGCAACAGCCGGCCCTTGTTTCTCCCTGGAATCAAGAGGGTTCTTCTTAAGAGGTGGAGGAGGTGGCAGTCGTCTCTCTCCATCCATCTGATTCTTTGACAACAAAGTTTCGGACTTTGCTGCCTTGTCATCATCAAACTCACTGGCAACAACTGATGGCTTTCCTGCAGAACCACATAAAACCCACGTCGGCATGCAGTTACCGCTCCTGTTACACATTGAAATGACAGGAAACAAACCAACCATCCAACCCTAATAAACTGTTGGAGAACTCAATAAAGTTTGGAAACCGATCAGATTATCTGCACCCTAATTTAGTTGTTATACATGCAGTTCAAAGAAACACTATTCAAATCATAGTTGTTACAGCATACAAGCCGTTCATACTTAACTACAGCATCGGTGTCCATTTCTTTCGCAGTTATGGTAAACACAAATTTCTAGATAAGATACAGCTGACACCAGCCTGTAAAATAAAAGTTATGCTATAAATTGCAGAACCATCTGTTGGATAATACTCTACCTTTCACTTCTTTATCCTTCCTTTTCTTCTTGAGAACCTTTCCAGATGATCCTAGACGCAAATAGGACATAATTTTTGCAATACGTTCCAGCACGGAACCATCAACACTGACGGTGACCATTTCCTGCATGACAGCAATGATTAAAGTCAAAACAAGCACACATCAGCATGCATACAGCAGCACTAACATCAGGCAAATACAAACCTCAGGGACTGGACAGTCAGCTTTACTTCTATGTAATGTGGTTGGAATGTCATTGGAATATCCACTTTCCTGCCATGTATAAAATATGAATAATGAGGAACAATTTTTAATAAAAGAATGTAAGCTTCCCAGCAATAGTGTCATAGCTCAAAACTTTCTCCAGATGTTAAATACCACCAAAGTCAATAATCTTTCACAAAAAGGCCACTTCTAACACCTAATGGCTAAAGGGTAGTCATGTATAATAGCATAACTTTTTACTTGAAAAGGATGGACTTCAAGTTCTTACAAACTAAAAATCCCTACTGTAAACAGGAATGAACTCAGAGACTAGACGCTAATAACAGGCCCTCATTGTCTTGGTTTCACATCATCGAGGTTGTTTTAAAATAGCTCTCAAGTTTGGATTGCATCACACAGCTAAGTAAAGTTTGGCAATCCACTGGAATCAGACAATAGTGAGGATATAATCTCTTAAGTAGAAATTCAAAAAATGCAACATATGATTGACCATGACCAAATACCTTTTTTCTTTGAATAAAATAAAACTAAATAAAAACCTTATTAAGGGCGTACATTTTACTTCATTTTAAATTTGAGGGACATAATAAGGAAAATATTATTTGTTCCATATTCATACATTACAGAAGCACTTTGTACAACAATAAGAAATATATAGTATAGATCTTATCATATATTAACTGAAATTTAAATTTATAAAAAACATGGTGTTCATAAATTATTTATAAAATTATTTTTATATTAAGCAAAACTTGTGGGAATCTAGAAAAATTCTAATTTTTAAATAATTATAATTGCAAAATAATTTCTTCTAGAAAAAACACCTTCATATATGTATATATATATTTTTTATGAGTATAAAAAGTCACCTTTATACTTGCCTTCCATATTGTAGTTAAGTTAATATATATATCCTATGAGAAACCCATTTTTCGTATAAAAGAGGATAGAAGGTACGAATATTTTAGCATCCATTTAAAAAAACTCTAAAGAATAGAGTTACATCATACATAAATTATTTTTACAGAATCCTATAGTTTGAAACTTTAAAGTTAAGAAATTTCTAATTTTGTATACAAATTATTATGAGTCAATATAATCATACTGTAAAGATAATCAAAAGTTGCTACTTAAATACAATTTTTTAATTATGTATAATTTCTAATTTATTATTTACTAATTATTATTAATTATAATATACAACTACTTCTATCCATTTTGTTGTACTATATTAAAAAATAAACTAAAATATTGATTCAATATGGGAATGGACCTATAGCCTAGGCTACCGTCTCACAATCAATCTCCAATGCTTTGGAGTCGACGTCCATGAGGCACACAGATGTTCCCCTCCATCCCCTCTTCTCCTTCTCTCCCACTCGTGTCCTACGTCAATAAAAAAATAAAATATAGATTTGGTCTAGTCGAATTTCTTCTTTCAATCCAAAAGTGTACCTGACCCAATAGAACACTATAAATTCTAGCATGCATCATATGTACAATCTCAAGCATTGTACAATCTCAGGCATTGATTTGGTAAAAAAAAAAAAATATCAATCATCTATTCATAAAATTCAAATCCTCCTATTTAAAAACTCTAGCATCATACTTCAATTTAAATGATCACTACTAAATTTAAAAGAATTAATCCACCTCACTTGTTTCTAATGAAAATAACCATTAAGAGGTCTTTACCTTTTAAATACCCACTGACATCACAAATTAGCGATAGCCATTCATCTATAAAAAATCCAATCTCAATCGTTCGTTTACATCACCAAACATCACCCCTTATAATCAATACTAGCCATTTTTTTTTTGAACCCAATTAGAACCATTAATTCATAAACCCTAGGATTATATATATATGTAATCCTATTAAATGATTTATAAATGCCCATCTAGAGTCTTCTCTCCCTCTTCTTTTCTAAATGGTCAATAAACACTCTATACCCATTTTGTAGCTTCCATCGTCTACATAGTCAACTTGTTTTTCTTCTCTCCCTATTCTACACTGATATTGAAATCGTTCTTGCTTCTATTATCTCACCCTATTCTACAATTATGTATCTTGAGTTGCGTGCTTATTAAAACATTATGTTCTATAAAAAAATTGTGTATTCTAAGTACAATTTTTAACTTTAGTCTATATCTTGAAAAAATTCTTCTAGATCATTTTTTCCTAGATCTAGCAACCTCTTCATCTAGTTGGACAATTTCAACTTCATGTACTATTAACTTGATTTTGAGATATGATTAAGTTACATCTTTCAGATTTGTTAAGTTTATGTATTTTTTTAGTTTGCTGATTTGTTTCTTATTTTGTTACCAACACAGGTTCTTTGATAAAATAAATGAAGCAATTTTCCAACAAAAGAAAATAAGTGTCCTTTCTATGCTTAGTTTTTGTTGTTTTCCTCATCTTTTCTTTAAATTCAGTTAAAAATAATTTTGTTCTCCTTCTTTAATACAAGTAAATATGTGCAAGTAATCACCCAAACTATAATAAGATAAGTATAGTAAATAGTTTTACTTATTACTTTGAGGTCAATATTTTTCTAACTGCATTACTATAATTACAATATGTAATATCCCAAAATCCTAATTTCCGAAATTATGGCCAAATAAGGAATTATTAGGAAAATTAATTATTTAAATTAATTTACTTAAAATGTAGAGAGTTAATTAAGATAGATTAAGAGGAAAATAATAAAGAATTTAATTGGAATAAAATTTGGGTATTTTTTCCTAATTAGCTTGGAGCTTAAGGAAATTTATCTAAAATAGTCTAAAATAAGCAAAAAGGAATTTAGTTAATATTTTATAAATATTAATATTCTAAATAACCCAAAAATACCCCAATTTCCCCATAAGTTATTTTAATTATTTTCCCATCCTATTTATTTTCTTATTTTCCCTTTTTTTTCTTCCTTTTTCTCCCTCCTCTTTCTTTTTTTTTCTTTCTTTCTCTCCCCCCCCCCGGCTGGGCCAGCCCACCGGCCCAAATCCTTCTCCTCTCCCTGTCTCGCGTACAGGCCGCCCGAACCCCGTCCCTTCCTTCTTTCCCTTCCCGCGGCCCGCGCCGTGCGACGCCAACCATCGTGCGTCCCGTGCGCTGCGTTTTTCCCTCAGAGTCGTCAAAACGCCGCGTCACGCTTAACGGCCTTATGACTGTTGCCAGCCTACGGCGCGACGCTGCGTTTTCCTCCCACAACCCTTAGTACGCCGCGTTTGACTTACGGATTAAATAAACGCCGCCGAACCGGCCGGTTCCCCTTCTTTTTCTTTTTCCCCTGGACCACCGGTCCACCCTGCCTGTCTTCTTCTTCCCCGACCTGCACGCCGACCTGCAACTCGACTTGCAGCCCCGAATCTCGCCGGCAGCCACCAGCTCAGCGCCGACCGTCCTCCCCTGCCCTTCCCTGTCATTTTCCTTCCTCTTTTCGACCCCGACCAAGTCCCTCTCTCCCTTTCCCGCGTGCCCTTCTCTTTCCCTTTCTTCTCCCCCTCCCCGACCCAACCTGCCATGGCAAGACCTGCCGCCTGCCGGCCAGCCTGGCGCCTGCACCCCCCCTTTATCTTCTTCCCCTGGCCTTGCCCGACCACCCTACCTATAAATACCCCCATTGATCACCTGAGTTCGGGATTTGGAACCCCGAAACCCTGGGTTTGCTCCCTCTCGCCGCCGCCCCATCAGACGCGTCGACCGCCGCCGTCCCCCAACGCTGTCGGTCGAACGCCGCCCAGAACCCCACCTTGCACCACCCTCCACTTAACCAAGCCCTCCTCAGCCCTCGATTTGCCTTGCACGAGCCACCCCAGGCCGTGCAAAATCGCCACCCCGAGCAGCCCCTTCCAGCCCGTCGCCGCCTTGCGCCACCTTCTGCCGCCTCCTCCGCCGCTACCAACCACCCTGCCACCTCCCAAAATAACCGGCAGGTCCTCCCCTACCTGCCCATACCATCCTTACCCCCTACCTCCTTCTCCACCAACCTCCACCTTCTTCCACCTTCAGCCGCCACGTCCACCACCGCGCGCCGCCTCCTTTCTCACGCCACCACCCTCATTCCACTCCCCTCTCCCTGCTGTCTCCTCCCCCACACTTAACTTTCCTTTCCTTTCCCCCATCTAACCTCCACCTTAACCTTTCCCTCTCTTCTCCTCCTCCACGCGCCGCCGCCGGACCACCACCGACCCTAGGTGGTTCTCCACTCATCCAAACCCTAATGCCCCTTTTATATAACTACTACTATTTTATACCAATATTAATAATAATAATAATATTATTATTATTATTATTATTATTTCTTTCATTACTATTACTATTATTATTATTATCATTATTATCATTATTATGGTCTCTATTATTAATGTCTTATTTTCTTACTAATACTAAAATCCCTTTTGAACCATAAATTTTATTATACTTAACTTTAATCTTAATTTTTATAATTATTGGTATTAACATTATTAATAATATTACTATTATTACTTCTATTATCCTTACTACGGTTATTATTGTGGTTGCTAAACCTTACTTGGTTGTATTATTGTTATTATCATTACTACTAGGAGTATTACTATTATTATCATCATTATTAGTATTATTACTATTATCATTATCACCTTTAAGAATAGTTTACTTGTAATATTGTGACCTTATAATATTATTATTTCAAACCTAACACCATTGTTAGACTTAATCTTAAAAACGCTAGAGTTCTATTACTTGAAACATAAGTATCACTATTAGTAGTCTTATTATTATTATTATTATTATTATTATCACTATTTTACTATGACTAGTGAACACTAGTATTATAAGAATGGAACTAATGGGCTTAATAAAATAAGTGTAACAATAAGTATCATAAATAACTATATTTTGACTACTAATATTTAGTATACTAATTCTAAGGTAAAAACCCTAGTTTTTGTATAAAACCCTTTTTAGTAATAAAAACCCTAACCTTAAACTAGAATGAGGATTGATAGTAATTATAAGGGAAACTAATACTTAGCATTTTTCCCTTTTATAGGTAACCCCGACCAAAGCCCTAAGGAGTTAGAGGAGCGTGCTCCAAGCCTGGCGTCGCCTTAGGTAAGGACGAAGCTAATGGCCTTGTGCTAGGTGTGACGTGGATGTGTTGAATGTTGTGTATGTCATGCTATGCCATGTATTATATGATTTGTGTATAACTTGTCTTATGTGTAGCGCAGCTTGGAGATTGAGGTATGTTGTATGTGCTTCCGTGACATGAGCATGACATTTATATGTATGATGTTTATGATGTAATATGTTATGGCCCACTAGGACATGCATGTTAGGATAAATGGTAATATGAGTTGGGAACCATCATGGGAGTCTTGAAGTTTGTATGGTGGGATTAGGGTTTGTATGGTGGTATTAACGTTCGTATGGTGGTACTAATGATTGTATAGTGGTATTAATGACTTATGGTGGTATTCGGGTTTGTATGGTGGTATTTATGATTTTATGGAGGTATTAATGTTGTATGGGGGTATTTGTGATTTTATGGAGATATTAATGTTGTATGGTGGTATTTGTGATTTTTGGAGGTATTAATGTTGTATGGTGGTATTAGGGTTTGTATGGTGGTATTAGGGTTTGTATGGTGGCATAAATGTTCGTACGGTGGTACTAATGATTTCATAGTGGTATTAATGGCTTATGGTGGTATTCGGGTTCGTATGGTAGTATTGTGATTTTATGGAGGTATTAACGTTGTATGGTGGTATTTGTGATTTTATGGAGGTATTAACGTTGTATGGTGGTATTTGTGATTTTTGGAGGTATTAATGTTGTATGGTGGTATTAGGGTTTGCATGGTGGTATTAGGGTTTGTATGGTGGCATAAATGTTCGTATGGTGGTACTAATGATTTCATAGTGGTATTAATGGCTTATGGTGGTATTCGGGTTCGTATGGTGGTATTGTGATTTTATGGAGGTATTAATGTTGTATGGTGGTATTTGTGATTTTATGGAGGTATTAATGTTGTATGGTGGTATTTGTGATTTTATGGAGGTATTAATGTTGTATGGTGGTATTAGGGTTTGTATGGTGGTATTAGGGTTTGTATGGTGGTATTAATGATCGTATAGTGGTATTAATGACTTATGGTGGTATTAGGGTTTACATGGTGGTGTTAGGGTTTACATGGTGGTGTTATGGGTTGTATGGTGGTATTAATGTTGGTATGGCGGTACTAGGGTTTTGCATGGGAGTTAATGATCGTATGGAATCAGGGTTTGGAGTGATTAACTCTGGGGCATTGTGATTAAGAAGGGATGGAGTAACTAATTGTGACTATTGAGGATGATTAAGGTTTGGGATGGCTAAGTACGGTGGTTATGGTAAAATAGGGATGAGAGTGGTTAACCACGGGTTGGTGTGGACAATTCGGGTTGGTTATGACTGCTTAGAGTTGTTTGACGTTATCATGTGTATTATCGATTAAAGGGTAGTTATGAATGCGGAATTTTATTGGTTGTGATGTGTAAAGCATAAAGAGAATGATTTATGCGTATCCTTGGTGAAAACCTTTTGAATAAGATATGTTAAGACATTAACTACTTACAGAGAAAGATGTTGAGCCGGACCCAGACCGGTCCACCGGCAAATAATAGTGGCAGGGTATGTTACCCTCGTGACCAGTCCACCGGCTATAATAGTGGCAGGGCATGACCCTCGTGACCGTTCCACCGGTTATAATAGTGGGGGATTCCGTGCTCAACAAACTAATCAGAATGATGATAAGACCTGGGAAAGATACGAATACTTACAGTGGAACACCTTGTGAGTCGGGGTCAGACCGGTCCACCGAGATAATAGTGGCAGGGTATGTTACCCTCGTGACCGGTCCACCGGCTATAATAGTGGCAGGACATGGCCCTCGTGACCGTTCCACCGGCTATAATAGTGGGGTTCCCGCACTCACACGGACTATTAAAGAATATGTGTGGAATGAACGTATTATTATTAATGAGAAATAAGAATAAGTCACCGGAAAGTGCTCAGGCCTTATCTTGTGTGTTATCGCATGTTACTTATATGATTGTGCTATGTGTGCTATGTGGTATGATTGTATGCTTGGCCTTAGCGCACCTGCGCCCTTACTCAGTATTGGACCCGTACTGATACTACATTGATTGAATGGGTCCTGTGATGATCCACCAATGGTGGGGAGCAGACCTCTTATGCAGGTTTGATCGATTACTATTTTGGGGTGGAAAGCTTGACTTGAGTGAGTAGATGATCCGGATACTGATCCTTTTGGGGATTGTTTAGCTAGCTATATTTTGTATTACGTTTCCCGTTTTTAAAGAAAAAGTATTATGGGGTTGTAATCCTAAATCATATTCAAACTTCTGTTTGACTTATATCTTATTAACGATTTATGCTAAAAGTCGTCTTGTGTTTTATGATACTTCGTACTTATTGATGATCGGATTTAGCCTTAGCACTTAGTACCGGAACGGTAGGAATGAACCGGTCTGGTACTGAGTGTGGCGGTAATACCCCCAAGTTTACGGTTTTAATTCTCTCGCTTCCGCTAAACCAGGCTTTTTTTCTCACAGGTGAGATTACCATTAGGCAAAATAGCTACATAAAGATAGTTTTAATATATAAATTAAGTATTTCAACCAAAGCTTCTTTTGTTAAAAAAAAAGAAAAGAAAAAAAATAGACATCTATTTCGCTATGAATTTTGACTAAGCTTTGATTTTAATGTCATATAGGTTGGAGCCAAAAACAATTGACCAATTTATAACATGTGTTGGAAGGTTTTTACTAATATGATAGATGAATGTTGTTGTTTTTTCCCCTTTTTTGACAGAGGACAACAACCATGGAAAATTTTTCTGCCTTGATATCATTTATTTAACAAAAAAATGATGGATGATTTGGCAACAATGATGTTGACGTTTTAAGACGGGAAAATATATGCTCTTAAAACTCTATTCTTAATAATCAACTATCCCTTGTTTAATTCATCTAGTGAAATCTTCAAATGATGTCACTATACTGAATTTGAGTGCTACTAAGGGGTACAAGGGAGCTTTTTCAGCCACCAAATTGTTCTTTCCTCTGAGAACAAATAATAATCATAAGCACAACACCAGGAAGCCAATAGAGAAAAAATGGATGTGATGGAGCACATTGATGATGTTAATGAGCAACTCAAGGAAGCAAAGATGTCTACTAAAAATGATTTAGAACACTGTAAGTACATCAAAGGATGCCATTAGTTCGCCCATATAATAGAGGATGCAAGCCTCTACAACTGTAAATGGCAAGGTTAAGATGGAAAGGAAAGGAAAGCTCAAATGACTTGGATTTGAAGATAAAGAATGAGTATACATGGATGACCAGTATGCTAAAGAGAGATGAACACAAACAAGTTAACCTGTCATCAAACAGGAAACTAATGCAAGCAACTTGCACTAGAAGATTTGAAAGTCCCCTCAATTTTGACACCTCCGGAAAGTTTCTGATCTGGAAGAGTTACAAATAACAACACGTCAAATGCATGATTTAATTAGAGGATGCATGTCATGAAGATACCCATGAAGCATCTTCATCTATGGAAATTTCAAGGAGGTTCTTATATCCAGTTCTCTCTTTGCAACAAAGTTGTACAAATTTCAGACAAGAAAATTTAACACTTGTCTCATGCAATGTACTTCCTGCTTGCTCTATATGATTCATACAGATTCAGATAATGCATATGAATTTCTATAGTTCTCATCTTCTTGGAAGGTTCTAGTCCATGTATGCAGTGTAAAATAAGTCAGCTATGATAATTGATGAAAGAGACATCAGATGTACAAAAAAATCTTTGTAGGGCAACCAATGCACAAGAAGGCTAATATTGGCTATTTCATTGCACAAGCCCACTCAGGAATTACAAAACGTGATACATGCCACTGAAACAGTTGGAAATAAGAAGACAAAACCATACCATGTTAAAAATAAATGACATTCGACCTGGAAGGAACATCTCATTTGTTTTAACCACTGTTTGAGGCTTGACCATCCATTGATACACAGACTGAAACATGAGATCAAAACAGAACCAAAAAAGTGTCACTTAACCAACAAATTTCACTTTTTGGCCACTTAAATGAGGCTTTTACAGCTCTGTACTATCATATGGAATCTGCTCACACCGAGATGCCAATGTACCTTTGCAGAGGCAGTGCGAAATGACAATGAAGGATCCTCCTTATTTGCCCTATAAGCAAACAAAAAGGCATTTAGGACGATGCATCTTGATTAAAGCCAAACATCTCAGCACTGTCCAGCACAAATTCGTGCTATCCCTGTGAAAGTGAAACTAGAAAAAATAAACTTGCACAGCAGTGTTGACCCAACAAGGAACAGGTGCAAATAGAATATTATGAATTGTGAGGGACCATCTCTAGCATGTATCAATTACATCACATTTAAGGCAACCAGGCCTTCTTTTGTCATCAAGCAATCAGCTCATATGGCCGAAACACATAGAAGTAAACAAGTTGGAGGCACAACTTCAATAACAAAATGGGGCCCAAGTAAGTGATTTGTTAGAAGATGTGATTCAAGAGAAAAATAGGTCATGTCAAAATAAAGAGAAAATTGAAAAAACCTTACATAGAAATGGAAACATAGGAAGAGAACTAAGAAATTCAGGCAACACAGTTTATGAGAAGAATAAGTTGAGTAGAACAGAGGTTCCACCAAATTCCAGAAAACATTTAGACCACTAACATTTTTCATCCTGCCCATCACGATGCAATAATGCATCATTACCCAGATTTCTGTAGACATAAATTCAGCAATACTGATGCATTTAAGTGTACAGTAAACCTACTGATTCAGAAAACACAATGTTTATTTGGGTTACTAACTAACTATATGCCAAAGAACTAAGATACTCTGATAGGTTTAAAAGATAAGAATGTCCTGAAATGTGGTACAAGCAGATCCACAGTTCAGTAACAAGACAAGTAACGGTTGAAAAAGTCATTTACTTAGATTTTCCATCAGCTTCATCATCAGCATCATGTTTCTTGTCCATCTCGCTTCTTACTTTGTGAAGTAAAGCATAATCCAAACCCTTGACCAAGTGAGTGTGCTCCACATCACCTGAACGTGAATGTCAAAGTCACCTTTGAGTATACAAATATAAAAACAGACAGCCAAATAAAATATGCGTAATACCCAAAAAGGAAGGACCCTCTACTAATAATTGAAGAAAAGCAAGACCGCATATATTAGCTAAATTACATGCCTAAACCCAGTAAAGCACTCAAACATGACAAAACAATGACAGCATAATTTTTGGAACGATCAGTTCTGCAAAATGTAATTGAAGAGCCTATGTCAAAACCGACAACTGCAAAATTGAGGCGGAAGTAAAATAAAAGATAAACACTCATCGTCAAAAAATTATCTAATTCTAACTCCACAGATACACATGAAGCAACAGCATGGTTTATAGAATCTAGGATACAAACCTCCAAGGTACTTGCTCTTCTCAATAGATAGCTTTTGAGCATCATCCGACCTTCAGGGACAAAAATTAATAACAATAATAATAATAATAATAATACGGGAAAATACACCAAACAACCCTGAATTTAGGTAATATCTACGAAACAATCCCAAGTTTATAGAGATTCACGAATTCTAAAGTTACGCACAAGATGACCACCATCTGAACACTCATGCTCATATGGTGCAGTCTCTAAAGTGTGTACGGAGGGTCATAGCGTGTTTCATATATTTCGACAAAACTCCAAGTTTGTTTGTTTGGTGCATTATCCGTAGTAATAATAATCATAGCAACAGACACCTTTATCAATTGATCTTATCCAAGAAAGCAAAATAACGAAGGAGTAATATATAATGGAAGCCTGACCTGAGGGCCACAGCCCCTGGAGGAGCAACAGCATGGAAACCCAATTCGGTAGGCTCATAGTCAGGATTCTGGTCTTCTCTACGCTCCTTTGCACGGTCTCGATACTTTGGCTGCTCGGGTTCTTCCGCCTTCTCCTCTCTGAGATTTTTCACAAATAAATTCTTCTATTAATCTTCCCCGAAAAGGACATGGAGAAAACTCATACAGATAATCCTCATAGATCAAAGCAGAGAAATTAATTACTGAACAGATACCACAGTCACTGGAATCAAAATCCCACTTCCTCAATAACAATGATATTTCAACATTTCCAATTTGTTGACATCAATTATAAAAACTAATCAGCGAGAAATTAACGGAATCGATCGAAATAAGCTCAAAGACAGATAACTTGGAGATGGCTTTTCTACTGCACAAATATGCTGCAGATATGAAAACAAATTGAAAGTTCAGTCGAAATTAACTGAACACAAGAATGGCGAGAATAAATCTTACTTGCGACGAAGCGCCCTCTCTTTGTGGTAATTCTTGTTGGCCGGCATCTTCCGGAAAGTTTGATTACCAAGTTGTTCAATCCGAAAATCGTAATTGTTCCTGCTACTACATGTATATCACGAATGAGAACTCGCCGGAGGTGCATAGCGTTAATGTTTTAAAATATTTTAAAAAAATGATTCGATTAAGATTAATAGAGATAAATATAAACAATTATTGTTCACGAAATCAAATGTTTATAAAAATAAAATTAATAAGAAAAACGAACATAAAACTTTAATATCAATTTATTTAGTTAAAGTTAATAAAAATTATTTTCATATAAATTAAATTAATTAATTCTATTCGATTAACCCTTATTTATCTAAAACCAAACGGAATATTAGAACCCTCTCTTTTATATTTTTTCTATTCAGACTCATATATATACTTTAATACTGCCATTTTAGGCAAATTAAATTATATAGGCAACGGGTGACAATATTATGCACGATATGCTAATGTATACTTCAATAATGTTTTTATAGGCAAATTATTGTACAAGTAATGGTGACGTTATTATGCAAGATACACTAACGAATCAATGTACTACAAATGTGTCATTTAGAAAGAATTTAAAAAATAAAAGATAAGAATGGAAAGGATAATTGATATAATTATTTTTATTTTTATATTTGGTATGTAATGAAAATAAGTTGGAAATAAAATTTTGTTATGATTGGTAGGTGAGAGTGTGATTAGAAATAAAGTAATTAATTTACTAAAATGCTATTTTTAAATTTATAATATATCTAACTATGTATGTGTGTGTTTATCTATATGGGTGTACATCGCCGGTCCATAATCGAACTCGTAATAAATCCGGTCAAGAATGAAAATTTTAGAAGATGGGACCAAAGATTGGACTGAAATAAGATCAAAATTATTAAAGTATATATTTTTTTACATTGAAAGCATATGTATATCGGTAAGACTAAATTCTCTTAATGACTGAATTTTTTATATTTCAAACTCGAAACTTGAACTAAAGATAAGAATATCGATCTAATTTTAGTCTAAAAATCGGAATAACCAAACGGTCGTATACAAATTTTCTATCCAAACCAAATGTTGAACGCTCCCTCCTCCCAATATATATAACCAACTATGATTATGATTTTCTAAATAACTCCAATTTTGAATCTCTAGAATTTGCACCTCATATCTTATTTCCTAATTTTCTAGAGAGAGAAAAATTAACCTCGGTTATTTAAAATTATTAGATCATCTTTAAAAAAAATTAAAAATATGTAACATGCTTTATCACTATTAAATCTCTACAAATACACATTACTTTTTTATTATTAATGAAAAATCAACTTCATGCTGCAAATATAAGGAGTAAAATATTTTATTATTTTTCCAATATCAACTTCACTATCAATTATATATATATATATTATAGTTTCAAGTCTAACCTAGCAAATATAATTGAAGCATGAGACACTTAAATTCAAAAATTATCCATATTTACCATAAAAGTTTATTAAAATGATACAACTATTATAATATAATAAATGACAATAACTAGTAACTAATTAAAACCATCGATCTTTTGGCAAGCAACACGACTTTGAAATCATCATGTGTATTGAGGAACAAGTGTAATTTTGAGGCATCTTGACTAATGATAAAAAAAAAAGCTTTAACAACTTCATCACGAGTAAAACTAGGGAGTGTGATTAGAACTTAAAATAATATATTTCTCATCTCCGTAGTAATTGATGTACTTTCCTTTCATTGGCCTCTCCTATACGATTTTGAATATCTCTTTTTTGAATTTCGATCTCTCTTTTTCAAATTCCAACAAGTTCATAATTGATCTTTATACTTGACCAAACTCCTACTCAAGAAGATTAACTTCCCTATTATTTCTACTTTTAGATTGCTTGGAAGCACTAGGAGTATTGTCAGCCTCTCTTATTCTAATTTGGATCTCTCCTTTTGAAATTTCAACAAGTACATAATTGATTTAGATACTTGATCAAATTTCTGCCCAAGAGGATCAACTTCCATATATTTTCTTCTTTTACATTGATTTGAAGCACTAGGGGTATTGTCAATACCATAAGTTTGAAAAGAAAATTCATTTATAAGTTGGCTAGCATTGATGGTAGATTGACTTTCATCCTATATTTAAATGATCTCCTAGGCATTTAGCTTTGACTCTTTTATCCTAATCATTATCATAAATCTCACATAACTTATCATAGTGCACCACAAGCTTCATGTGTAAAGGACTAGGTCCCTCATAACTCTATATAAAAAAAATACTCATTAGTTACTATATTAAAAGTACAACACGGATAATTAAGACTTATATTAATGCTTCTTCTACCTTTGCTCAATCATCGAATACATCTTTATCTCCTATCACCATATTCTTTTTATCATCCCAGCTAAATTTAACACCCCCAAAATTTACTACTGAAAAAATTTGTTTCAGTAAATAATTTATCGAAAGTAACTAAATCAAAACTTGTGAATTTTTGGAATATTATCACCGAGATCAGTACAAGCCCAGCCCCCCGGCAGGTCTCGTACTAACCACAAGGCTAAAGAAGAATAATCATGCATCATAATTCAACCTCAAAACAATGCTTCATAAAAGTATTGAAACATACATAAGACAGAAACTAGAGTATGCGGAAAAGAGATTACAATCCAAAGTACATAATTAGGATTCCTCAAAGGGAATAAAAGCCAGAGTACGATAAAAATTAAGTTTAAGTAAACTGGTACAAAATAAAGGGACATAATAAGTAAATCTGGCCACAATTCTCTCAAATCCCCAGGCCAAGTCCATGCTTAATACTTAGCCCCGCCCGATGCCTCTTAAGCATTAAAGGCATCAAAAACAGCATCACCGACCTCCATAAAGTCAAAGGGGTCTTTTGCTCGTGGGAATGAACAACACCCATGAAACGGGTGGTAAGTACGCTACGTACTGAGTAAGGTAACCATGCAACTAAGGCCAACACACAAAGGCATATAATACAAGCATGATCACATAACAACATAGAATCATTACTGATAAATAAAGGCCATGGTATAGTCCGGATAAACTGATTATTTATTCTCTAGTCAATATTCGTTTTACACCATACTCTTTATCAATCCATGTGAGTACGGAAACCCCACTATTATAGCTAGTGGATCGGAAATGTATAGGGAAAAATGTACTTGACCACTATTATATGCCGGTGGATCGGTCTCTAGGGCAAGATGCCCCTGGCCACTATTATACTGGTGGATCGGTCTGGCCCCCGACTCTCATGGTGTTCCACTATAAGGACTTAGTGTCTTATCAAACTTAGGATTTGGTTTATTGATATCGGGATGCCCCACTATTAAAGCCAGTGGATCAGTCACATATAGGGCAAAACACACCCAACTACTATTATATGCCAGTGGATCGATCTCTGGGGCACCCCGATGCCTAGCCACTATTATACAGGTGGATCGGTCTGGGTCCAGCTCAATAATATTCCACTTTAAATTATTAGTGTTTTACTGTGTCTTATTCAACAGGTTTCACCCTAGACATGCATGGCCAACTCCATCTATACTTATCCTCCCAAAGGGCCCGTCCCATATCTTGAGATTTCTACACCTCCTAACATGCCCCCAGCACCCCCTCCTTATTCCACTTGCTCACACTGGAGGCCCAATTCCTAAGTGTGTGGGTCAAGGCCCACTACTCTGCGCCTCTAAGTGCACTCATTATCTTACCTAAGGGTTTTCTCCAAAAACCCTAGGCCTATGTGGCCCATCCTTCTCTGCCTCCCACAACTAAGGCCATTTAACACCCCACACATCACATCCAATATATTCAACCCTCATCATTTTACTTTACTCCCCCAAACACACATGTGACCACGAAACCCTAGGTGGCCACACCAAACCCTAGTTAGTCATACTAAAACCTAGCATCCTTCTTTCCACCTGTCACCTCTCCATTTCTCACCTTCCACTCTTGCTCTCTAATGATATCCATACTCACCCTACACATGGCATTCCTCCACTCTCATCTCATACTCCACTCACCCTCAATTATTTTTACTTTTACCACCATCTCAAATTAGGATTTTCCTCCTAAACCCTAGCTAGGTTTTCCATACACTCTTATACTAACCCACGTACTATTTTTCACCCAAAGCCTCCAAGCACTCAAACAACTCTTCCCTTACCTTCCTTACACCCCAAGGAAACTTTTCATACGTAAATTTCATCCCCATGCAGACTCCATCGACCCTATGCAAACCCTCAAAGTTTTCATGCAAAACCCTAGAATTCCCATACAAGCCCTAGATTCTCATGCAAAGTTCACCCACTCTTTAATTTCATTCATAGTCCTCTTTTATTTTCCCTCTCATGGATCATGGGATATTCAGGTTAATCCTGCATTCCTTGGTCAACTTACTTCCCCCTTAATCAACTTACTTCCTTATTTTCCTTTTTCATCCTTTCACCCATATCATTACATTACATATCCTAGCATGCATGACCTAAAGGGTCACATCATAATCACAACATATACATATTATACACATGCTATAAAAAAAACACATGAGCATACCTCAATTCCAAGCTGTGCTACACATAAAATAGTTATCATGCTAATCATAAGATACATAACATATTATGGTACATAACATACAAGGTACATAACACACTTAGAGCCTTAGCTACATACTTACCTAACACGTCACCGGTCTTGCAACACGCTCCTATGCTTTCTTAGGATTTCAACCGGACTCACCTATAAGAGGGAAAAACTAAGGATTAATTTCCTCCTACCAAAAATACTATTATTTCCTACTTTACTCCAATATTAGGGTTACTATTATTAAAAGAAAGTTTACAAGTAAAAATTGGGTTTTTATTCTCAAGTTAGTCTACTAGAGTATTACTGGTCAAAATAGATTTATGTTAATACTTAGCCATATTTATATTATTAAAGTTAATAGCTTTATTTCTTCTAATAATAATACTAATACTAGTTGTAGCAAAAATAGTAATATTAATAATAATAGTAATACTAATACTCATAGTAATAGAAACCCTAGTATTTTTAAGGCTAAGGCTAATAATAGGGTTAGTAATAAAAATAATAATATAATAATAGCAATACTAAAAAAATAATACTATTACTAAGGATAATACTAATAATAGTAACATTTAAAATAATGATACTAATATGGGTAAGGTTTTGAATTTTTTTAAGCAAGTAATAATAGTAATATACTAAGGTTAGCACTAATAGTAGTAGTAGTAGTAGTAGTAGTAGTAGTAGTAGTAGTAGTAGTAGTAGTAGTAGTAGTAGTAGTAGTAGTAATAATAATAATAATAATAATAATAATAATAATAATAATAATAATAAGGATGATGATGATGATGATAGTAGTAGTAGTAGTAATAGTAGTAGTAGTAGTAGTAACTATAGTAACAACAATAATAATAAAAGCGTTAAGAATAATATTAGTAATAGTAATATTTGAATAGTAAATAATAATAATAATAATAAGGTTTGAATATTTTTTAATAGCAACAAAAATGATAATATGCCAAAGTTAGTAGTAGTAGTAAAAGTAGTAAAATTAATATCCCGAGGTTGCAAATAATAATAAATATGATAAATAATAATAATAATAATAATAATAATAATAATAATAATAATAATAATAACAATATAAATACAAGTAAAATGGATAAAGCTTGCATAATTAGGGTTTAAGGGTTGAGAGGGGTTAGGACACTACCTAGGATTGGTAGCGACCGGTGGCATTGGCAGTGACATACGACAACGAAAGGGAAAAGGGGAAAGAAGGTGGAAAGTTGGGTGGTTAGGGCAGGAGAGGGGGATTTGAGGTGGTAGAGGTTGCCTAGGCTGAGAGGGTTAGAATGATGGTGGTGGCGCAGCCAAAGGCGGCGGTGGTTTGGCAGTCGAGAGTGATGGAGAGGGAGGAAGGGAGGAGGAGAGTGAGGAAGGAAAAAAGGAGGATAGGGAAAGGTAAGGGAAGGTCTGATAGTGATTTTAGAGGGTGTAAGGTGTGGTGGTTGCAAGGGCGGCGATGGTTGGGTTAAGGTTGGTCGAATAGCCAACTTTGTATAACCAAGGCAGCCTATGTAGGGAGTATTAAGGCTAGTGAGGGGTGTAGCTTGGTGGAGAGTGGTGCATGGAGTAGTTTTGATGGTGGTTTAGGCAGCAACGCTGGACAGCAGTGGCACACAAGGGTGTAGATTTTTGGGTGAAAGAAAAACTTGAATGGGGGTGGATGAAGGGTATTTATAGCCAAGGATGAGGGGGAACAACATAGGGGGAAGGTCAACATCATGCATACAGGTCACCTGCTAGCAGCCCAATGGCCAGATAAGGCCTGCCATTTTTGCAGGTCTGGCTGCTTGGGAAGGGGAAAAGGCAAAGGAAGAGAGCCACGCGTGAGGAGAGAGAGAGAGGTTGTGATTGGGTGGAGGATAGAGAGGGAGTGTTAGGGAAAGGGATAGGGGTGGAAGGCAGGTGTGCGGCACAAAGGGCACGTGCCTGTACTGGAAAGTGGGATGGTCAGGCATCAGAGAGAGAGAGAGAGAGAGTCAGGAAAGAAGGGAAAGAAAGAAGGGGGTGCGGTCAGTTGGTTCAGGGAGAAAAGAATAAAGAATCATATCAGGCTAGCGACTGGCGAGGGAAAGAAAGGGAGAGGGGAGGCGCGGGCCTAGGCTGGGTGGGAGGAAAGGAGGAGGAGAAGGTTTGGGGAGCAGGGGTGGGCTGGCCTAGGTTGGGGAAAGGAAAAGGAATAAAGAAAAAGAGAAAGAAGAGGAAGGAAATAAAAGCAAAGAAAAGAGAGGGAAAAAAAGGGAAAAGAAAAAAGAGAAAAATAGGTGAGTTGGGGGTATTTAAAATAGTTTGGTATTTTAGGATATTTAAAAAATAATAATATTTTAATAAAATAATAATTAAATTCCCTTTTTAGGTTAATTTAGGGTTTTTGAGGGATTTTTCCTAAATTCTATTTTTATTAGCAAAACACCCTAATTTTTTTTAATTAAATTATTTATAAATTTCCTCTTGATTTTATCTTAACTACTCCCTCTTATTTTAATAAAATAATTTATTTAATTAATTTTTCTAATAAATCCTTAATTTATCATAATTCTCGAAATTAGGGTTTGGGATATTTCACTAAATCCACTGCCATATTTTTGGATGTCTAAAATATATGAAAGTTGCTTTTAATAATCTTTACTTTCAAGTTAATATGTGGATCAGCTAATTCAACCTAAAATTGGACATTTTCTTGTTCATATCCTTCTCAATGTATTCAGTAACATGTCTTATGACCTATGTCTAGATTCTAACCAAAATGATTCATATCATATAAAATACCAATCGGTAGTGCTTCCTCCTCCTTATCCATATTCTTCTTTCTCTTTTCTTTTGTATTTTTCTATTCTCATTTGTCTAGTCCAGATCCGTAAATACATTGTAATATAAAGAACACATATATTACTAACAAAAATACACATAAGTATTATTTAATCAAACCAACTATAATATCGTAAATAATTCCAAACACATGTTATATTAATGTCATTACAATATCATATAAATGTCAAGCAATACCATCAAATGAAGAAAATAAAACTACAAAGTTTAAATATATAGAACAAAGGTGTACAAGAAACTCAAACACTTCAACAATTGCAAGTGATAGAGGAGGATGGAAACATAAAACCATTATTTACATCTTCTAGATCTTCAAGCATTCCATGTGTCCTAAGCTAATCTTTCTCTCCATTGATTCCATTGTTTTGATGGTTTCGTAGAATCAATCACATCTTCATTTAGCTCTTGTCGTTGTATAAAATTATCTCCACATATGTATCAATAGGGTAATAAGAATAATTATTAAGTATATCCAACATAGCTTCAAAAGCCTAAAAGTCATCTCATTAACATTTCCCACGGATAAATGATTCATGTTAAATAAATCCTCTTTTTTATTTGGTGGATTAATTCATTCTTGTATATGGTAACGTTAACCTCTATATGGAGTGAGAAATCTTTCACAATTCTTGTATCAGACATCAACGAGGTAATAACAACTTATTACAAAATACATATCTATGCATCACATTAAAAAAAATATCCTATAAAATATCAAAAACATTAAATTATATGGAATATCTTATCACAAGGAACCTAAAGACCATTTGGTCTCAACAATGCATATCAAAGTATCCTCCTATTTGCTACAGATACTTCCCAACCAGCTAACACATAGATAAAGAGCATGCCTAGTGCACAAATACTCGGAACATTTGTTATTATATCATTTTTATTAACCATTAATATGGATTATGAACGAAAGTTAAGTTAACTTTTACATAGGTCCCATCTAAAGCACCCAAGAAATTATATATTACAAATTACATGTCTATTAAATCCTTGTAATTTTATGATAATCCAAAAGTTCTCTGTCACATATTATAAAAAATTTAAAATTTACCTTAAACCACATCAACCTTTCATTTATACAATCATAAGTGGTTGGTTGATGTGTTTCAAGTAACTTTACAAATTACATGTCTATTCAATCCTTCTAATTTTATGATAATTCAAAAGTTTTATGTCATATATTATAAAAATATAAAAACTTACCTTAAACAACGTGATCCATACAATCATCAGAGATTGGGTGAGATTTCTTAAGTAACTCTACAAAGCTTTGAAATTAATCTTAAAATATTATGAAAATGTATGCTTATTGTCTCCTAACATTGCTAAAAATCAAACTTCATCTCTCTATTTTTAACATCATATGCAACTATGTGAAAATTTAGTACAACCATTTCCTCCACACTCATATTTTTAGTGTATGTTCAACCACTAATTTGTCATACTAAACAACACAAAATCCTAAAACAATATCTATCCATCCTAAGTTGCTCGATACAAGGTGTATCACTTCTACCTATTATGTCAAACAAATGTTTCCCTTGAATAATTGGACCATACCAAGAAGGCTCCCTAACAATCCTATGTAAATGTCTCCTCATCAATATCATCAACATGACCAATAAATATATAATATAAGCAAAAAATTTATCCTATGCCATCTGACAAGAGAAAATTATTTGTTTGTCATTGGTAGACGAGTCATTTATGTGAACGAAATTTAAAAAAAAAAAACATTCAATATCATTTTCTACTATGTAAAAATATAAATTTAAAATGCAACATATAAACAACAAAAGTGAAAATATGGGGATAAAAACACATAACTCACATATACAAAAAACGACAAACACACAAGTAGCTAGAATCCATAATATATAGGCAAAAATACATATAATGGGGGGATACAATATTAAAGAACACATACACAACATATATTCATCAGTTTCTTTTTTATATTTTTAAAGACAAAAAGAAAAAAAACACTTCATTTATATCGGCATCTTGAATGACTTCATTAGTTATTGTATTTCCACTAACACCATGTTGGATAGCATGTTAAATATAAATATCCAGATGAATGTCTGACTTTATATACTTCAACATCTTTAAGACAGATTGATCTATGAATGTCTATCACTGTCATTGAAACCTACATCCCTATCCATGTCAAATAGCTCAAAATATGACATTTGATTAATATCATTATTTCACAAAAAGAAGAAGAAGAAGGAAAGTGATATGACCTCTAATATAAGTTAACACACCATCTTCCAAAAATCTCTCATAATAAATTTTGATATTAAAAAACCCTCCATTCATCTTGTTTGTGATTATATTTAAACGAACCAACTTAATATATACTGAAAATAATCTAAAAATGCATATTTCAAGTAAATATTAGTTGAAAAAGCAAGTAGACATTGAACAGCTCCCATCGTAAAAGGAAAAGCAAAGAGGTAACCCTTTCTTATTCAATCATCCCTTATAATCGAATTATAACATAGTTCATCGTCAATTAACATAAATAGATTATATGTTATTAATAAAAATATTATTATTATTATTATTATTATTATAATAATATTTCATCAATAAGAATAACTAATCAATAATCATAAATAATATTATTTAATGAATTAAAGTTTAATGGTATATGAGAAAAAGGGTGAAATAGTAAAGTTATATCTGTCAAATTTTTAAAAAATTATAAATAACACTCTAGTATATTATTACACATATATTATTACTTAAAATGTTATTTAGATTATGTATTAAGTTACCATAACACTACAAATATTATAACAACTGACACGCCTCTTAAATAGTGACCAAATGGATAAAAGCATATGGGTATAAATAAATAACATATGTTAGTGGATCTCAAGAACTTTAGAATATATGAGTGGTGTGATTGTATATAAATATAAATAAAATAAAGATAAAGACCATATCTGAAGGCCCAAAACCTCTCAAAGTCCCATCAATAGTAGTGAAGTACATCCCACACAGGGAAACATAGATGCAGGGAACTAATTTAAGATCCCATAGCTATTAAGAACATCATTCAACAACAAAGTACTTTGTTGGTGATATTGCCAGAAGTTTCAGCAACATGATACATCATATGCGACAATCAATAATGAAGTTCTAATGTTAAATACATCATTTAAACCAAAGATAAAGATGTCTATTTTGGTGACTTGCTCGTGTATCTATTTATTAATAATTTAGCTCATGTATCCATTTATCATTATTAGTTTCCGGTCATCTTTTTCATTTGTTTAGTAATTATGTTAGTTTTATAATGGGGGCATGAAACCATAAATTCTCTTTTTATTTTACTTTTATTATGGGTGACTTTTTACTAATTTACATCTATGAGTGCAGGAGTTAAAAAATGAAGAAGGGTTAGATAATGTTCCTATTAGGTTTTCTTCCTTATTCAACTAAATTATTATTATTTTTATCCCAAATCTCATTAATGGTTTTTTTGTTGGAGTTTTGTAAAACCCCCAAAATTCACAACTAAAAAATTTTGCTTTATTTAAGATTTAGTGGAAGCAATTAAATCAAAACTTATGAATTTTGGGGATGTTACTGCTGTAATCATTACAAGCCCGACCCCTGGCCATTCCCATACTAACCACAAGGCTAAAGGAAATTAACAACTAGCATAATTCAAATTCAAAACAAAGCTCCATAAAAGCGTTGGACGATCATAAAATAGAAGTCAGAGTACATAAGTAAAATTCCTCGAAAGGAAAAAGATTACAATATAATAAAAATCAAGTCTGAGTGAACCAGTACAATGTAAAAGAACATGAAAAGTAAATTCGGCCACAATGCTCTCGAATCCCCATGCCAAGTCCATACTCAACACTTAGCTCTGCTCGATTCCTTGTAAGCATCGAAGACATCAAAAATAGTATCACCGACCTGCACAAAATCAAAGGGGCCTTATGCTTGTGGGAATAAGAAGCACACATGACACGGGTGGTCAGTACGCTATGTACTGAGTAAGGTAACCATGCAACTAAGGCCAACACACCAAGGCATATAATACAAGCATGATAACATAATATCATACAATCATTACAGATAAATAAAGACCAAGCTATAGTCCAGATCAATTGATTCTTTAAATCTTTAATCAATACTCATTTCAAACCATGCTTATTATCATTCCATGCGAGTGTGGGAGCCCCACTATTATAGCCGGTGGACCGAAAACATACAGGACATAATGCAAATTACCACTATTATTGCCAGTGGATCAATCTCCAAGGCAAAGTGCTCCTGACCACTATTGTTTGCCGGTGGACCAGCCTGGCCCTGACTATCATGGTATTTTACTGTAAGTACTTAGTATCTTTCCCATGTCTTATCGTAATTATGTTCAGTTTGTTGATCATGGAATCCCCCACTATTATAGCTGATGGACCAGAAACATATAGGGCATAATGCTCCTAACCATTATTATTCGCCAGTGGATCAATCCGGGCCCGATTCAACTGTCTTCCTCTTTAAATGATTAGTGTCTTACTGCACCTTATTCAAAAATTTTCACCCTAGACATGCATGACCAACTCCATCTACACTTATCCTCTCAAGAGGGCCTATCCTATATATTGAGACTTCTGCACCTCCTATCACTCCCCTATCATCCCCTCATTATTCCACTTGCTCACACCGGAGGCCCAATTCCTATGTATGTGGGTCAAGGCCCACTACCCTACACCTCTAATTCCACTCACACTCTTACCCTAAGGTTTTCTCCTGAAATCCTAATTTGGGCCTATGTGGCCCATCCTTCTCAGTCTTACACACTGAGGTCATTGTAACACCCCAAAAATTCACTATTTAAAAAAACAGAAGTAAATAAATTAGAACTTGTGAATTTTGGGAATGTTTCCGCCGTGATTAGTACGAGCCCGGCCCACGATCATTCCCGTACTAAACACAAGGCTAAAAGATATTTAATAAACATCATAATCAAATCTAAATAAGACTTTAAATATGTATTAAAAAATTATAAGATAGAATTCAGAGTGTGAAGTTAAAGGGTCATAATTCATCGTGCATAGTCAAAGTTCCTTAAGAGGAAATACGTTTACAGATGATAAAAATTAAGTCTAGGAAACTCAAAACAAGGTAGAAGGTCATAAAAGGAAAATCCGACCACGCCACTCTCGATCCTCGTGCCAAGTCCATACTCAGCACTCAGTCCCACCTAATGGCTCATGAACATCAAAGGTATTGAAATAAGTATCACCAACCTGCACAAAGTCAGAGGGGCCTTCTGCTCTTGGGAATGAGCAACACCCATAAAACGGGTGGTCAGTACGCTACGTACTGAGTAAGTTAACCGTGCACTAAGGCCAATATACAAAAGCACGATAATACAACAACATACGATCGCTTTAAATAAATAAATAAAGGTCAAATTATAATTTGGATAAATTAATTATTTAATCTCTTATTAGTATTCATTTCACACCATGCTTTTTATCAATCCATGTGAGTACGGGAACCCCACTATTATAGCTGGTGGATCAGTCACTTATAGGGCAATATGCACCTAACCATTACTATAGCCGATAGACCAGTCACTTATAGAGTATAACACCCTAACCACTATTATATGCCGGTGGATAGGTCTGGCCCCTTCTCGTATGGTATTCCACTGTAAGTACTTAGTGTCTGTTATGTGTCTTAGCAAACTTAGGGTTTAGTTTATTGAGCTCGAGATACCCCACTATTTTAGCCAGTGGAGCGGTCACTTATAGGGTAAAATGCACCTAACCACTATTATAGCCGATGGATTGGTCACTTCACACTTGTAGGGCAGAATGCCCTAACCACTATTATATGCCGATGGATCGGTCTAATTCCGGCTCAATAATCTTCCACTTTACATGATTAATGTCTTATAGTGTCTTATTCAAAAGTTTCACCATAGACATGCATGACTAACTCCCTCTATGCTTATCCTCTAAAAGGACCCGTCCTATATCATGAGACTTATGCACCTCCTAACTTGTCCCAACATCCTTTCCTCCTTACCCTAACTCACACTAGAGGCCCAACTCCTAAGCGTATGGGTCAAGGCTCACTACCATACACCTCCAAGTCCACTCACTCCCTCACTTTAGGGTTTCCTCCAGAAACCTTAATTTGGGCATATGTGGCCCATCCTTCTCTACCTCACACAATCCAAACTATTTTAACACCCCACACATCACAACCCTTAGATTCGACCCTCATCATCTCACTTTACTCCCCAAGTACACGTGTGACCATGAAACCCTAGGTTGCCACACCAAACCCTAGTTAGCCACGCTAAACCCTAACATCCTCACTTCCACATGTCACCTCTCCATTTATCACTTTCCATTTTTATTTTTCCATGATGCTCATGTTCATCCCTCATATGATAATCTTCCATACTCATCTCATACTCCACTCACTCTCATTTATTTTCCCTTTTTACCACCTTCTTAGATTAGGGTTTTCTTCCAAACCCTAGCTTCGTCTCCTATGCACCCTTATACTGTCCCACGTACTATTTTTCTCCCAAGGCCTCCAATCACCTAAACAACTCTTCCATTACCTTCGTCACACCCCAAATCAACTTTCCATACGTAAAATTCACCCCCCATGCAGATTTTATACATCCCATGCAACCCTTCAAAATTTTTCATCCAAAACCCTAAACTCCCATGCAAAATCCTAGATTCTTTCATGCAAAACCCTAGATTCTTCCACTCATGGATCATGAAATATTTAGGTCAAACCCACATCCCTTGGTCAACTTACTTCCCCATTTCCCTTTTTCATCCTTTCACCCTATATCATCACATTACTTATCCTAGCATGCATACCCTAAATGGCCAGAACACAACACATCATAATCACAACTTATACATATTATACACATGCCATAAAATAACATATAAGCATACCTCAACTCCAAGCTACGCTACACATAAAATAGTTATAACTTATAATGATAAGCATAAGATACATAACATATCATGACATATGGCATACAAGGTATACAAAACACATTATACACATAAGGCCTTAGCCACACTCTTACCTAACACGACACCGATCTTGGAGCACACTCCTACGCCTCCTTAAGGTTTTGACTGGTCCCACCTATAAGAGGGAAAAACTAAGGATTAGGTTTCCTCCTACCAAAAATACTAATATTTTCTATTTTATTCTAAGATTAGGGTTATAGATAAAATAATAATATAATAATAGTAACACTAACTAGATACTAATTTTGCTAAGGATAAAAGTAATAATAGTAATATTGGAAAAGATGATAATATAGGGTTTGAAGATTTTATCCTAATAATAATAATGATACTAATAATAATGATAATAATAATAACAAAAACAATAATAATAACAATAATAATAATAAAGGTATAATTCAAATTAATATAAAATAAGGGCTTAGACCCTTCACCAAAATAATAATAATAATAATAATAATAATAACAACAACAACAACAACAACAACAAAAACAACAACAACAACAGTAGTAGTAGTAGTAGTAGTATTGATACTAATAATAATAATGGAATTAATAAAAAATAATATAATATATGGTTTCAACCCTGCATTGAATGATAGCAATACTACTACTACTACTACTACTACTACTACTACTACTACTACTACTACTACTACTAATAATAATAATAATAATAATAATAATAATCGAAATAAAGACAAAATAGGCTTCGGCCCTTAATAGTGATAATAATAATAATAATATAATTCAATTAAAATAAATAAAGCTTAACAAATTAGGGTTTAAGGATTGAGAGGGTTTAGGGTACCACCTTAGGTTGGTGGTGATTGGCGGCGGTGCACAGCAATGACGGTGATGGTAGGAAAAAGGGGAGAAAAGAGAGATAGTTGAGTGCCGGGAATAGGAGAGAAAGAATGAGGGTGGAAGTTGGGGTCTTGGTGGGTGACCAGGTGAGGAGGGTTGGAATGAGGATGGTGGTGCGGCCAAAGGTTGAGGTGTAAGACGGCGGTTGTGGTGGCCAAGAGTGGAGGAAAGGGAGCAAGAGAGGAGGAGAGGGAGGAAGGGAAAAGGAGGGGAGGGTAGGTAGAGGAAGGTCTGCAGGGTAATTTGGGAGATATAGAAGGTGGTGGTTATAGAGGAAGTGGTGGAAAATGGTGGTGTGAAGGGCGGCGGAGGTGGAAGCGAGATTGATTGGAAAGGAGACTTTACACGACGGGGGTTGCTTGTGCAAGGAAAATTGAGGGTAGAGGATGGTGTAGTTAGGTAGAGGGTGATGTAGGAAGTGGCGCTGTGGGCGGCTCAAGTGGCGACGATGGGCAACAACGACATTTAGGGCATCTAATCGAGCGGTGGCGCACGAGAGGAAAATTCTAGGTAATGGGAAAAGGATCAACTCCAGGGCTGGTTATGGGGTATTTATAGGGCCAATGGAGGGGGATAAGGTCAAAGGGGAGACAGGAGAATAGGGCAGGTAGATGGGAATACTCCGGCTGGCCGTGGTAGGCCGACATAGGTCAGCTCATGGCAATGGGTGATTGGCTAGGGAGAAGGGGAAGTCACACGAGAAGAAGGGAGAGTTGGTAGGGTTGAACGACAAGCGAGTTAGCAGGGAAAAGAGATCAGACGGTCAACGACGAGAATCTTGGAGGAGTTTAAGGTTACAACGGGAAAGGAAGAAGGAGGAAGAAGAAGGTGGGGCGTGGATTGGGTGGCTCGGAAAGAAAAGGAAAGAAGGGGAAACCGGCCAGGCGATGGGGAACAAAATGAAATGCGGCATTCTGGGTCTGGGCCACACCAAAGGAGAAAAGAAAAAGGAAGAGGGAAATGGGCCGCTAGGCTAGCCCAAGTCAGAGGAGGAGGAAGAAAAAGGAAAAAAATAAGAAGGAAAAAGGAAGAAAAAGAACGAAAAGGAAAAGGAAAAGGAAAAAAATAGGTGAGTTGGGGTTAATTAAAATAATTTGAATATTTGGGATATTTAAAAATAATAATATTTAAATAAAATATATTTAATTTCCTTTTTAGGCTAATTTAGGATTTTTGAAATATTTTTTCTAAATTCCATTTTAATTAGCAAAACACCATAATTTTTCCTAATTAAAATATTTATTATTTTTTTCTTGATTTTCCCTAATTAATTTTCTTTTATTTTAATAAAAGTAATTTATTTAATTAATTTCTCTGTTAAATCCTTATTTGGCCAAAATTTCTAAAATTAAGATTTTGGAGCATTTCAGTCGTCTTAACACCCCACACATTACATCTCTTATATTCAACCCTCATCATTTCACTTTACTCCCCCGAAACACGTGTGACCACCAAACCCTAACTGGCCATACCAAACCCTAGCTAGCCACACCAAACCCTAGCATCCTTCTTTCCACCTATCACCCCTCCATTTCTCACCTTCCGCTCTTGCTTTTCCATGGTATCCATACTCACCCTACACATGACATTTATCCATCCTCATCTCATACTCTACTCACCTTTAATTATTTTTACTTTCATCACCATCTCAAATTAGGGTTTTCTTCCCAAACCCTAGACAGGTCTCATGTGCACGCTTATACTAACCCACATACTATTTATCACCCAAAGCCTCCAATCACCCAAACAACTCCTCCCTTACCTTATTTACATCCCAATACAACTTTTCACACATAAAGTTCATCCCCATGTGGACTCTATGCACCCGATGCAAGCCCTAGAAGTTTTCATACAAAACCCTAGAATTCTCATGCAAACCTTAGATTCTCCCATGCAGACCCTAGATTCTCATGCAAAGTTCACTCACTCTTTTATTTTTATTCATATTCCCCTCTTATTTTCCCTTTCATGGATCATGGGGTATTTAGGTCAATCCCACATCTCTTGGTTAATTTACTTCCCCTTGGTCAACTTCCCCATTTTTCTTTTTCATCCTTTCACCCCATATCATCACATTAAATATCCTAGCATGAATGTCCTAAAGGGCCACATCACATCATAATCACAACATATACATATTATACACATGTCATAAGAGAACAGTTGAGCATACCTCAACTTTAAGCTTCACTACACATAAAACAATTATAACGATAATCATAAGATACATAACATATCATGATACATGGCATAAAAGGCATATAAGGCACATAACACGCATAAGGCCTTAGCTACATCCTTACCTAACATGACATCGATCTTGGAAGACGCTCCTACGCCTCCTTAGGGTTTTAAATTGTTTCTCTTATAAGATGGAAAAACTAAGGATTAGTTTTCTTCTTACCAAAAATACTATTATTTCCTATTTTATTCTTAGATTAGGGTTATTATTATTAAGAGAAACTTTACAAGTGAAAATAGGGTTTTTATTCTCAAGTTAGCCTACTAGATTATTACTAGTCAAAATAGGTTTATGTTAATATTTATAGCCATATTTATATTATTAAATCTAATAACTTTATTTCTTCTAATAATAGTACTAACACTAGTTATAGAAAAAATAGTGATATTAATAATAATATTAATACTAATACTCATAGTAATAGAAACCCTAGTATTTTTAAGACTAAGGTTAATAATAGGGTTAGGGATAAAAATAATAATATAATAATAGTAATACTAAAAAAATACTAATATTGTTAAGGATAATAATAATATTTGAAATAATGATAATACAAGGGTTCGAATATTTTTACAATAATAGTAATAGTAGTAGTAGTAGTAGTAGTAGTAGTAATTATAGTACCAATACTAACAATAAAAACGTTAAGAATAATATTAATAATAGTAATAGTTGAATAATAATAAATAATAGTAATAATAATAATAATAATAAGGTTTGAATATTTTTAATACCAACAAAAATGATAATATGCCAAAGCTAGCATTAATAATAATGATGATGATGAAAATAATAATAATAATAATATAATAGGGTTTTGACCCCTTAATAATAATAAGATTAATATTAATAATGCTAGTGGTGGTAGTAGTAATAATAGTGATAATAATGCTGGAAATAATAATAATAATAATAATAATAATAATAGTAGTAGTAGTAGTAGTAGTAGTAGTAGTAGTAGTAGTAGTAGTAGTAGTGGTAATGATAGTAATCATAACAACAATAATGATAATAATGATAATAATAATAATAATAATGCTGCTGCTACTGCTGATGATGATGATGATGATGATATAATACAAATAAAAAAGAATAATATTTACATAAATAGGACTTAGGGGTTGAGAGGGGTCAAGGTACCACCTAAGGTTGGTGGTGACTAGTGGCAACGGTGAGGAAAAAGGGAGAAAAGGGAAAAAGTTGAATGTTTAGGGTAAGAGAGAAGGAATGAGAGTGGAAGTTGAGGTGGTGGATGATGCCTAGGTGGAGAGGCTTGGAGTGGTGGTGGTGGCGCAACCAAAGGCGGTGGTGCTGTGGTGGCTGAGGATGGTGGAGAGGGAGGAAGGAAGGAATTGAGCGAGGAAGGGGAAAAGGAGGGTAGGGAAAGGCATAGGAAGGTTTTTAAGTGATTTTGGAGGGAATAAGTGATGGTGGTTGCGGCGGGAGTGGCGGTGGACGGCAGCGTAAGGGCGGTAGTGGTTGGTGTGTGGCTGATTAGGGAGTGAACTTTGCATGCCGGAGTGGCTCGTGCAGAGCAAATCGAGGGTGGTGGAGGGTGTATTTTAGTGGGGGTGATGTAGGGAGTGGTTTTTTGGGTGGCTCGGGCAGCAGCGTTGGACCGTGGCGGAGAAACAGGCGGCAAAATAGGTGGCGACGACAATAGGGGGCAAAACTCTAGGTTGAGAAAAAAGGGGTGAGCGGGGGTGGTAGAAGGGTATTTATAGGTTAAGAATGAGGTGGAAAGTGAGAGGAGGAAGAGGGACGGTCGGTGGCAGGTGTACAGATCACCGGCTGGCTGCCCAATGGCTAGAGGAGGCCTGCAAAAATTTACAGGTCAGGCTGCTCAGGAAGGGGAAAAGGAGAGGAGAGAGAGCCATGCGTGAGGAGAGAGAGGGGTTGTGATTGGGTGGAGGAGAGAGAGGGAGTGTCAAGGAAAGGGATAGGGCGGAAAGATGGTGTGTGGCGTCACGGAGGCCGCCTGCTTGCGCCGGGAAGTGGGGTGGTTGGCATTAGGGAGAGGGAGAGTCGGGGGAAGGGGAAGAAGAAAGGGTGCGGCAAACCAACAGTCCAGGAAAAAGAAATAAAGAGAGGGGAAATAGATCAGGTTGGGGGAGAAGGGGTGCAGTGTGGGCCTGGGCCACGTAGGAGGAAGGGAAGGGGAATTGGGCCGCAGGGCTGGGTTGGCCCAAGTCGGGAGAAAAGAAAAAGAAAATGAGAAAGGAGGGGAAAAGAAGAAAAGAAAAGAAAAGAAGAGAAGAGAAAAGAAAGAAAAGAGGGAAAAGGAAAAATAAAAATAGGTGGGTTGGGGGTATTTAGAATATTTTGTTATCTTGGGATATTTAAAAATAATAATATTTTAATAAAATAATAATTAAATTCTCCTTTTAGGCTAATTTAAGATTTTTAAAAGGTTTTTCCTGAATTCCATTTTAATTAGCAAACACCTTAATTTTTTTCAATTATTTTATTTATAATTTCCTCTTGATTTTGCCTTAATTTATCCCTCTTATTTTAATAAAATAATTTATTTAATTAATTTTCCTAATAGATCTTTAATTTGCCATAATTCTCAAATTTAGGGTTTTGGGGTATTCACGTTTATTAGTCGATGCTCTTAATTTCTCTCTTCTAATTTTCTCATGTTGGAAAATAGGATTTAATGAGAAAAAAATTTGGACTACATACCTAGAACAAGTGGCAATAGGAAATGGGAACACTAGATATACACAAAGTAGGAATAAGCAGAGGCAACCGCAAAGAGAAGCATATAGTACTAGGAGACAATCACTAGGTTAATTAGTAGTTATAGTTAATTGGGTCATTTTAGTCTTTTGCTATTATTACACAAATCCCACGTCACAATTACCAACCCCTTTCAAGTAATGGATAAGTAGGAATAAGAGCTTTCAATTCTCATTCCCATTCTACGCCTTTATTTCCATTACCCGCGAAACAAACATTGTAATTTTTAAATCCTACAACTAATTTCCATTCAAAAATCCCTAATCCCTCAAAATAAATGACCTCTTAATGAAAAAAGTTGTTTATAACAGGAGATCTAGAAGAAAAGGATACAAAGTAAATAACTACTTGTGTGGTTGACAAAATCACTCAAGAGGGTGGGATAATCACTTGTATGGGTGAGATAATCACCGTGTTGCACATAACACATAATCATATTTTTCTTCTTTATAAAAATATGGCACGGAGGTGCCATTGATGAAACAATCAATTATAACACATAGTCAGAAATACTAAGAGCTGTAGTAAATAATCACTTGTGTGGCTGTGATAATCCTTAACCAAACGAGACAATCACCTATAAATTCCATGTGTGTTGCACTTATATACAAATATTTTAGTAGAAATATAATTTCATCAATGTGATAATCACTTGAGTAGACATAATAATCATATAAGAGAACAAGATACTCATATATGAATTATATGTGTTTTGTAATTCTTAACTGAGATTTTAGTATTAATCTAATTTCATCTATGAGACAATTACTTGAGCGAGTCAGATAATCACATATGAATTCTTTATATTTTTTAATGCTAACTAGAGGCTTTAGTAACAATCTAATTTTATCAACAAAATTAAGTCTCCTATGCTAATACTATATTAGGTTAAAAAAAAGAAGTAAGAACACATTTTTAATTTAGTAAATATCTTCATATAACTATTAAAGATAGTCTAGTATAAAATTGAAATATAAGAATAATGCTTTTTGGATTTAGAATGTGTCATATATATTTTTAGAATAAATAGGAGTTAATCACCAATGCAACTATTTCAATATCTTTAACTATTCAAATCCTATTCACATAAAAAAATATCAAATTACCTATGTAAAAAAAAATTACCTTTTGAACTTAATTTTTTAGTACATTTTATATAATGTATAAAATTAAAATGGGATAATTCATTAATTTTATTCAACTTAATTTTTGGAAATATTAGAGAAAAAATAATTAAATCCCAACCACAAAAAAAGCATGTGAAGGAGATAATCACTTAAGCACCTAAAATAATCACCAAATAGAAATATGGTCAAGATAATCACTTGAAATACTAAAATAATCACTCAATTTTTCTCCTCGATGTATCATCGACACATTGAGTTTTATATGCACTTTAACATTTTATTTTATTAAAAATAATTATGAGGTTACATGTGCTAAAAATTATGTTTGTTCTAAATATTTAAATAATAATAAGAGGATAATATAATAGATATATATGACCCGATTCATTTATAAATTTTGACTTCTATCTCTTCGAATGCTTTTATGGGTAAAAATAGAAAATATGTATTTGATGAAAATTTAATAGTTATACTATGGCACCACTTGATAACTTATAATATTTATGCATTATCTAATAAAATGGACTCTAAATTATCTGTTCTCTTTATTATTTTTCTTCTCCTTATAATCTCAATATATACAATTAATTTACAACTTATTTTTACTTCATAGACACATCACGTCGATTTCCACTAAATATAAATTTTATCTTGTAATATTGATAAACTCAAAGAGAGATATAGAACAATATAGATAAGAAAAGAGAATATGACTTCTTATTCTCATTTATATTATAACACCCCCAAATTTCACTCCTGAAAATTTTTTTTGAAAGAATAAAGCAGAAGCTAGGAGCGAATTTGGGAAATGTTACCGCCACATCTAACACAAGATAAATGTCAACCATCTATCTCATGTTAGATACAAGGCTAAAAATCTGTTAAACAATTAAATCCGAACTTTAAAAGCATGACAACATTATGAGAATTTGAAGTCAATTACAAAACCCTTGGAAATTTAAATACAACCCTCGTAACTTTTAAAGACGAATACAATTAAATAAAACAAATTCCGAAGGGTAAATATCCGGACCACTTACCCACTCAAGTCAAGCCTTCCACCCCAATTTAATAACTAATCAAAACCTGCATCAAAGGTCTGCTCCCCACCGTCGGTGGATCATCACAGGACCCATTCAACCAGTGTAGTATCAGTACGGGTCCAATACTGAGTAAGTCTCACTACTTATGGGAGAGACGTAACTAAAGCATCGAGTTCATATTATGATACAATACATTGATATAATATCATACGTACTCACAACCCACAGCATGAATCTAGCCATACACCTATAGTAACATATGAGACATGTGTAACATCCCATTTAAACATATAAGCGTGGTATATCCGAAATATAAAGTGGCTCATGCGTCTCAAGTAGGAATAATCCATATTATTGGAAACTCAATGCGTGACATACTCACGTAAGCAGCATGTAGTAATACAGATAATAAAAGCTGACCGTAGTCCAATTAGACTTATTTCCTTTGAGTCTTTATTAAAAGTAGTCATTTCACACCACAGTCTTTAGTAATCCACGTGAGTGCGGGAACCCCACTATTATAGCCGGTGGACCGGAATATATAAACTCAGGGCAGAACGCTCCTGACCACTATTATTTGCCGGTGGACCGGTCTCTAGGGCAGAACGCTCCTGGCCACTATTATTTGCCGGTGGACCGGTCTGGCCCCGACTCACATGGTGTTCCACTATAAGTAATTAGTATCTTTCCTATGTCTTATAAGTTTTACGTTTGGTTTGCTGAGCACGGAAACCCCCACTATTATAGCCGGTGGACCGGAAATCATACAGGGCAAAACGCTCCTTACCACTATTGTTCGCCGGTGGTACGGTCTCCAGGGCACCCCGGCTCCTGGCCACTATTATTCGTCGGTGGACCGGTCTGGGCCCGGCTCAGCATCTTTCTCTTTAAGTGATTAGTATCTTAATGTATCTTATTGAAAGTGTTTTACCCTTGACATGCATGACTGACTATATCCACACTTATCCTCCCAGGAGGGCCTGTCCCATATCTTGAAACTCATGCACCCCTTATCACACCTCGATATCCATTTCCCCTCTATACTTACACATAATAAAAACCAACTCCTAGAGCATGAATTAAGGCACAACACCCCGTGACATCAGACTCCACCCGCCATTAGCCTCTAGGGTTTCCCTTGAAACCCTAATTGGACCTATGTGGTACAACCTCCTCTTACTTCACTACCATTAATTCATCTATCCTCAACACCTCATCTCGTTCAGGTCCAATCCCCAAATCATATCGTTTTACCCATCGATTCTAACTATGACCTTAAAACTCTAGTTGGCCACTTCAAGTCTAGTACCTTTCTTTTCCCACAAGTAACATCTCCTTTTCACCCAATATTTCTTCTCCCTCAAAATTCCCATAATCATTCCTTATAACATAAACTCTCACTCTCAACCCGCACCTCACTCACCCTTAATCATTTTTCTTTCGCCTTTTTCAGATTACTAATTCTTCCCAAAACCCTAATCGGGTCCCTTACATGACCCTACGTACTACATTTCACATCGAGTCTCCAGACTCCCAAACGGACCTTCCACTAACTTCCTCACGTCCCAAGGTAACTTTTCATACGTAAGGTTCGTCCCCATGCAGACCTTAACCTTCCCATGCATACCCTATCATTTCCACCATGCCAGTTCTATCATTTCCATGCAAACCCTAGCTTCCCCCATGCAACCTTATTTTATTCTCACTCTTCTATTTATTTGATTCCACCTTTTCCTCATCATCTCACAAATTATGAATTCCTTAGATCGTCCATACCTATGTTAACCGACGTACTTCCCTTTGGTTATCTTAATTGCCTATTTTTCCTTTTTCAAGTCCCCACCTCACAACACTTCCTCACATAACCTAGCATGCATGTCGTAGGGGTCACATCACATCAAATCATATTTGTATCATACCATATTAGGACACACACACGAGAGCACGAGAACGTACCTCGGTTCCATGCTGCGCTAAACACATACACAGATAACATGCAGGTTATAGCATACAACCGCACAAAGCATACAAGACAGGTAAAACATGCAATACACACAGGTGGCCTTAGTTACGTCCTTACCTAAATCGGCGCCGGGCTTGAAGCACGCTTCTACGCCTCCTGGGGGCTTTGACTCGGTTCACCTATAAGAGGGAAATGCTAAGGGTCAATCTCCCTATACCCGAATTACCATAATTTTCCTACCTTACCCCTATCATGGCCTAATACTAAGGCTAATATTAATAATAGGGGTTTATAAATAAAGGGTAGGGTTATTACTATTCTCACGATAGTTTGAACGGATTATCATTGATTAAAGTAGGTTTTAGCAAAATCCAGAGTATTAGGGTGAGGGTTTCGATATTATTAATAATAATTACTAATAATACTAACAATAATAAGAATACTACTTATAATAATAGTACTCATAATAAGAATAATAATGGCTATAATGATAATAATGATAATAATAATAGTAGAAGGAGTAGTAGTAATGAAAATAATAATAATAATAATAATAGCAATAATAATAATAATAATAATAACAATGATAATAATAATAATAATAATAACAATAATAATAATAATAATAACAACAACAACAATAATAATAATAGTAATAATACAAATGATAGTAAGAGTACTAGAAATAATACTAATAGGGATAATAGCAATAATAATAATAGTTAGAAAACATAATGACGCTAGTATTAACCATAGTAATAATAATAGTAATGATAGCGATAATGATAGTAAAATAACAATAACCATGATAATAATTACAATAATAATAATAACAATACAGTAGTTGTGGCAATACTAGGCATAACAAAAATACTAAGGTAATAATATTAAATTATAATGTTAAGGATAATAACGATGGTAATAATCGATAAAATAATAAATGTGTTAAATACAATAACAACAACAACAACAAAACAATAACAAGGATAATAATAATAATAATAATAATAATAATAATAATAATAATAATAATAATAATAATAATAATAATAATAATAATAATAATAACAACAACAACAACAATAATAATAACAATAATAATAATAATAACAACAAAAACAACAACCTCATAACCATGGTAATAGTAACAGTAACGATAATGATAATAATAATAATGATGATAAGGATAATAATAATAATAATAACAATGTTAATCATACGAATAATAGTAAGAATACTACCATAATAATAATAACAAAGATAATAACAACATCAGTCATAGTTAGAGTAATAAACATAGGAATAATAATAATAACAATAATAATAATAATAATAATAATAATGATAATAAGGATAACAATAATAATAATAATAATAATACTAATAGTAACAATAATAATAATAATAGTACTAATAATAATAATAATAACAATAATGATAATAATAATAATAATAATAGTAATCATAATAGTAACGATAATAATAAAGATAATAATAGTAAAGATAATAATAATAATAATAATAATAATAATAATAATAATAATAATAATACTAGCAATATTAACAATAATAATAACTTATTAGGGCCTGTCAACAATAATAATAATAATATTATTATTAATAATGGTTGTACTAATAATAATTATAGTAATAGTATTAATAATAAATAGGTTAATAATGATTATAATAGCATTAAAATTAATAGTTAATAATAATAAATTTATTAACTTCTATTATTCCAGGTCTAGGGTTTTAGGGAGTTGGACCACCTGGCCGGGGGTGGCACCGGCAGCGGCGGAGGAGGAGGAAGAAATTGGGAAGGGTGTCTATGGAGGCTAAAAGAGGAGAAATTAGGGGGGAGTGGAAGTGTAGGGTGGTAGGGCAGGCACTCCTAGTGGTTTTGGGGGGTGGTGGTGGTGCCGAAAGCGGCGGCACGAAGGTGGCGCAGTGCTGGAAGGGTCGATGTTGGGGAGGAATTTTCGCACGGCCAGGGCGGCACGTGCGGCGCAAGGCAGGGAAGCTAAGGTGGTTGGTTGTGTAGAGGGAGGTTCAGGGAGGATCTTGGTGGCAAGGGTAGGTGGTAGGGGCGGCTGACGGCGGAGAAAAGGCCGTTTGAAAGCAGGGCGGCGCGCGGCTTGCTCTGTCTGGGTTCCCAATTGTCGAACTCGATTAAGGCGGTGCTGAGGGCTATTTATAGGCCAATTTGAACGAAAAACTACAAGATCCAAGTGGGAGGTTAGGGGGTTAGGGTTAGGGTAGGTCGTCCGGCGTAGTTGGCCGACGTATGGTCTGAAAATTTTCAGACCATAATTGCTTGGGAAATGGGGGGTTTTCGTGCGGGAGAAGGGAGTTCCGTTTGGTCACATCCATGGGGAAGTCAACGGGGAGAAGAGGGGCGAAATGACCGGCGCTGGAGCTGGCGTTGCAGGCTTTTCTTCCTCCGGTGAGCTTTCATGTTGCAGGCGGTCACCGACGGAGGAAGAAGAAGAAGAAGAAGAAGAAGAAGAAGAAGAAGAAGAAGAAGAAGAAGAAGAAGAAGAAGAAGAAGAAGAGGGACTGGACCGGCGGTCCAGGGGAAAGGAAAAAGGGAAGGGGGAACCGGCCGGGTGGCGGCGGTTATTTCCCTTATTAATGAAACAATGCGTTTTGGGTGATATTTGAGAAAAACGCGGCGTCCGCGTCAGTCTAGCAACGGTTATATTTTCTCCTTATGGCGACGCGGTGTTTCAGCAACTTTAGCTTCGAAACGCGGCGTTTTGCCTCACGGGGCAGCTGGGCTCGCTGGGCCGCGGTGAGAAGAAGGAAAGGAAGGGGGCGTTGGGCCGGTCGAGGCCCAACTTCGGCGGGGGGAGTAGGAAAAAGGAAAAAGAAGGAAAAGAAAAAGGAAAAAGGAAGGCTTTATTTAGGGTTTTGGATTTTGCATAAATTATTTAGAATATTTTTAGGCTATTTAGAATATTAATATTTATAAGATATTAAATAAATCCCTTTTTGCTTAGTTTAGACTATTTTAGATAAATTTCCTTAACGTCCATACTAACTAGGAAAAATACTCAAATTTTCTTCCAATTAAATTATTTATTAAGTTAAATTAATTTGAAACTATTTTATTCTTCTTAATTTAAATAAAGTAATTTATTTAATTAATTTCTAAAATAAAATCCTTAATTAGCTTAAAATACCACAATTCCTCCTATTTCAAACACTTTTAAATTTCTTTTTGGTTTAACCTAATTAACTTCCTCTTATTTTAATAAAAATGAATTATTTTGGTTAAACTCCCACATAAAGATCTTATTTAATAATGGATATTAGAAATTAGGATTTTGGGGCATTTCATATATGTATCGATTCCTTCTTCCATTTACAATTCACAATATCCCATATAAATAATACCCACACTTATTACATCAATCATGAGTAAGAATTGGAGAATATGAAAGGTTTACTTTGTGACTAAGTAAAGGAAAATGATTGAAATCATAAATTCCCACACTTACATAGTAGATTTGAGGAAATATGGTAGGGTTTGGTGTGAAAAAAATAATGGAGGAAGGGATGTATGAAGGGTGGAATGTTGTGATTGGAAGCTAGTGGATTAAAGGGAATGTTGTGGGAATATTTGGCAAGATATTTGACAACCAGATGGCATGGTTAGAAGGGATTTCAATGAAAAAAATAAGGGGCACAAGGGGAAAATATGTGTGGAGTAGGAAAAAAGGGAGACATAGGTTAGGATTATAAAACATGTAGTATAGATTAGATACTATATTAGTTAAAAATATTCTAAGGAATATTCTCTAGGATTTTTTTTTTAAAACTGATGATACTTGTCATCGTAGGATCATGTTAGGATATATCAAGGATTAGGATTAAATATTGATAGAATCTAAAAGCTTAGATTAGGTTTCACAAATGATAGATAATATCGAAGTAGATAAATACAAGTTTTGATAAATGATTATGTTAGAAAATGATGAATAATGATAAAAATAATATTAAAAAAGTGAAATATTTTTCATTTTTTTATGTTATGAATATGAAAATACTTTGGTCCTTTAAGTTTTGTAATTTTTTACAAGTGAAAGGCTAATTTGAGGCTTAAAATGTAAATAACCATCCAAAAAGAAATAAATAATACTTTTTCTTTGTAATTCTCATATATTATTTTGAACACTAATAGAAGACTGAAAAAATAAATATTTCAAATTTGGGTAGATAAAAATGATTCATATGATAGCCAAAAGTGTCTTAGAGGCCTCACAGAACCCAAAACAAAGAAATGTTAAAGAATGATTTTCAAAACCTTAATAGATGTAACAAAATTTGAGAAAATAATAGCTTTATTTTAAAATTATCAAGATCCTGAAAGAATTGTGGTTTTTAAAATCCAAGGTAATACACAAAAATTCTGCGATGCGACTAATTACACCATTTTCATAAATAAGTAACTAATATAACTTATTATAACAAAGTTAGATTAAATTAGTATGGCAACATATTTATAACTAAGTCAAACTTTTATTTTGTTTTAATAAATTAATGATGGATTAAATTTAATTTTATCTAATAAAAATAAAATTATTGTGCTATAAGATTTTCTTTATAAATAGACACTTGTGTTGATATAATTTTGATATAAAAAAGTTATAGGAAAATATAAGTACAACAATTGTAAAATATTGACACAAATATGCCGATGGTGAAACTGTAGTAGTAATAATGGTGAAATATCAGATAAATTATGAAATCAATTACATAATAAAATATTATAACAGCAATAGAAAAATATAACTACAATTATGACAACCTTTTAAGAATCATATTAGTCAAAACTATGCCAATATGGATCTATATCTATAGAAAAAAACTCTTAGGAATAGGATGGTAATGTAATGCCCATAATTATAGTTAATAATAATAATAATTATTATTATTATTAATTACTTATAAAAGAATTATTAATAATAAATAATGAAGCTTTAAATTTTGATAAATATTTTTACTTATATATAGTATATAAATAATAGATTATTTAATAGAATTTTAATAAATAATAAGAGTTCAAGATAATTACCTAATCAATGTATTTTGTGATAGATATATTTTAACCACTTATCCTAGTTAACTTCTAGATCTATAAATTACTAATTAGCTACCATATATTTTTGTTACCTTAAAGTCTTCTCAGTAAGGCTCTATGAACAGCTTAGAAACCCCTCACAATCTCTATAGCTACCATACACGTCAGTAGTAGGAAAAAAAAACAGAGAGATAGGAAATCAACCAGAAAAATACTTTGGTCCCAAGATCCAATAAAAAAAATAAAAAATGAAGAGGAGGAGAAGTGTCTGCCAATTGTCTGGCTCGACCATAACTCTTAAATGTAACCTTTAAACCAAATATTTAATATAATTGTATTGTATGATCTCTATTTTTATCCATCGATATTGATAGTCAGACCTATGGTTGTAATACCCTATACTTTTGCTAAACCTAATTTCGTATCATTAATACTTTAATCTGATTCTAATCTTATAAAAATCTTATTTTAGCCTTACCCAAATTCCTTAATCCTGAAATGTTAACCTAATTCAAAATTTTGACCCAGATAAATTACTTTTAGAAACCCAATCTTAATTTCGGTAAATTTATGTCACTAATCTTGCCTATCTTAGCTAATCAAAATTATATCTAATCCTAACTGAGCCCTTTTTCCTTTTTATTTCCTTTCTTCCTTTTCTATGCCAATTTCTTCTTTTTCTCCCCTTCCTTGCGTTTCCCTTGCTCCCTACCAAACACAACCATCACTTCACCTCTTCTCCATTGAACTTTTGTTCCTACCATCCCTCACCCTTAACATGCATCTCTTCTTCCCTTACAACCATCATCATCATCACCTTGCAGTTGCACCATCACCATCATCATCATCGCCCTTTACATCTCCCTACACACCTGTTCACACGCCACTATACACACACACACACCACTCTTTTTCTCCCTCATTTGTTTTATTCCATTATAGCCTATATTTTCTTATTGATCAAACCTGTCTGAGCTCCCTCTCTTTTCTTCTTCTTCTTCTTACTTTTTTTGCTTTATTTTGCATTCCAAACCACCTCCATCACCATCAGGAACCACCACAACCACCAAGCACCATCCAAAGCCTAGTGGACCGACCACTAAGGCCACCCCACCACTCCCTTTCATTGTTGCCGACCACATTTGTTTTTCCCTCTTCTTTCTTCACATTTGTTATAATTTTTTTAAGATGCACAACCATTCACTAATAATATTTCTTATTGCATGCCCGTGCAAACCAGCACGGTTTGATCATGCACCCTCACCCAACTTGCACATAGCCTTTGCATGCCCGTGTGCTACTATTCGTTATTTTTCTAAAAAATTCATTACACAAGCATTACTGTGCCTCTTCACATCGCTTGCCTATGTAGGATCTCAGCTCTCGGCCTAGAGTGCACCACCTACTGCACGCCCGTGCAGCCTCCCCATTTTAGTCGTGCACCCTCTTTTTCACCCCCAAACTTTACCCAAACATCACTAAAATTTCACTATAGCACTACCACAGATTCTACCACACTTCCACGCAACTCAAGCTTCACTTTAGCTCCGATTATTTTCATTTTTATTACCAAATCCTTTACCTTAACTTCTCCCTTGGTTATAATCCTTGAGCCTAATCATGTATATTATCATTTTTCATAGGTTATATTCTGGTGATCTCAGAGGAGGAAGTCTAGGATTTATATGTTTTTAGCCCCATGTCCTTGTTGGTAAGGATACTAATCGATATTTTAGGATTTTGGTGTTAAATGCTTATATGGCTATGTTTATTATCATGATACTGTTTTTATATGACGTAATGTATTTTGTTAATGATATGTTGTGATAATATGGATTTATATGATATAAAGGAAGTGAGAATGGGACATATGTGTTGATATAATTTTAATACGCTAAGTCATACTTGTGGAAAAATATAACTTATGGAATGGTGATATGGGTTAATATGGATATCTTAGTGTGTTGTGTGTATTAATTATGATAAAGATATTATGAGATGTGTTTGGAGTAATTACTAAATGTTGTCGGTTCCTCAAAATGAGATAATGGCTTAATTAGGGCATAGAAACCTTAAAATGATAATATTATTATCCCATGTGTAAAACCCTTGAGTTAGACTATAAAATTTGGATATGTTGTTAATTTAAAGTGTTTTATTGAATTTGGTAATCATAAGAGACTTATGGAAAGAGTTATGACTAATCTTGAAATTAGGGTTTTGGGAGCTTTGTAAATAGTAACATTAGGGATATGTATATTATTCTATATGTGGGACATAGACGTTAAAGTATGATAACAATGATAATATTTGAGAATGTTATACTATATTTGGTGGTTGAATAATCAATATAAGAGAAGTTATGCTAGGAGTGTAAAATTAGGGTTTGTGTTATTTAAGGATCTTAACTCTAGAGATCGACCTTATTACCTACGTGATATACTTAATTGCCTTAATGTATTTAGTACCTATAAATCAATGATGAATAATATATTAATCATTTAAAGTAAAAGATCATCTGAATAGGGCCAAGGTGATGTTTTATATCCGTTCCACCAGAGGATAATAGTGGCTTGAGAGCATTTTTTCCCAAGAAGGTGTTTCAGTCATTTCCATTTGATTAAGAATAGTGGGGCTTCTGCTCATCGTGAATGAAAATATGAGTTGTCTAACCAATAGATAAGATACTAATGAATTAAAGTGGAGTAGTATATGATTCAAGACCAAGGTGAGGTTTTTATATTAGTTCCATCGGATGATAATAGTAGCTTAGGAGCATTTTACACTAAGAAGGTGATGTTTTCAAATTTGTTTCACCGAAAGATAATAGTGGCTCAGGTGTGTTGTCCCTAAGAAGATGCTTCAAACCATTTCACCAGTATAAGAATAGTGGGGTTCTTAAACTCAACATATTTAAAATAATAAAAATGGTTGTATCTCATAAAAAGACATGGATCAGTTTTTATCTTATGAGATTTTTCATAGATTGAATGTGTCATCATCAGTTGTGAATGCATATGTTATCTATATCCCTGATTCAATAGTATTGTTACCTTATTCAGTACGTAGCTTACTAACCACCTTTTTCATGGGTGTTGCTCATTCCCATACGCAGGACGTCGTGATTCTTTTGTGTAGGTCTTTAAAGACCCGCTAGATGACTATGCTACTTTTTATGCACTATGTGGGGATGAGTGAACTGTTATCTACACTAGGTTTTTGGGTGAAGAGTGATGTTATCTGGTTGATGTATTTATCCGAATATATTTTTAGACTCTTTAATCCATGGTATCCCTTACTTTGTATTTTTTTATTGTAATTCGGAGTTAACCTCCAAACTCGTATTGTATTATAAAAGTTCTTCCATTTTTAATTTTCCTATTTTACTATAAATGTCTTTATCCTTGTAATTAATGTAAGGATGGTTGAAAAAACTAGGCTTATGTTAATTATGGCGGTAACACCCAATATTTTGCTTATATGCCGTTGTAAAACAATTTTTTTTCAATTATAATAACCAAGGTGTTACAATGGTCATATTACTATAGTAGGCAAAAGCTAGTTTTTTGCATCATATTGATATGCATGTGAGTAGCTTCATTATTTACCACAACTTATAAGGTTATAAGGCTACATCACCTATCTTTACACTTTTTCGTATAAGTCCAATTAATCTTGTATGATTTTGCTACTTTTTTCTTGAGTGTTATTATGTTATAACATGCAGGCAAAATTCTTGTTAGTTGCACCAAAAACATTATGCTTAGGTTCCACCAATCAAATTGCTACTCATATTATAATCCATTTGAAGTAGATTAAGGATAAATATTAAAATCTAACTTAGATAAAGATAATAGAGGTGCATTATAGTGAATGTTTTAAAATATTATTTGAATGGATTATATTAACCTAACCTAAGCGAATTAGAGTGAATATTTTAAAATTTCTATTTGGATGGAGGTTTATTGAGGTGAATTAATTTATATTTTTACCATAATCTCTGTTATCCTTGAAATCAAAGATTAACAAAAATAAAGGTAACAAAATTTGTATCCTAATAGAGTGAATCAATTGATTCACCTCCGTTAGATCTATTCACCCCAAACTAAACAAAAAGTTAAATAACCTCAAGTAAATAGTATACTATGCCATTAGATTGGATAAATAAACCTAGGATTGGCATGGCTTTAATCCTTCATGTGGATTTAAATAATAATAAGTCTTAAGGGGATTATGTCCATACTACAAGTAATAGTAAAGTGATGTAACCTGATCAATATTAATGAATAATAAAATTACATGCATGTGAGGGCTTCTTTCATATATGAACACTTGACATGCACTTGGTTGTGTTATCTTTCGCTAGAAGTCATGGAAGAAGTATTGTTGTAATCCTTTAGCCATATTAATGATTTATTTTGTAGACTTCAAGAGATAGTGTTTTCAAAGGGATGGTGTTGTAGTAACATGTCCTAAAATCCTTTAAAATGTATTTAAAAGTATGTCAATATGGAAAAATAGTTTTAGTTTTGGACAGTTATCGAAAAATGAATGGATGGGTGATTTTTAGAAGTACTAATCGACTAGTTATACCCAAAATCAGTCCCTCTAATATCAAAGCCAGAGGGGGTAAGTACATTAAGAAAATTTGTTTGTATTTTGAGGAAAATTAAACAAAGTTAAATCCAAGTCTGTAGGAGTAAGATTATTAGCCTTAAGACCTATTGATAGGAAACAAGTCCAAATCACATAATTTCATAGGATTTATCATTTCCCAATAACCTCAATAGATGAATACATTTTCGTGCTCAAATTCTCTCAAGCTCTTATCTTGAATATTCCACAATTTTAGTAGGGAATGTGGTAGATACAAAGGAATATGTCATTGGAAACTTCCAAGGGTCTATTAATAACCAGAAGATTGCCAAAATTCATAAGGAAAAAATCTACAATATTTCTAAATGGTTCCTTTTCAGAACCAATTGCACCATCAAAACCATTGAGCAAGGCATCCGAATATCCAAACCCCATAAATCTGTCTAACTAATTGCAATGAAAACCATGCAAAAGCATATCAAAGAAGGCTTTAATTATATTCACCTTGGACTCATCAAAGTTAGTTTCAAACTTCTCAATAGATAAGGCCTACTATAAGACCCCCATTTTTAGTATTGACAAATTTTCATTTAAAGAATTAGTTATGGAAGCTAAAACTATAACAACCCAAATTTTACTACTAAAAATTTTTATTTTTAGCAAAAATTTTGTACCAAAATAAATAGGTTTTATCACCATAATTAACAAAAGTCTATCTTACCATACCATCCTTACATCAATCATAAGGTAAAGCAAGCAGAACATAAAACATGATAAATAGAAAGCGAGAGAACTTTCATAAACTTAGATACGTGTTTAGGGATTTACTCTGATTATAATATCAAAATACATCAAAGGAATACATTGGGACTAACAGTCCAAAAAGGAATCCAGGCCAAAATAATAACCGGATAATATGACTATATGCCTAACCCAATACATAAATTCACTCCTACACACATAAGGCATCATATATAGCAAATTCATCCAATTGGTCCTTATCGATCTAAACTTAAACATCTAGGTTGTCAGCTCATACGAATGAGAAGCCTCATAAAAAGGATAATTAGCACATTACATAATAAGTAAGATGAAAATATAGCTGAGTAAGGGATACAAGGAATTACATGAGTTCACATAGAAGAATAAGAAAAGATGTGTGACAAGTAAAATAATGTAAGATAATTACTGATTCTAGATCTCATTATTAGATATAACATATTCCATTCTTTTATTTACGTTGAGTTTAGGGACTTCACTATTCTTAATCCAATGGAACGTATTGAAGCACCTCTCGGGACAATACACTTAAGCCACTATTATTGTCTGGTGGAATAGACCCAACATATACCAAGGCAATATAATATTAACCACTATTATTAAACTAGCAGGACTGTCTAAAACACATCTTAGGGAAGAACATACTTGAGTCACTATTATTGTTCAGTGGAACGGACACAACCCTTTGGTCTAGACTCACATGATCTTCCACTTTAAATAATTAATATATTATTAATTAGCTACTTATCTCAAATTATATTCTAATTAACATTGAGTTAAGGGCCCTACTATTCTTAATCCAGTGGAATAGAACAAACTAATCCACCTCTTAGGAAAAAAATGCAGTTGAGCCACTATTATCATCCGATGAAATGAACTCATAAAATACCTTGGACCGACTCACGTTTTGATTCCTCTTAAGTGATTAATACCTTATTAATAATTTATTTGATATGTACAACTCATAATTGAGACATGTAAAGCACAATCACATAGTTATCAAGGTCATCCTCAAGGAAGAAGTCCCTACTTTTTCTTAAAAAAACCCTAATTTTAGATTAGAGGCACAACTTCTTCCATATTTATCATATTATAAGAATAGAAAAAAATCGAGGTCTAACTCTAATGCTTACACATGTGATAACAACTCGATCTTAAGAGTTACTATTTATAATTTCTACAAAACCCTGATTTACCAAGTAAGTCATAATTTTTCCCATACAACTCATATAGTAACCATATTCAATATACATTCCTAAAATTAAAATATTAAAAAAATATCAAAAACTCTTAATATAAATCCAATATTTTACACATATGATAATAACATTGTTCCCAATATTATTATTTCCAATTTAAGCAATTTTCTCATTTTATTTGGACTTAAGCCATTCATAAATACTCCAAACATATCAAATTATTTTCTTATCACATTAAAAATAATTTAACACATTAAAATATAAATTTTTTTAAATTAACATATATTGACAAAAATGCCCTTAAGGATAACCAAACATCCTTACTTCATAAAAACTTTATATGTCTGATGTCATTATTTTCAAATCAACAATTTATACATACCCATAAATCTTCAATATACTCATTTCCCACTTATCATACTTCATTAAGCCCATATTATAACCATATATCATAACAATTCTCTTAAGGCTTTTAACATAGTAATTATCATAATGATATCTCATGCTTCTCAGCTTACTTATTTTTATAATATAACATCACATCACCACATATTAACATTAAAAATCATGAATTCAACAACAACATAATAATAATATGATACTAAACATAATCAGACATAACATTTAGCACACAAACCCTCTTATGACTTGTGTCCTTACCAAAAATGATTCTAGTCTTTATGTACACATATCCTATCCCGCATCCTCCAAAACCCTCAAAAAATCATTTGATAAAAAAAGTATAAATTAGTTGTATAATTAATTAAAGGATAAGGTGAAGTAGATTGAAATAATGAAAGAAAACCAAATTCAAGTCTTGAAGGAGTCTCAACCAATCTTTGTGTAAAAAAGAGGGGGACTAGTTGAAGTGGGTAAAATAAGGGGGCAGAAATGACAACTAATTCTATTTCTAGGGGATGCACAATGGAAAAGAAGGTTAGAAGGTAGGGGTGAGGAGTAGTGGAAATAGTATAAGGGTTGTGGGGATTTTTGGTAGGTTTTGTCAAAGAGGAGAGGAGTGGTTCGATGGGTTTTGCCGAAGGATGTGGATGTGGTTTGGTGGTTTTGCCAAATGGAGTGGGTTACTTCGATAAGGGATACTAGTGGTGGGAGTTAGGGAAAAATGAAAGTGGTTAGTGGTTGGGGGAAGGAGCAACTGGGACTGTCGGTGCAAGGAAGGGAGGTGTGGCAAGAAGCACTAATGCTTCTAATTAGTAGTGCTAGTTTTTTTTTTATAGAAAATAGGGGGAGAAAAAAGGTTGTTGGGCTCAATGAATGTGGAATTTTGAAGGTATATATACACATACATGCACACAAACAAAGAGGGAGATGGGGAGAAGGGGAAAAGCTAATTAATAGCCCATGGGGTCACCTAACCTAATGGATTTTTTTTTTAAATTATATATTACGTATACAAATTAAAATATCAAAAAATGCTTAGGGAACACTAGTTGGAAAGTTAGATATAGTCTTAAGAGAAAGAGGGGGTCATGAGTTCAGACCCCAATGGTAACATTTTTTCTCCTCTTTTTTTTCATCTCTTTTTTCCTCTAATTTCCCCCTCATGCCCATAACCCCATTCTTAACCCCTTAGGCCCTCACAACCTCACAAACCATTACTTCTCCTCAATATCCTCACTCAATAGTCTCCTTTAACTTCATCTTCATTAATCAACACCCTTGAGTCCTTGACCCTTTGTCACCTTTGTCCCACAGTCATAGCTTATTGTCAGCCTCCTGCACCCACTTCAGCTTAACCCGCTTATTCCGCCCCACCCTCCACCATTCACTCCCAAAGTTTGACACCTATTGTGACCTACCCTATATATTCTCCACAGATGCACTCCAATGCACCACTAAGTACTATCTATTGACACCTAACACCCCAGTTGGCAACCATCCCAACAGTTAGTAGAGCAAGTTTTCTTTTTTAATTAATTTAAATCCAATATTTTTTTTGTTGAATCATTTTTTATTCTATTCCTAATTTTATTGTGAATTTGTGATATTAGAGATTTCTTATTATTTTCATATCAACTGTTAAATAATTTTGAATTAGTGTTACTTGAATTATTTGGTTATTATGTATTTTTAAATTATGTTATGTTAATTTCAAACTAGTGTAATATGAGTTAGTTTGGTTATTGTTGTGTAATTTTGAATTATTTGAGTATTTGTTCATTGTATTGTGTATTATTGTATTGATAATTGCATATTTTATTTTATGAAATTAGAAATTGAAAACATCTTCAAAAGCAACCTATAAATAAAGAAGGGTCTAATGGGAGTCATGCTAATTTAGCTCCTACTCCTATAATTTATGAACAAAGTTTTTTGTATCTTTATTGAGCTCAAGCCACACAATGCAATTAAGTGGATTTAAATTTTCTAGAGCTCGATCTAAGTTTGAGGGAAAAAATTTAGATTTCCATCCAAATTAGCAAGATAAGGTAAATAGAGCCTATAATTGCCATGGTACTTTCCAGTCTTATGCACAAAAATTTTCAATTAAGCTTATTGCTAAAAAAATAAATAATTTATTACATATTTTTTTAATTAATATGAATGTTTAGAATATAACATAGCAAAAGATATTATTTTTTGCTTATCATGTTGCTTGCTCAAACATGAATTTCATTTTGTGGGGAAATATTTTAGGGGTTGGAATAAAAAGGGCAAGCTTGAATTTCATGTTGATAATTATGATAGTAGTCATAATAAGGTTGTGAAAAAATGTGATAATATGATGAACCAAAATCATGGCATTCAAGCTTCTTTGTCAAAATAATCTGAAATAGTAAAATCTAAGTATCATATTCTTTTAGAAGCATTGATCATTTATATTAGATATCTTCTTTGACGAGAAAATAATGAATAAGATGGCTCAAAAAATTGAGGTAAGTTTTATGAGCTCCTCAAAATTTTGCAAGAAGTTAATCCATCTATAGTTCATTTTATGTTGAAAAATGCTCCAAGAAATAGCTAGATGACTTCCCTTGGTATTCAAAATATATTGCTTATGCTTATGCAATTTAAATAAGGATGACATTATTAAGGAGCTAGGGGATGAAATTTTTGGAGTATTAATTAATGAATTTGGTGATATATCTTGGTAAGAACATATGATTGTTGTTGTACATTATGTGGATTATAGTGGTTTTGTGATGGAAAGATTTATTGGTATTGCACATGTAACTGGCACAACTGCCATGTCGCTTAAGGCAACACTTGAGACAACGTTAGTGAAATATACATTATGCTTATCAAGAACATGAGGATAGAGCAAGTAATATGAGAGGAGAATATGGTGGTTTAAAAACTTTGATTCACAATGAAACTAATTCAATTTATTATGTTCTTTATTTTACTCATCAGCTTTACTTGGCACTTGTTACATTTGCAAGGTCTCTTAAATATGTTGATTGGTCATTTTTTTTATTGTTACTATTGTAGTTAATGTAATTGGGTCATCTAACAAACATCGAGATATACTTTGAGATAAATATGTTCTCAAATTAGAATAAGCATTTAGTCTAGCTGAGATAGAATGTGGGTGTGGATTGAATCAAGGATCAACCCTTTCAAGGGCTGGGAATACTCGTTAAGGGTCGCATCTTAAGTCACTTTTAAATTTGATTAACTTATTTTCTTGGGTTGTTGAAGTACTTGATTTTTTAAAAAAAGATTTAAAAAGTAGATGAAAAGGTGAGACTAGAATCAAGACATTGTGAATGCCATAAGACTTGTTCAACTTGTTAAACAACGCCTCCAAACCATGAGGGATGAAGGATGAAAAGATCTTATTGCTAAATTTTCTTTATTTTACCACACTAAGAATATTGTGATGGAAAATATGGGTGATTGGCATGTTATGGAAAACAATTCACAACAATTGTCTCCATATTTAAAAAGTATGCATCATTACAAGTTTGTTTTTGTATACACCATATTAGAATTGCAATTAAGGGGGGTGTGAATCATGTTTTGATGTGATAGGTACTACGTTATTGTCTTGTGTAGCATGCTTGAATCCAAGAGTTATTTTCTAATTTGAAAAAGATTCATTGACTAGGCTAATAAATTGTTATATTTATGAGTTTTCTTTATGTTGATCTTGAATATATTTTAGATGCTCGGCCTATGACATATTTTATGAATTAAAAGGACTTGGTGATATCTTAAGGAAGCTAGTGGAAATAAAGAAGCACATTGTGTATCCTTTGGTTTATATGCTTGTGAATCTAACTTTGAATTTATCGGTAGGTACTGCAACTATTAAAATATCTTTTTCAATAATACGTTTTATAAGAAAAAGAAAAATTGTGAAATCATATGTGTGATGAATTGGTATATAATTATCTAATTTCATATATATAAAATAAAATAAAAAGATGCATCTGATACCATTAGTAATGAGACTATCATAGCTCACTTTCAAAATATGAAACCTCAACAATTAAAATTGTAAACGAAAATCTATACATTATTGTGGAAAATATTAAATATATTATTTTTTTTGTTGTTATTTTATATCTAGATGTATACTTATTATTTATTGGAATCCTATTAATTTCATATCCTAGATTCATCCCTAATGAGGAGTGAGGTGATCAAATGAGTTTTTCAACAAAATGCCTCAGTGCAAAGGGTGGGAGTTGATATGTTGATGAATGTAGGGTGTAGGTAATGTCATAGCAAAGGCCATGGTTGGGGAAGGTTTCACACAAGAAGAAGGAGAGAAGAAAGAAAAGATGGTTAGGCAAGGAAAGAAAAAGAATAGAAAATGAAAGGGGGGAAAGGAAAGAGAACGGAGGGGGGAAATAAGGTGGGATTAAAATTAGTATTAGCATAAAATAATTTAGGTTAGAGTATTTAGGATAAATTAATTATCGGCTATTCGGGATAAGGTTTAGTTTAAAAATATTAATAATCTAGAATAAATATTAGGGCTAAGATTTAGGATTAGGAAATTAGGGTAAAAAAAATACTAATCTCACGAGATTAAAATTAAGTTAAGAGATTAGAGCTTGTTTGGTTTTACTTAAGAAAAGTAGTTTTTTAGATAATTAATTATAGAAAGTGATTATAAATTTTTATAAATGTTTGGTTTTACTTTTAATAAGTAATTATAAAAAAGTGATTTGTAAAAATTACTTTCTAAAAGTAATTACCTATAATTAATTTTTACCTACTTTTAAAACTACTTCTACACAAGAGAGCGGTACGGTGTTTTTTTAAAAAGAAATTCATTTATTTCCCCCACCCCCTGCGTCTCTGGTGAACCTTAGCATGGAGGATAAGGAAATTTATCTAAAATAGTCTAAATTAAGTAAAAAAAGGAATTTATTTAATATTTTCTAAATATTAATATTCTAAATAATTTATGCAAAATTCAAAACCCTAAATAAATCCTTTCTTTTCCTTTGTCCCTTTTTCTTTTCCTTCTTTTTCCTTTTTCTTCCTCCTCCGCCGAATTGGGCCTCGCCCGGCCCAACCCCGCTCTCCTTCCTTCTTCTCGCCCACGGCCCAGTGAGCCCAGCCGCCCGTGAAACAAAACGCTGCGTTTCAACGCTAAAGTCGCCAGACCGACGAGGACGCAGCGTTTTGCCCAAACATTTCCTAAAACGCCGCATTTCATTAATGGGGGAAATAACCGCCGCCGCCCGGCCAGTTCCCCCTTCCTTTTCCTTTCCCCTGGACCGCCGGTCCACCCCCTTACTTTCCCCTTCTTCTTCCCGTGTAGGCCGCAGCAGTAACGCACGCCTCCACTATCGACGTTGCCTCGACACCGGCGAGCCTGCCTCCCTCTCTCTCTCCCGTTGTTTTCTTTCCCCATTTTGGCCCCAACCAACATTGTCCTCCCTCTTGAGCAGCCTGCAACCCTTCCTTTTTTTTCGTCCTACCACCGCCTGCCGCCTGCCGGCCAACCTGGTGCCTGCACCCCCTTGTCTTCTTCCCCTGGCCTTGCCCGACCACCCTGCCTATAAATACCCCCCATTGATAACCTGGATTCGGGATTTGGAACCCCAAAACCCTATATTGCTCCCTCCCGTCGCCGCCCCATCAGACACTTGGACCGCCGCCGTTCCCCAACGTTGTCGGTCTAGCACCGCCCAGAACCCCACCTTGCACCACCCTCCACCTAACCAAGCCCTTCTCAGCCCTCGATTTGCCTTGCACGAGCTACCCCAGGCCATGCAAAAGTGTCTCCTCGAACAGCTTGTTCCAGCCCCTCGCCGCCCTTGCGCCGCCTTCCACCGCCAACCTAGCCGCCACTAGCGCCTCCTCCACCCTCCAAAATGTTCAGCAGACCTCCCTCTACCTTCTCATACCTCCATCTCCCCTTGCCTCCCTCTCATCCTTCCTCCCCCATCTTCCACCTCTCTCCACCACCCTCGACCGCCGCGCCGCCACCACCCTCACTCCACCCCCCTTCACCTGCTGTTTCTTTCTCCACCTCAAACTTCTCCTTTTTCCCCTTCCATCTAACCACCACCTCCACCTTTTCCTCTCTTCTCCTCCTCCACCACCGCCGCCGTCGCCGCCACGCGCCGCTGCCGCCGAACCACCACCGACCTTAGGTGGTTTCCAACTTACCCAAACCTTAATATCTCTTTTCTATAACTATTATTAATTTTTAACTACTATTAATGATATTATACTTAATATTATCATTATTATTATTACTTTCATTACTATTATTATTATTACTATTATTATCATTATTATCATTATTATTATTATTATCATTATTCTATTACTACTTCTAATGATATTATCATTATTATTATTACTAACAACTTAGTGTTAATATAGTTACCTCCTTTGTTATTATTATTATTATTATTATTATCATTACTATTATTACTATTACTCAATCTAACCTTATGATTTTTCGAACCAATAATACTACTATCATTAATAATGGTCTAAGACTTTAGGGTTAATGTGATTAAGACTTCCCTCATTTACTATTATTGCCACTATTAACCTCACTATTATTTTTACTAATAATACTAACGCTAGCCATGGTTTATTATTGTCTTTATCTTTAATATTAATATTAATATTATTCCTATTATTGTGACCAAAAACATTGAAACCCTTATATTATTACTATTCAAAAATATACAAATTTTATCATTATCATCTTTCGGAATATTTTACTTGTTGGTATTGTAATTAGTATATTATTATTTTAACCCTAACACTATTATTAGACTTAGCCTTAAAAACGCTAGGGTTTATATCACTATAAACATTAGTGTCACTATTATTAGTTTTATTATTATTATTATCACTATTTTTCTATAGTTAGCATGAACATTATTATTATAAGAATAGGGATAACGGGTCTAATAATATAAGTGTAACAATAAGTATTAAAAATAAAAATATTTTGACTAGTAATATTTAGTATATTAATTTTAAGGTAAAAACCCTAGTTTTCGTATAATACTCTCTTTAATAACAATAGCACTAATCTTAAACTAGAATAAGGGATGATGGTACTTTTGAGGGAAACTAATACTTAGTATTTTTCCCCTTTTGTAGGTAATCCTAACCAAAGCCCTAAGGAGTTAGAGGAGCGTGCTCCAAGCCCGGCGTCGCCTTAGGTAAGGACGAAGCTATGGCCTTTGTGTGATGTGTGACCTGTATGTTTTGAATGTTGTATATGCCATGCTATGTCGTGTATTATATGATTGTGGGCAACTTGTCTTATGTAGCGCAGCTTGGAGATTGAGGTATGTTTGTATGTGTTTCCTATGACATGAGCATGACATGTATATATATGATGTTTATGATGTGATATGATACGGCCCTCTAGGATATGCATGTTAGGATAAAGGGTAATATGAGTTGGGAATATAAGGATGACCGGAAAAAAATGGGAAGTGAGTTCACTAAGGGGGATATGAGGTTGACCTAAGTACCTCTTGATCCATGAGAGAAGATTTAATAAGGGAGGAATGACCAAAATAAATGAGAGTTGGGGAACCATGCATGGGAGTCGTAAAATCTGCATGGTGACTTGGGGTGTTTGCATGGGATGGCTAAATCTTGCATGGGGGCAAATCTTACATGAGAAAATTTGAATTATGGTGTAAATAAGAGAATGGGAGAGTTGTGGAGCGATTGGAGACTTGGGATGAAAAATAGTACGTAGGTTGGTGCAAGGGTGTATAAGGAATCCGATAAGGGTTTTTGGGAGAAAGTGGAAATTTGGGAAGCACAAAAGTAAGAATGATTAAGGAAGGGTGGAGTATGGGTTAGAGTGAGATTTCATTTATATAAAAGGTGAGTATGGGTTCTCATGTGGAAGAAGAGACTTTGGGATGAAAAGAGAGAGGTTACTTGTGCGAGAAGAAAGGTACTAAGGTTGAGGTGATCAACTAGGGTTTTCATAGTTATGTGCTGAATCGAAAGGTAAAGTGATATGTTTTGGGAGAGGATCTAATTGAGGTAAGATGTGGGGCGTTGAATGAGGTAAAGGTAGTGTAAGTGGGAGAAGGTTGGGCCACATCGACCCAATTAGGGTTTTCAAGGGAAAACCCTAGGGGGTGATGGGAGGTGGAGTTGATGTCATGAGTGTAGGGCCTAACCCACACCCGTAGGGGTTGACTCTTTCATCTAAAGGTAAGTGTAAAGGGAATGGATGTCGGGGTGTGATAAGGGGCGCAGGAGTCTCAACATATTGGACGGGCCCCCTAGGGAGGATAGACGTAGAGGGTAGTTGATATGCATGTCAAGGGTGGAAAGCTTTATTTGATAAGACACGAATAAGATACTAATTACTTAAAGAGTAAGATTGTTGAGCCGGGCCCAGACCGATCCACCAACATAATAGTGGCCAGGTGCCGGGGTGCCCTGGAGATCGATCCACCGGCATATAATAGTGGTTAGGTGCGTTCTGCCCTATAAGTGACCAATCCACCGGCTATAATAGTGGGGTTCCCGTACTCGCATGGATTAACAAAGATTATGGTGTGAAATGACTTACAAATAAATCATGGAAAGATACGTTATAATCACAGTGAAACACCATGAGAGTCGGGGCCAGACCGATCCACCGGCATAATAGTGGCCATGAGCATTCTGCCCTGGAGACTGATCCATTGGCATATAATAGTGGTTAGGTGTGTTCTGCCCTATAAGTGACCGATCCACCGGCTATAATAGTGGGGTTCCCGTACTCTCATGGATTCATAATGATTATGATGTGAATCGATTATAATTATCATAGTTATGGAAAGAAGAAGTTGGATTGGACCATAACCGACCTACATCATCCATAATATTACATGTTGCTTATGTGATTGTGTTGTGTGTGTTATGTTGTATGATGGTATGCTTGGCCTTAGCGCACCTGCGCCCTTACTCAGTATTGGACCCATACTGATACTACCTTGATTGAATGGGTCCTGTGATGATCCACCGATGGTGGGGAGCAGACTTCCTGTGTAGGTTTATGATCGGGTACTATCTTGGGGTGGAAGTCTTGACTTGAGTGAGTAGGCGATCCGGTTATTGATCCTTTTGGGATTTGTTTTGTTGGCTATATTTTGCATTACGTTTCCCATTTTAAAGAAAAAAAATGTATTATGGGGATGTAATCCTAAACCGTATTCTAACTTCTGTTTGACTTATATCTTATTAATGATGTATGCTAAATGTCGTCTTGTGTTTTATGACACTTCGTACTTAATGATGATCGGATTTAGCCTTAGCACTTAGTACTGGAACAGTAGGAGTGAACCAGTCTGGTACTAAGTGTGGCGGTAACACCCCCGAATTTACAGTTTTATCTTTCGCTTCCGCTAAACTTTTTGATTTAAACGAAATTTTTCAATAGTAAATTTGGGGGTGTTACACTCTGGGTCGGCATCTCCAAATTTTCGTCCGATCTTTGCCGTAGGTTATAGATCTATAATTGTTGGCCTTCGATTGTGCTTCATCTTCGAATTCCAAGTCTATTATTCTCCCCATTTCTTGCTAGTTGTCTTCGATTTTTTTTTCTATTTTTTTTTTCTGGGATGATGAGCTTGGTTTATATATCCAGTAATTTCGGTACCTGATTTTTTATGTTTCGGTAGATTTTTGGCTAAAGAATGAACCATACCGGACTGGCCGGTGAGCAGGACAACTTTCCGATATGGCAGTGCTATTCGGCCGGAAATGACCTGTGAAAATAGTCGATTTGTGTAAAAGCCGGTAACCGAAAGTTCTCAAAGAACCCATAGTGTAGACGGAATGGAATCTTTCCAGCAACACCCATCATTGAATGCTCTGACGGAACATTGTTGAAAGTCACAACACACATCGGACACCACCAATATTTGGTACCGTCAGACAAAGGCGCACCCCTTAACTGAGATCAGTGGTTCAACAATTAAAAAGCTCCGTTTCAAATATTGAGGGAAATAGAGAAAGTGAAGGAAGATTTTTTATCGAGAATGTGAGATCAGGGGAGGTGAGGCAGAAAATAAAGTTTGAGGTGGGCGATGTGACTCGTGAGGGGTGGGGGAGAAAGGTGGGGTTTGGTAATGTGACTATCGACAGATTGTAATAAAGGTTTTGTTTTTATTTTATTTTTGGTTGGTGTTTGGGCTGATTTGGCATGGAGTTGTAGTTATTAGTGAGATACGAATAATTGAGTTTTTTTCTTAGATTATTTTTTTTATACACAAACTTTTTTACATATAAACTTTAACTAATTCAAGTTTAATTTTTTAATAATATCTATCATTATTTTTAATATATATAGAAATATTATTAATTCAACCACTAAACTATTAATATTACCGGTTTCATTATAAAATCGGCTTTTAAAATCATGGAAAATACTATTTTAGTTCTTTACCTTTTCTTTTGCTTTTGTAGTCCGGATGAAGACGGAGAATTATGCAATGCCATAAGTTGATGGTTCATTTAAATTATTCTATGGTTTGTCACGGTTTTGAAATAAAGTTTGTTTAATGGTTGTTCATAATTTTTTTAAATAAGTTTATCATTTTTATTTTACAATTTTTAGTATTTTATAATATTTTTATATTTGTATTATAATTTGTAATGTTTCATATGCTTTTTAATATTTAATATTACATAATTGATATAATATTTATAATTAAACGATATATATAGGAAGATAAAAATTAAAGATGAAAATCAAGAAGTAAACTTATAGAAAAATGAAAACCAAACACTAATGAGGTACAATAAGTAATTTTTTGGTATTAATCACTTATAAAATAAAAGTAAAAACAAACGTATACTTTACTTATAAAAGTACTTTTTAAAAAGTAGATTTATAAAAGTAATTTTGATATAAAAGTAGTTATTAAAAATAAGTAATACCAAACAATGGCTAGATTGGCTAAATTTTGGGATATTATAAAAATACATGATGTTACTGCCACACTTGGTATAAATTTCTCTACCATTTTCATACCAAGTGTTAAGGTTAAATACACTTAGATTACTAACACAATTATAGGAATCATATTAGCAAGAACAAGCTATTGATCAATTATTCTAAATAAAACAAACATTAGTTGTTACATAAATCAATAGAAAGGAAAATATAGGAGGACATAATAGTACAAGAAAAGCCGGATCAAATATACTAAAAGAGACACTGAATAGTCCTAACTCTAAACCTAAACTACTAGCCTTCGACTGATTATACAGGCTAACATATAAAGACCACTGTCTGTTCAATAGGCATGTGTCCACAAAAACATAATCTTTTAGTACAATGATACTGATTAACCCATTTTACAAGACTAATGTGGAAAGCTTGCACGAAACACATATAAGGCATCATATCAAAACATGATATAAAACAATGAAATATGCTTAAGATGATCAAACTATAATAATTAGATCGAATAAACAAATAACACCAACCTACAAATTGCTTATACCATTTTATTTAGAACATACTGAAACTAACCAATCAAACAACCAAAATATGCTCTTTGAAATAATAATTAGAACAAATCTCAACATAATAACCATATCCTTCATCATATACCTCATATATCAATGTCAAAGCCAATAATATCCATAATAACACAGATAGGGCTCAAAGGCTCAATATTGTATATAGGTAGACACGAAGGCTACTCCCGAACCATAGGTATGTACAAAAGCTACTACCAAACCAAACTAATAATCATTTCAATTCAACAAGAATCATTTTTATTTTATTTTTACTTGAGGGGGGAGATCATGTTAATCTAGAGACACTAAGGTACCTTGGTCATACTAGCACATGAAGGAAACACAGTATCCTACCCACTATCAACCCAATGCTACTAAGGTACCCCGATCGTACTATCACACGGAGGTAGTACAATACTCTATCGACAAGCAAACCTAATTTATAAGTATGCATACCCTCTATAAGTTCGTAAATCTAAATAGAGTAAGATCTAGGGTCTAGTTGGAGCACTAAGGCACACCAGCAAAAATCCATAATCAATCGTGTGATAAATCACATTTTTAGGGTAGTTACCCCTAGATAGTCACCATTTCTAATCTCAAGGTCTTTCACTTTAAATATTCGTACTTTATTAAGGAGATCACAGATATCACATAATATCAAACAAATCAATTTCCATACTCAATTACTTTACTCACTTCTTAATTATTCAAGACAATCAAAATCAAATATAACACCAAGGTCAACATTAGAAATATACTAAGGCAATCCTAGGTGCAACAATTCATGTTTTGGCACATTAGGCGAAAAATAACCAAAATGCCCTTGGAGTCATAATTACCACATTATCATCTATTCTGAATACTAATTTCTATTTTATTTATTAAGTTGTCATTAAAATGCTAAAACACAATAATTAAATTATTATACATACCAATAAATTATTATAATTGTTAAATGACCATTTTACCCTTTTCACATGATATAATGTGTAAAACCGTAACATAAGTATCTAATTCATCCAAAATCTCATATTTCCATGCTTAATAGTAATAAAAATTAGGCATGCTTAATGGAATAAATCACACGGTACATTTAAAAAGACCGAATTGTCCTTAGAGTTCATACTAATACATACCAAAATATACCTAAGCATGCTCAAGCTATCATACTACACGTACATATCATACATAACTTATTCCTAACATTAAAACCATTTTAACATGATTTACATGAATTACACATGAAAACCTTAATGTGTTATCATGTGATGTGTGACATTTTAGTAAAGTAAAAGAGTTACTATAATACCCTTAAAATTCATAGTTGAAAATTTTCATTTATACAGGAAATCATACACTAAATAGGGGTTGTTATTACAATGGTAGACACAAGACTGACCCTGGGCCAATCTCATACCAACCACAAAGCTAGAAAATTTAAAGGCATTAATTAGAGTAGTAAGTAAAACCACAATACTTCAAACATTTCATAGATAAAATGGAGTGTGAAAATGTTATAGTTGATATAGAAATAAAAGCGAGTACAATAACACCCTTATAGGGAAAATAAAATAATGAATACAGAGATAAGAAAAGCAGGTAAAGGTGAGCCTCTCTCGGACCCCATGACAAGTATAACAAGCCATCAAATAGCCCCGCCTATAGCATCGTAGGCATTAAAGTCATCATAGGTATCATCTCCTACTTGCACAAAATTAGGAGGGGTCACTACTCGTGGGAATAAGTAGAACCCATAAAAGGGGTGATCATTACGCTATGTACTAAGTAAGGTAACCATATGACTAAGACTATACAAGTGCAAACAGTCAAATGATGCATATAATACTTCATTTAGGTTCACCCTCATTATTAAGACATAGGCTATTATTTTTATCTTTACAAAACTCCCGGATTATATCCACATGAGTACGAGGACTTTACTATTATAGCTGGTGGACCAAAAATGATACTTTAGGGAAAAATGTGAATAACCACTATTATAGCCGGTGGACCAAAAATTATCCCAACTTGGCCCCAACTCAAGTGGTGTTCCACTGTAAGCAGTTAGTGTCTTTTCCATGATTTATAACCACACAAAGTTTGTTTTATCGAGCTTGGAACCCCCACTCTTATAGCTGATGGACCAAAAATGATACTATAGGTCAAAACACTCCTAGCCACTATTATAGTCGGTAGACCAGAATACACTCCAGGGAAAGAACGCTTCTGGTTACTATTATAGCCGATGGACTAAAAAATACTCTTACCTAGGCCCGACTCTATAACCTTTCACTTTATTTAGTGTTTTACTCATGTATTAATCTACACACAATCCCAACCAAACATGCATTTCCTCCAAGGACTCTCCACTCACATCCCAAACTCTTGAATGACCCTGTCCCATATCTTGGGACATCTACACTCCCCAAGACTCAAGGCCTCTGATACCACTTTCCCCTACTCACTATGAATCAATCCCCCATACATGTAGGTCCAGGCCCACTTACCCATCTCTCCACCTCGGCCCACCATCACCCACTAGGGTTTCTCCCCTCTAAAAACCCTAACTTAGCCTATATGGCCCTAACATCTCTTCGTCATACCTGGCCCATACTCCCCTCTTGTTCCAACCCATCACACCACTCAAAACAAACCCAAACATCATAACCCTACTTACCATTCTTCACAAATGATATTAAAACCCTAGTTGGCCACCTCAAAACCCTAATACTTCTCCTTTCCTTATGTATTCCCCTCCATCCACACACACTACACCCTTCTTTCCATTTTACTCATCTCTCTTCATTGGAAACCCTCCTAGTCTCAATCCTTACTCCTCCCACTCACCATCAACCTCTCCACACACTTTACCCACTTAGGGTTTCCCCACAAACCCTAGATAAGCCTTTCATACACACTTCTAACAACCCACATACTATTTTTCACCCATAGACTCCAACTACCCAAAGCACTCTTTCCTCACCATGCTTAACCCTTAAATCACCCCTTTCCACGTAAATATTACCCCCATGTAAAGGCTAACCACATCATGCAAGCCATACACTTCCAATGCAAGCTTTACTCCAACCCTTCATTTTATTTCTAGTATCCCTTTATTTGGTCACCCATAAATCATAAGGTACTTATATTTTTCTTGGTTCTCCCTAATCACTCCACCCTCTTTATTTATTTTAGCTCCCCACAACTTTATCATACCCCTATGGCCTCCTAGCATGTATGCCTAATTAAGAAAACAATACAGAAGGAATATCATAAAATATAAGTCATATCACCCATATCATAACACATACATTGCTTACCTTAGCTCTATGCATGGCAAGCTGCACTACAGGTATTTAGTCCATACTCACATATGATACAGGCACATAACCAAAAAACACATGAACACATAAACACATAAACATATAATTTAGCATAACCACATCCTTACCTAGATGGACACTGGGCTTAGAGCACGAATCCTACGCCTCCTTAAGGGAAGGGTTTGGTTCGCCTATAAGAGTGGAACACTAATGTTAACCTCCAGCTTACTCATTTTTCTTTTATTATCCCCTAACTAATTATTAGTAAAGGACTAATAATAGTAATGATAATAATAATAATAATAATAATAATAATAATAATAAGATTAGTAATAGTAATGATACTAACAATAATAATAATAATAATAACAATGGTAGTAATAACGATAATAAGATTATTAATAATAATGATAATGATAATAATAATAATAGTGACAATAATAATAATAATAAGGCTAATAATGACAATTAGGTAAAATAAATTATACTTAAGTAAAAAATAAGGGTTAGGGCATAACTAGGGGTGGAGGTGGTAGCTAGAGTGGTTTAGAAAGATGAAACTTTGGGGTTATAAAATGGGAAGGGAGGTGGTAGTTGTGAGGTCGTAGAGTTCATAGATCAAAGGGGGATGTAGTGGTAGTGGCGGTGTGACACGGTGGCGGCGTAGGCAGCGACGACGGTAGTGGTTGAATGTGGAGGAGAGGAAAGGAGGGGAAAGGAGGGAGAGAAAAAGGATAGGGAGGACATGGGGTAGGGGAAGGAATTTTGGGCAGAGAGGGAGGCAGTGGGGGTGGTGGTTGCGGCGGAGGGGCGGCATACGGCAGTGCGAGGGGTGGCGACAGGGTACAAAGGACAACTCAAGCTGCCTACTTTGCATGAGCAGGGGGAGTTAAAGGCGGCTAGGGGTCTTATTTAGTAGGGTTAGTGCGGGGAATAGGGTGGGTGGAGGTTGCGGTAGTGGCTGGGGCTGCGTCTGAAGGGGCAACAAAGGGTGGTTTCAGGGGGTGCTAGGTAGAGGGAAAAGAAGGGAAACAAAGGCGACGATGGGGTTTATAGAGGAGGGGTAGAGAAGAGGACAAGGGAGTGGGGGAAGGCGGCTATTGGTTGGCAGTAGCAGGGGAAGAAAAAGGGAAGGGAGAGGGTGCACGTGAGCAAGGGAGGTCGGGGCTAGAAAAGGAAAGGAAAGGGATGGGGGAAAGAGGGAGACGAAAGGCTGACGGATGTAGGTGCAAGGGTTGTAGGTGCACATGGACGACGGTAGGTAGGGAAGGAATAAGAAGAAAAAGAAAGGAGGGGGTTGAGCAGTTGGGCAGGGGAAAAAGAAAGAAAAGAAGAAAAAAAAGGTGGGTTGGCCCATGCAAGGAAGAGGGGTACTGCTGGGTTGACCCAACCAGGGGAAAAAGGAATGAAAGAAAAGAAAGAAGCGGGTGATGCGGGTGATGCAGGCTAGACATCGCGAGGGGAGGGGAGGGGAAAGTGGGCTGGGGTGGCCCAAAGTTGAAGAAGGGGGAAATAAGAAAAAAGAAGGAAAAAGGGAAAAGGAAAATAAAATTAATAAAAAATTTGGGAGTAGGGTATTTAATTAATTAATTAGATGGTTAAATTATTTTAATAATTTAGTTTACTTAAAATTTAAGATATTAATTTAGGAGGGTAATTTTAGTAAAAAATGGGTTTAAAAATTTATTTAAGTAAAAAGAGTATGATAAAATAATAAAATATTTATTTAGTTATTAAATTATCACATCCATTTTTATAAGTCTAAAGTCACAAAATTATTATTTTACTAGTAAAAAAGTTTTTTAACTATCCCAATAAGGATTAATTTATTAAATTCTAGGTTTTAGAATTTTAGGGTATTACAGTTACCATATAGCAATCATAGTTAACATGGTTTATATAATATCCCACAATTTTATATCCATGTTTATTCTTTTGGTGAGCATTAATCTTATATCAGTTTTATAAAATTAATACTCTATAGTTTTAGTAATTAATAATGGTTTATGTTGTAGTTATTACTATAATAAAGTGTTAGTTATAAAGTTCTAATAAATAACAATAGCTATTGAATAGTCAAGTTTAATTTGACAACTTAAAACTTATTTTTATTAATTCTCATAATTATCTTTTTGATTAATATTTTATCTCTAGTAAATTTTGGTTACTACCCATTTGTTAGATATAGTAATTACTTTATTTCATTTATAATAATAATTTAATAGGCTAGTAAAACGATAAGTATTTCCCTAACCCTAAGAATTTCTTACAATTCTATTAGTAGCTAGTCAATTTATTGGAACGGAAACTCAAACACTTGTGACAGACTCTGATTGCCTTCTCCAAAAGTATTATCACATCATTTTATATTCTTATGTTGACCACAAAAGAGGTCCTTTGTCTAGTAAGCAATTATAGGTCAAATTATTTTCCAGGTAGCATTTCTTTCAAACTTTGTTTATATATATAAGTAATTATATACTTGTTTTCATATATTTGAAATTATGAGTTTTATAAATATGGGTATTTATATAAGATTTTGATAAATTTATTCCATAAACTTATTCAAAGTATATGGTGATTATGTATTATTTAGTAATTATATGAAATATGTGGTAATATTGGACTTATGTGCTAGCAGTGTCATATAAAATTGTGGTTTATGCTATTTTGTAATTTTATTAATCATGTGCTTTGATGGTTTATTTGGTTTTGATATGTGATGTTGGTTTAAGGGTGACCGATTGGCCTACCATTTTTTCTTGAAAAATTTATATTGTGGAGAATTATATTTAAAAAAATACTATATGTGGAAGGATATTTTATTTTGAAAGTGTTGGTAATGTAAGAGCTATTCTGGTGAGTTATTATTTTTGAAAGGTGCTAAATATGGAAGGTACTTAATATTGGAAAGGTGGATGTTTAAGGAATATATAAGAATACATATATATGGTTGTGTACCTCAATTATGTTATATGATTCCCTTATTAAGTCATTAATACTTAAATGAAACATGTGGCCTTTAGGTCCTTTAGGGTTGGCCTCATAAAATTGGGGATCGGCAATAAGCTTTCTCTTCTCTCTTTTCTCTTTTCTCTTTTCTCTTGTGGGTATTAATTAATTTTTCAACCATATCTAGTTAAGGCTCCTCATTTACTATATAGGCTTCTCCAAACCCTTTTAGGGGGTGTGCACACTTAAGGATGGGATGACTGAGGTGGTTGGTCTTTGACATTTTATTATCCCCTTTAGAATATGTCTATTGGGATGACTCATGTGTGATTTTTAATCATCCTATGGTTGGTGGTAGGTCTTCTGACTTTTGTTATCATTTTTAGACTATGTCTATTGGGATGGCTCAAGTATGATTTCTAATCCTCCTATGGTTGGTGGTAGGTCTTCAGACTTTGCTTTTCCAGGTGATCCCCTAGTTGATCCCCTAGTAAAAATTAATAATTGAATGTTTTATTTATTCCATTTTAGTTTTCTTATATGATTAGATGTACATATATACACGTCTATATTATATTCTATTTTACTAGCATGTTAACTAGTTATTCCCCTAGCTAATTTTTACATGTTTTAATAGTGCTACGATGATCCATTTTGTACATGGTGAGTAGATGACCTAGCATAGATAGAGTATAAACATGTACAAAATGTAAATAATATGCATGGTTGAGAAGAGTGAGAGTAGTGGCTATTGTCAGATATTTATTTATCACCATTGATTATAGTCAACTAGTTTCATGATTTTCAATCGCAATTTAAAATTTTATTTTATCCTTTCATGTGGTTCTTATTTCCATTGGGTTTACTAGAAATTAATATTTTCTATTGGCTTGAGTTTATAATAAATTCATATGTATTTTCTTATTTTAACTAGCCTTAACATTTAGTATAAGTAGAAAACTGATGTCTACTTACACTAGTTGTGACGATAATACCCTCATCATATTTGGCTTCAGCATATATTTTTACTTATTTCTTTTGTGGACTGGTTTTGAAAAATGGAGATGTTACAGTCTATGCATTAAAACTCTAATATGCTATTATGCGATGTATGGCATTTCAGTAGAATATAAGAGTCATAATATTGCAAACAAACTTATCATGGTTCAGACATCAAAACCCTAATGTATTATCATGCGATGTTTGACATTTTAGTAAAGTATAAGAGTTACCTGACTTCCATCAAAAGCCTAAATTATATGTAATCTACTAAAATTACTAATTTTCACAAATAAATCTCTTGTACCTAAAAATAATACCACATTAGCCATATTAATATTTAATCAATATTATAATAATTTATATTAAAATATTTATCAAGCAAAATTATCAAAATACCCTTAGATTGGAAAAGAAAAAAATATCACATTACATGGGCATAGGGAACCTATGCACTAGGTAAAGGGTTTTAGTGGCGCTAGGAGGTTGGTTGGCTGGGGGTTTTGGGTTTCAACGAGGCTGGAAAGGGGCGGTGGAGGAGGGAGTTGATGCTAGTCAAGGGGAAATGGTGGAGGTTGTGGCACATGGGGCTACAATGGGGGGAATCTATGCAAGAAATGAGAGATTATGGTGGTGGTTAGTGAAGGTTGTTGTTAAGAAGAGGGCATGAAACGTAGGGAGGATGATGGTGGTGAGGGGGAAAATGTTGGTGCATAGTAGAGGGATAAAGAAGAAGAAAAAGAATGGAAGGGATTCGATGGATTTTACCATGGAACTTAAATGAAAAGAATAAAGAGGGAGGAGTGGAGTGTATATGTATACGTGCACGCGGTTTAGTGAAAATGGTTCTAACATAAACGTGAGGTGTGCAACATGAGAAGTGGAGGAAAACTGGAGGCATGTTTGGTGGAAGAAAAAATGGTACAGCATGGGGAGTCTGTGTAACACCCCAAATTTTATTACGGAAAAAAAATAATTTACGGCAAAAGCATATAATTAAAATATCGGGTATTATAGCCGTAATTGACATAAGTATGGTTTTACCATACTATCCTTACATCAATCATAAGACTTAAACCATTCATAATAAAACATATTAATTATAAATGAGAGAAACTTTATAAATACAAATATTAGTTTGGAGATTAACTCTGGGATACAGTGATAAAATACAACCAAAATGAATACCATACATTAAACAGCCCAAAGGTATCCAGATAAAACATTATCCGAATAACATGACTCTTTACCCAAACATCCAGTATAGATAAAAGTCATTCCTTCCCACACAATGCATCAAAATAGAAACTATTCAGCCGGTCCTCAAAGACCTGCATAAAAGCATCAGGGTCATCTACTCATGGGAGTGAGCAGCACCTATAAAAAGAGTGGTCAATACGCTACATAATGAGTAAGGTAACAATAATGTCAATTCAAAAATATATTTAAATAAACATGCGCAATAGAGAATAAGTACACATGCGATACACATAAGACATCACAAGGTAAGGAATGATATAAGCCTTTTTTATTAGATATAACAAATTTTCATTCTTTTATTTATGTTCAGTTTAGGGACCCCACTATTCTTAAATCGGTGGAATGGTTTGAAGCACATCTCAAAGACAACACACTTGAGCTACTATTATCATCAGGTGTAAGGGTAGAACGCTTATAAGCTACTATTATTAAATCAATGGAACTGTCCGAAACATCTCTCAAAGATAATACATCTGAGCCACTATTATTATCTAGTGGAACAGATCCAAGACAACTATCCTTACTCATGTACTTTTCCACTTTAAGTTATTATTATCTTATCCATTAGCTTACTTATCTCAAATCATATTCTCATTCACGATGAGTATGGGGCCTCATTATTCTTAATCCAGTGGAACGAACTGAAACACATCTTAGGGACAACATACTTGAGCCACTATTATTATTTGGTAGAATGAATCCAACACCTCTCAAGGCAAAACACTCTTGATCTAATATTCTATAACTAGGGGAACTGTCTGAAGCACCTCTTAGGGATAGTATACTTGATATACTATTATTGTTCGGTGGAATGAACCCATAAAACTCATCGGCCCGAACCATGTGATCTTTTGCTTTAAATGATTAATGCCTTATTCATGATCTATTTGATAATTATAAAAAATGTTTAGAGCAAGTAAGGCATATCACAATATCATAAGGTTGTTTCCTAGGATTAAGACCCTTACATTCCCCAAATTTCTAATTTCACACTTTTATCATAACTATTCTCCTGTTACTCTTTTAACCACCAAACTTAGTATATGTTCAACATTATCATTGTCAACATAATCTAATTTCAAGTCCTAATTCTAAGGTATTACACATGCGATAATAACCCTATCTTAAAAGTTATTATTTTCGAGCTTATAAACCCTAATTTCACAAATCTATCATAACTTTTCCTGTAGAAATCAAACAATTATCATATTTAATATACATTCTAAAAATAATATTATTAACAACATATTCGGATTTTGTGGTCTAAATTTACCATTTTACACATGTAATAATAGCCTTCTTGTTTTAGGGTTATTATTTTCAAATCAACCATTTTCATACTTTATTCAAACTTAGATCATTCTCAACTACTCTAAACACTTCATATGAATTCCTTAGCATAATTTTTATGATATTACACCTTAAAATATCATGATTCTCATATTTAACCCACGTTGACTAAAACATCCTTATTTCATGTAAATCTTATATGTTTGGTAACATTATCCTCAAATCCACATTTTTCTCTGTAAACCTTGTATGCTTATTTCACACTCATCATTTCATTAACAAACCCATAATACCACCATATTTTACACTAAGGGTTTCTACACATAAAATAACAATACCGCATAATATTTACTTACTCATTTTCTATCATATAATATCAACCGCATGGCATAGAATTAATAACATATATTAATTCACATAATAACAATGATATGGTATAATACAAAAACATGCCTAACACTTAGCAATCAAAACCCTAGACTACAATTAAGTACCATTACTAAAAACAACCCCGATCTCTAAACATATAACTCCTAATCCGCCTCTTCAAGAACTTCTGAAAAATCACCTAAGAAATCAATTAATAAAACACCATTAGAATTTTATGATATAATTAATGAGGGGTTAAAGTAATAGGAGGATGAAGGAAAAGAGAAAAACCAAACCAAGGAAGTGTCGACCATATTGATGCAATAAGGAGAGGCTTAAGTTGTGTTGGCCAAAAAAGGGGTGATGGGTTCAGTGGTTGCTGCCGAAAAGGGGGGAGTAGTTTCAGTGGATATGGTCGAAAGGTAGGGGTGCTGGTTTTGGTGAAAATGGCCAAAGGTGGTGTGATGATTTTGGTGCATGCTGTCGGGAGGTGGTGGTGTGCCTTTGTGAAAGCTGCTATAAAATGGAGGGGTGCACCAACTAGAATGAAAGAGGATGGAGGAGGTTTTTCTATGGTTGATGGCTGCCAAAAATGGAGGTAGAAGCACCGATGCAGGCTATTGAGAGTGGAGGGGTGCACCAGTGAAGACTATAAGAGGGTGGTGATAGGGTGTGGTGGAAGCAGCCACAGTAAGGAAAGGAAAAGGGAGGAAGGTGGCTGCGGAGCATAATGTAGAAGGGGAGGAGGTTGCACCGGTGGTTGGGGGTGGGGGTGATCCGATTGGAATCTCTAGAGGTAGCTTTTTGTGACGATAAGGAAGAGGTGAAGAATAAGAAGATGATGGTGTTAGTTTCGAAAGAAAGTAGAGAAGGAAAATAAAGAGTGGATCAGTATGTATGTATATATACATGCTCAAGGGGAAAGGGTGAGAGTAGCAGATAGTCGATTAGGCCAAGAACACACAAAGCATAGACAGAGTGGATTGGTCGTGCAATTAGATTGAATGTGGCATAGGTAAGGCTAAGCTCTGGCATGGGAGATTTGCATGCAAGGGAAGGGAACCAAGGAGGGGGAAATCTTCGACCGGTATATGGAGGAGATGAAAGAAAAAGAAAAGGGAAAAGGTTTGAGTTTATATTTAGGTTCGATATTTTAGGTTAGGGTAAAAATAGATATATAAAATTCCCGAGATCAGAATTAGTTTATGATATTAATTACTCAAAATAGGATTAGCTAAAATTCGAGGTATTACATCACTACCCCCATAAAAAAGACTTTGTCCCTAAAGTTAAGAAGTCGAGGTTAGGGAAGAAGAGAAAAAGGATGTAAGGAAAGTGATCCTGGCGGTCAAAATTTACCAGAGTTATTACTATACTACCAGGGACTACTCCTTAAAGAAATGAAACCTCAAAACCTAACACACCTGTGCCAAATATTTCAGGATACAACTCACACATATCCTTCTCGGTCTCCCATGTCACCTCATCTACTTCATGTCAACTCCAAAGAATCTTCACAGGTGGAACTAAACTTGTCAGGGTCTATTGTAACACCCCCAAAATTCACTACTGTAAAATTTTATTTTATTAAAAGAATTAGTGGAAGAGAAATGATAAAACTATAAATTCCGATGATATTACCACCACACTTAGTACCAAACCGGTTCACTCCTACCGTTCCAGTACCAAGTGTTAAGGCTAAAAGAATAAAATAAAATTTACAAGAAACTCAAACCATATTGAAATCAGAATAGCGTAATAAACAATTTAAAAGGAATAGGATCCACCAATGGTGGTTACAAGAACAAGGATCACATTTAAACTAGGGGTTAAAAAGAGAAAGAGTGAAACCCTAGGAATTCCCGAATAATTCCTTATGTTCTTTCCTATTGCCCACTTGAATAGCATCTAAAATAGACCTGCAAGGAACACTGCCCATTGAATAGGTAAGGGCCCTACAAATGGAACCCTTCATAATTATGACACTTGTCATATTTCCTATTGGGTCAGTTTAGGTTACCAAGTTATCTTCCACACTTATTAGATCACCAATCACCCTTCATAATTATGACACTTGTCATATTTCCTATTGGGTTAGTTAGGTTACCGAATTACTCTTCTCCTTTATTATAGTTACCAAACTGTCCTTTATTTGGTTAAATTACCAAATTGTCCTTCTCTATTATCATAATTACCATATTGCCCTTCTCCATTGTCATAATTACCAATTTACCGTTTAGTTGGTTAAATTACCAAATCACCCTTCTCCATTATCATAATTACTAAATTACCCTTTAGTTGGTTAAATTACCAAATTGCCCTTCTCCATTATCATAATTACCAAATAACCCTTCTCCATTATCATAATTACCAAATTGTCCTTCTCCAATATCATAATTACCAAATTACCCTTTTCCATAATTATAATTACCAATTTACCCTTCTTCATTATTATAAATACCAATTTACCCTTCTCCATCATTATAATTACCATTTAGTTGGTTAAATTACCAAATTAACATTTTTCTTTATTAAATACTATTTCATCCTTCCTTTTATACCGAATTACCATTTTACCCTTCTACTTTGTTAAATTACAATTTTACCCTTCTACTTACAAAATCACTATATTACCCATTTACTTACAAATTTATCATTTTGTCCCTTACTTCTAAAATTACCATAATATCCTTTTAATTATAAAATTACCATTTTGTCCCTTACTTCCAAAATTACCATAATACCCTTTTACTTACAAAGTTACCATTTTTCCCTTTACTTTTAAAATTGCCATAATACCCTTTTACTTACAAAATTACCATTTTTTACTTTATTACACCACTTTTATTAAATTACCATCACTACATAAAATATTAATATCAATACTTCATTCTCATCATCTAGCTCCACCAACTATTATTATTCAACATAATACTCATTAGCACCCACATATATTAGGTCATACTCTTGCACAAGACATATTACTAAAATGCTCCAAGGACTCACAATAATATTATTCATGCATCAATGGTCACAATAACATAATATATCATGGATAAGTACTTAACATTTTTATTAATAACAAAACTCATTCCTTAAGCATTATTCCTACACATGGCACAAAAACTAGCATGCTTTCCTTTTTATCAATCAATATAAGCAACTACATATATCATACTAAACAACATATATCATGCATAAAAACATATTAAAAATCATAATGTGCTAGCATACATTTATCCATACGTTTAAGTGGGGTTTAACAATTACCTTAATTCCCGCAAAAATCGAACCTTACCAATATCCCCGTTAAAGATTCAAGCTTTGATTAGCAAGACCAATACCTAAAAATAATATCAATACTTATCATATTAGAAATGAGAAAACCCAAGCATAAGACTTTATAAAACTTAATTAATTAAATACTTAACTTAAATATTATTATGCCTTAAAATTTATTAACCAAATTAGACCAAGAAATGCAGCAGCTCATCCTGCTCATGCAGCATGAGCTACATGCAAAGTAAGGGAGGAAAAGCTCGAAAATGGCATGAAAGGAAGGAGGGGGAGTCAATCTCGGGTTAGGGTTTTGGGGCTAGGAAAAAGGTTAGGTAGAGGAGGATTTAGGGCAAGGGAAGGGAGAAAGGGTGGAGAGGGGGTGTAAGTGGTGGTCGGGGATATGTTATTGGCATCCAAGGGCAGCAGTGGTGGCGGCAACAAGGCTACGAAGGTGGCTACCGAGGTAGAGGTGGCTAAGAAGGAAGGAAAAGGGAGGAGGAAAATGAGGGGGTTTGTCTCGGCCGGGGAAGACATAGGGGTGTAAGGGAGAGTATAGGGAGGGGTTTGGTGGTCCAGGTGGCGGCAGAGGCAGCGGAACAACAACAGAAGGAGGAGGTGTAGGGTGGCCACCGAGAAGGAAGAAAAAGAAGAGGAGAGGAAGGAGGTGGGTTGCAGGGTGGCTCAAGGGGCGTTGTAGTGGTGCCAGGATGTGGTAGGGGTGGCAGGAGGTGGTGCAAGAGGCTGGTGAAGTGGAGGCAACAGCGAAAGGGGCAGTGGTGCAAAAATTAGGGGGGATAAAGGAGAAGAAATGGAGAGGAAGGGATCGTGAGGAGGTAAGGGAGCTCGAGAATGGGGCAGGAAGGATTCAATGAGGGGAAGAAAAAGGAGAGGGAGAAGAAAGAGGGGTGTGTGGCTCGATCGGGTGGCAGCAGGGTGGCAGGGGTGGTCGAGTAGTAGGGAGAGGAAAGGGAAGAAGAGGAAAGGGAAAGTCACGTGTGGCTGGGGGTGCAGGGCTGGTTTGGTCCGAAATGGGGATGGGGGAGAGAGAGGGAGTGGCAAGGAGGCAGGTGCATTACAGGTAGGATGGTCTGGCATGGCGGAGGTGGTCGGGGAAGAAGGAGGAGGAAGAAGGCAGGTCAGGCGTGGAAAAAGAAAGATGGGGGCAGGCCCGGATCGGGGGAAAGGAAAGAAAAGAAAGAAGGGTTGTGCTAGAGAAATGCGTGGGAGGAGAAGGAAGGAAGGAGGCAGACCAACGGCCCAATGCATAGGGGGAAGAAGCAGACCGAGGCCTAGCAACCCAAAGGAAAGAAAAAGGACAAAGAAAGGAAGGACAAAAAGGAGAAAGAAAAGGAAAATAAGGAAAAATAAGGAAAATAAAATATTTTAATTTATAAAATAATAGAATGTAATATTTTTGGTAGATATATAAATTTAATCATTTAATTTAATATATGGTTTAAAAAGGTTAATTTTAGGAAAAATATTGGTTTGGGAATTTATTCTAATAAAATGAGTATGATAAAATAACAAAATATTTATTTTACTTTATTAAATATTCTTATCCAATTTTATATACTCAAAGGTCTATAAAATAAGTAAATTAAATAAATTTAAAAGCTAATTTATCCCAAATAAAATGTATTTATTAAATTATAGGTTTTTAACAGTTCGAGGGATTATATCTGTTGAATCTTAGTTTCGAGAATCTGCAAAGGTCTATCTTCGTAGGATAAAGAGTCGTCGAGATCAAAATCATATGGTCTAATCACATGGGACGGATCTATGACATACTATCTCAATTGGAAGATGTGGAAAGCGTTATAAACTCAGGTCAACTATGATGGAAGGGTAGGCGGTATGCAACATCGCCAACCCTATCAAGAATCCCATAAGGACCAATATATCAAGGACTCAACTTACCCTTCCGACCAAATCTCTGCACCCCCTTGGTAGGAGAAATCCTCAATAGAGCTCTGTCCTCCATCTTAAAACAGTCACTACAGTGCCTTTAATCTACATAACTTTTATGGCGACTCTAAGTGTAACACCCCCAAATTTACTACTGAAAAATTTCGTTTAGATCAAAAGGTTTAGCGGAAGCGAAAGAATTAAAACCGTAAACTTGGGGGTATTACCGCCACACTTAGTACCAGACCGGTTCACTCCTACCGTTCCGATACTAAGTGCTAAGGCTAAACTAACAATCGTTAAGTAAGAATCATCAAAACATAAGTTCATAATCAACATAGGTCATTCACGGAAACACAGGTCAACAATAGTTAGAATATCGTTTAGGAATACAACTTAAGAGTACGGTTTCAAAACAAGAAGCGTAGTACAAAATATAGCTAAATAAAACATATCCCAAGGGACCAATATCCGGATCGCCTACTCACTCAAGTCAAGCCTTCCACCCCAAGATAGTACCCGATCATAAACCTGCACAGGAAGTCTGCTCCCCACCATCGGTGGATCATCACAGGACCCATTCAATCAAGGTAGTATCAGTACGGGTCCAATAATGAGTAAGGGCGCAGGTGCGCTAAGGCCAAGCATACCATCATACAGCATAACATGCACAACGCAATCACATAAGCAACATGATATATTATGAATGATGTAGGTCGGTTATGGTCCAGTCCAACTTCTTCTTTTCATAACTCTGATAATTATAGTCGATTCACATCATAATCGTTATGAATCCATGAGAATACGGGAACCCCACTATTATAGCCGGTGGATCGGTCACTTATAGGGCAGAACACACCTAACCACTATTTTATGCCGGTGGATCAGTCTGGCCCCAACTGTCATGGTGTTTCACTGTGATTATAACGTATCTTTCCATGATTTGTTTATGAGTCATTTCACACCATAATCTTTGTTAATCCATGCGAGTACGGGAACCCCACTATTATAGTCGGTGGATCGGTCACTTATAGGGCAGAACGCACCTAACCACTATTATATGCCGGTGGATCGGTCTCCAGGGCACAACGCTCCTGGCCACTATTATGCCGGTGGATCGGTCTGGCCCCGACTCTCATGGTGTTCCACTGTAAGTATATAGTATCTTTCCCATGATTTAATTACAACATACTGTTTGGTTTTTTGAGCTCGGGATCCCCCACTATTATAGCCGGTGGATCGGTCACGTATAGGACAGAACGCACCTAACCACTATTATACGCCGGTGGATCAGTCTCCAGGGCACCCCGACACCTGGCCACTATTATGTCGGTAGATCGGTCTGGGCCCGGCTCAACAATCTTACTCTTTAAGTAGTTAATGTCTTATTCATGTATTGTTAAATAAGGTTCCACCCTTGACATGCATGTCTACTACTCTCTATTCCTTCCCTTCGAGGAGGCCCGTCCCATATCTTGAGACTGCTCTCCCCTTCTCACGCCCGATTTCCAACTCCTCTTACTCCTATACATAGGGAAATGTAGTAAGGGCACACTCTCCCGAGAATGTGGGCTAACCCTAACACAACGATATCGGTCCAGCATGTCCTCACCCTTCTAGGGCTCCTCCTTGGAAAACCCTAATTTGGGCCTATATGGCCCAACTCTTTCTTACTCATCCTAACTTTACTTTGTTCCTTGTCTCGCATCCCGTCTCTACTAAGAAATTCCCAAACCATATCCCTTTATTCCCCAACTCCGCATGTGGCTGCCAAACCCTAGTTGGCCACACCAAACCCTAGCACTTTACTTCCTCCCCAAGTAACCTCCCCTCTTTGCTCCAAAACCTCTTCTCTCATTTAGAAGCCCATACTCATCCTTTATACAAGTGGACCCTCACTCTCAACCCCATACTCCACCCTTCCTTAATCGCCTTTACCATTGTACCTCTCCAATTCCTCATTTTTCCCCCAAAAACCCTAATTGGGTCCCTTAGGTACCCTTACATCCGCCTATGTACTATTTTACATCAAAGTCTCCAATGGACCCATAACTTTAACATTATCTCATTTACGCCCTAAATCAACTTTCCTCAAGTAAGATTCATTCCCATGCTTAATTCAAATACACCATGTAGACTCCTCAACACCCACTTACACGCAAAACCCTAATAAGGTCTCTTACGCACCGACTTACGTACTATTTTTCATACCAAGTCACCAACCACTCCACAACTCTCCCATTCTCTTACTTACACCCAAATTCAACTTTTCTCACGTAAGACACACCCCCATGCAAGAGTTAGTCACCTCATGCAAACACCCCAAGTCATCATGCAAATTTTACGACTCCCATGCATGGTTTCCCCAGCTCTCATTTGTTTTGGTCATTCCTCCCTTATTAAATCTTTTCTCATGGATCATGAGGTACTTAGGTCAACCTCGTATTCCCCCTTAGTGAACTCACTTCCCATTTATTTCCGGTCATCCTTATATTCCCAACTCATATTACCATTTATCCTAACATGCATGTCCTAGAGAGCCATATCATATCACATCATACCATCATACATATACATGTCATGCTCACGTCATAGGAAACACATACAAACATACCTCAATTTCCAAGCTGCGCTACATAAGACAAGTTGCCCACAATCATATAATACACGATATAGCATGGCATATACAATATTCAAAACATACAGGTCACACATCACACAAAGGCCATAGCTTCGTCCTTACCTAAGGCGACGCCGGGCTTGGAGCACGCTCCTCTAACTCCTTAGGGCTTTGGTCGGGATTACCTAAAAAAGGGGGAAATGCTAAGTATTAGTTTCCCTTACAAGTACCATCAACCCTTATTCTAGTTTAGGATTAGGGTTTTTATTACTAAAGAGGGTATTATACAAAAACTAGGGTTTTTACCTTAGAATTAGTATACTAAATATTAGTAGTCAAAATATAGTTATTTATGATACTTATTGTTACACTTATTTTATTAAGCCCATTAGTTCCATTCTTATAATACTAGTGTTCACTAGTCATAGTAAAATAGTGATAATAATAATAATAATAATAATAATAATAATAAGACTACTAATAGTGACACTTATGTTTCAAGTAATAGAACTCTAGCGTTTTTAAGATTAAGTCTAACAATGGTGTTAGGTTTGAAATAATAATATTATAAGGTCACAATATTACAAGTAACTATTCCTAAGGGTGATGATGATAATAGTAATAATACTAATAATGATGATAATAGTAGTAATACTCCTAGTAGTAATGATAATAACAATAATACAACCAAGTAAGGTTTAGCAACCACAATAATAACCGTAGTAAGGATAATAGAAGTAATAATAGTAATATTATTAATAATGTTAATACTAACAATTATAAAAATTAAGATTAAAGTTAAGTACAATAAAAGTTAGGGTTCAAAAGGGATGTTAGTATTAGTAAGAAAATAAGACATTAATAATAGAGACAATAATAATGGTAATAATGACAATAATAATAATAATAATAATAATAATAATAAAAGTAATAATAATAATAATGATAATAATAATAATAAGTATATTCCTATTAATATTAGAAGAAAATGGTAGCAGTTATATAAAAGGGGTATTAGGGTTTGGATGAGTGGAGAACCACCTAGGGTCGGTGGTGGTCCGGCGGCGGCGCGTGGCGGCGGCGGTGGAGGAGGAGAGGAGGGGGAAAGATGGAGGTGGTGGTTAGATGGGAGGGGAAAAGGAGGAGTTTGAGGTGGGGAAAGAACAGGAGGTGAAGGGGAGTGGAGTGAGGGTGGTGGCGTGGCAAGGGGTGGCGGCGCGCGGCGGCGACGGCGGCGGCCGAGGGTGGTGGAGAGAGGTGGAAGATGAGGGAGGAAGGAGGAGAGGGAGGCAGGGGAAGATGGAGGTATGGGAATGTAGAGGGAGGTCTGCTGGGCATTTTGGAGGGTGGAGGAGGCTCTGGTGGCGACTGAGCTGGCGGTGGAAGGCGGCGCAAGGGCGGCGAAGGGTTGGAAGGGGCTGCTCGGGGTGGCTATTTTGCACGGCCAGGGTGGCACGTGCAGGGCAAATCGAGGGCTGAGGAGGGCTTGATTAGGGGGAGGGTGGTGCAAGGTGGGGTTCTGGGCGGCGTTCAACCGGCAGCGTTGGGGGACGGCAGCGGTCGACGCGTCTGATGGGGCGGCGGCGAGAGGGAGCAAACCCAGGGTTTCGGGGTTCCAAATCCCGAACCCAGGTGGTCAATGGGGGTATTTATAGGCAGGGTGGTCGGGAAAGGCCAAGGGGAAGAAGACAAGGGGGTGCAGGCGCCAGGCTGGCCGGCAGGCGGTCGCAGGAGGAAAAAAAAGAAGGGTTGCAGGCTGCTCAAGAGGAAGGACAATGTTGGTTGGGCCAAAACGGGGAAGGAAAGAGACGGGAGAGAGAGAGAGGCAGGCTCGCCGGTGTCGGGGCAGCGCCGGCAGTGCAGGCATGCGCCGCTGCTGCCGTCTGCACGAGGAAGAAGAAGGGGAAAGAAAAGGGGGTGGACCGGCGGTCCAGGGGAAAGGAGAAAGGAAGGGAGAACCGGCCGGGCAGCGGCGGTTATTTCCCCGTTAATGAAACGCGGCGTTTTGGGGAATGTTTTGGGCAAAACGCTGCGTCCTCGTTGGTCTGGCAATGGTTATTTCTTTCTTATTGCGACGCGGCGCTTCGGCGACTTTAGCGTCGAAACGCAGCGTTTTGTTCCACGGGCGGCTGGGCTCGCTGGGCCGCGGGCGAGGGAAAGAGGAGGGGGAAGAGGCTGGCGGCTTGGCACGCGAGACGGGGGAGGAGAAAGGGATCTGGGCTGGTGGGTTGGCCCAGTCGGGGGAGAAAAATGGGGAAAAGGAAATGAGTAAAGGAGGAAGAAAGAAGAAAAGAAAAAGAAAAGAGAAAAAGGGAAAAAGGGAAAAAAAAGATAAAATGGTTGGGTTGGGGTATTGGTCTTTATTTATTTATTTATATATTTATTTTAGATATTTAATTTTAAAAATAATTATTTTAAGTATAATAATTAAATTAATTAGACTATTTTGGGTAAATAGTCTTTAACTCCCATTTAATTAGTAAAATGTCCAAAATTTTCTAAATAATTTATTTATTATTTTCCCCTTATTGTCCTCAATAAATTTCCTCTTTATTTAATGAAGTAATATATTTTCTTAATTTTCTCTAATAAATCATTATTTTGCCATAATTCCATAGTTAGGATTTTGGGGTATTACACTAAGCTGCTCCCATCCTGTCCTAGATCAACCAAACCTGATTAGCCATCTCCTTAATTATCTCTGGTCCAATTATAATAGCCTCAAAGGGTGTCATCCCTATGCTATCATGATAATTATTGTTGTACGATATCTCAACCAAGTGCATACACTCCTCCCAACTGCCCTAAAAATCCAAAACACAAGCTTGCAACATATCCTCGAGTGTTTGAATAGTCCTCTCAATCTACTTGTCTATAGTTAGGTGGAAGGTGGTAATCATCCTCCTCTTGTGCCTATAGCCTTCTGCAACTTCCCCTAGAAGTGCTATAAGAATATCAAATCTCGATTGAAGACTATGTTGGTAGGTGTACTGTGTCTACTCATCACATAGCTTATATAAGCATCAGCCAGCTAATCCATACTTTAAGTCTACTTTATCAACACAAACATAACTAATTTAGTCAACCTGTCAAAGATCACCTAGATAGTGTTGCACCTATTTCGATTCTTCAATAGCCCACTCACAAAATCTACCGAGATGGGGTCCCACTTCCATCCTAGAGCATCCAAGAGCCAGGCTAACCTTGTAAGACTCTGGTGCTCAATTTTTACTTTCTAGCAGGTCAAACATTTGGACACAAACTCCACCACATCTCGTTCCTACAAGGAAACCAATAGATCCTTCTAAGGTTTTTATATAGCTTATCCCCTCCAGGATAAAAAAAATATAGAGTATAGTGACCCTAATCTAATATCTGATGCTTTGTATCAGCTCAACTTTATGGCATACACCAACGACCTCTGAGTCGAATGTTGTCATCATCGTGCATCCAGAAGCCCTCAACTCAAACCTCTTGAATTTTCTATCGGATCATCTCAAGCTTTGGGTTATAATCCAACCAAATAAAATCTTTAAATCAGCAAGGCATATTTTCTTAAAACCACTAAATATCAGCTTAGCCAAATTAACCCTTTTTCTTCCAATTCAAATCAACCTTAGGTCCTTAATACTCCTTAGCAAAAATCTTGCATAAATGATCTCGGGTTCATTTCATTACCTCATCAAATAGATAATGAACCAAATGAAGAATAATTGGCCATCTCTAGACTCCACCAGAACTGATTCCTAGGAGCACAACCCTTGACCTTAGCCCCGAAATCATTCCAAAAAAACTTGTCCAACCAACTTATAAAGCATTTTCCCTTGTATGAGTTGAATATTGATGAAATATCATAATACAATATTTTCAACCTCCTCCAACAAATGACTATTGTTGCCAATGCCTACAAAAATTGGTTACTACCCTTACAAAGTATACCCTCACATCTTAATGCATAAAAGATGTACATGTTTGTTTTTTATGGATCTTGATCGAATAATCTATCTTAGGATTTAGTACACTTTCTTAAATGATAATATGTTTAAAAATATTGCAAGCATTACATAATTCAAAAAGGAGAAAACATGTTGCACTAACAATATTATGTTGACATTTTTTTGTGAATTCCATTAGAGAAATTCAGGTCATTGCAGATGTAGAGAATGCCACAAAAAAGGAATGGAGCAAACATGGGGAAAAACATCATAGTGGTTGATAATAGATATCAAAAATATTAAAACTAAAAAAAATTAGCATAATAATATATTGTGTAGTTTTAGACTTCTTTGGAAAATGATTATGAAAAATAATATGAAGAATAAGGTGAAAATTATGCTCTAGCATGATCTTACAATGCCCCTTAACAAAAAGTCATATCCATATTGCAACACCTTGATCATAACAATAATGACATCACTAGTTGCATATAACGGTGAAGACTGAAGAGTATCCACATAAATGTAGGGTTACAACAGCGATGCCACCTAAGAGAATATAGAAATGGGTATACAACAAAGAAAGGTATGAGGAAAAAAATAACTATAGTACAATTAGATAAATAAGTTAAATGAAGTTGAATGAATATGATTAGGGCATAATACCTCATTCTTCATCTACATTTTTTTTTTTTGCATTAAATCTGTAACTTTGCATTAATCATTGAAAATATTATAGCTAAGTTCATAAAACTTGTCCAAACAACTTTTAAGAAAATTCCTACTGATCCTTCCAAATGATGGTGTAAGCCTAGTTGAGACAACATAGATTACTTTCTTAAGAAGTTCCTTCCAAAGACAATCTTTGTGGGAGAAGAGTTTGGAGTTACAGGCACGCCAAAATTCATAGATGCACGCTATAATTAAGGTTCTAGCCACTTGTATTTTCCTTCTAGACATTCTTGTATTACGGGCCAATCAATCAAGAGCTCGAGGCTAATTATGGACAGGATCCTGAAGACCAACGCAAGTAAAGGCATTATGTAACAAGTGCTTCATATTGATATTGGAGCAAGATTCTAAAATGATAGGGGGGCATCCACATCCAACATAATAATTATACATGTATTGATCTATAATTAATGGTACTACTTCTCATGTGGAAGATGTAGGAAAGGGAATATATCAAAACACATTAAACTACAAATGTGAATCATGTGGCAAAACTAACAGAAACACAACAATGAGATAATAAAACCCGAATAGATTACATCCATTACTATTAGGTACCTAATAACCTATATAAATATAACAAAGAAAAAATAATGATAAATACAACCTATGGATCTAGGGGTATGATTGCACCAATTCTCTACGATTCCTTCTAATTGATAAAGAAGAGGAATAATTCTAAAAGTATCGACGCTTGCCTTATATGAGGTTCACAACAACAAGATACTTACTAAAGAGATATTGAGATGTTGTAGAGTTTGCAATATGTTGTCATATACCCAAAAAAATTAGACAGAAGGATGGTAGTAAGGTCTTCAAATGGCAATTAATACAATTTTTGAAAAATGTATACTTAAAATAATATGAATAAGATACAACTAATTTTTAAAGTCACAAAGCTACGTCCAATAAATTAGGTCATGAAGAGTATACATATGATAGAAAAGATGGGAAAATAATTTACTTGACTACGATTATTTTGACAACAACATCCATATATCTATTATACACATGCATGATACTTTTATGATAATAGGACCAACCACAAGTACAACAATAAGAGGACAAAGTAAGAAAACAAACCAAATAACTATAGAGAAATAAACATCAGAGATAGTTCATAAAAAATGCCTTGAATAAAGGTAATAACAATAATATAGGTAGGAATATACACCAATTTGAAATTGGACCAAACCAAAATCCGATTAAAGATTGAAACTTTAGAAAGTTAGGGACCAAAGATTAAACCAAGATCAAGACCAATTAAGACTACATTCTATATTAAAAATATATTTTTTTAGATAAAATATTAATAAAGTTTTAAATCATATCAAATAAGACAAATTAATTAATGATCAAACTTTTTGTACTATGAGACCAAAATCTAAAATACTAATCCAATCTTATATCAGAACCTAAAATAATTGATCCGTCTTGTCCAACTTTCTGACCTACATCAAATATTAAATATTGCTAGATATAGGGATATTGAAACTTCATATAATAACAAAATGCCATATTTTTTATTTTTTATTGAGTATAGGGATATTGAAACTTCATATAATAACAAAATGCCATATTTTTTATTTATTGAGTATTCCCAGTAACTTATGAAAACCACTATTATTTAATGTACAAAAATATTCTTTTATCAAGAGATGATTGTAACAATCAGACATTTGTTGCAAAATCTTTATTATAATAGAACCATACATAAGGTAGCAAAGCATATACTAAACAAATAGGAGGGAATCTATAAATAATAAAGCATTGCATTTGTCATCGAAAATTCAAAAAGAAAACATTTGGAAATACCACCTCAATCTTCCTCAATATTTTTATTCTATAATTTATGGTCATATAATCAAATATAGGCAAACAATCATCCATTAAAATTAAATTGATGTCAACTCACCCATAGGCACATTTCCATGAAATGGAAATATATACAACCATCTCCCTCTTCTAACAAACGAAATGCAGAATCAAATCACTCGTTCTGAGAAAAAATATATATATATAATAGCTAAAACCAAATAGAAATAAAAGCATTTTCAATACGTTGGTGTTTACCTAAATCTGCGTCCATCAATTCGCTTAACGATTCCAAATTTATCAAATTAAACAAAGGTAATTATCCACTTAAGACGGTGAAGAAATTTAACCTTCATAACGGCCAAATATACATGGATGGGCAGTAAAGTTACAGAGGGTGGTGCATTTTCAACAGAGGTATTCTAAGGGTATTTCTTGTGCGTACCACTATTTTACGATCATCCTTGGGAAAATACCCAATGAAATTGGAAGTTCTTGTCTAGCTCATTGTGCCTCTTGCACATTGTCATCTAATTGTTGATGCTATTACCAACCAATTCTTTAACTATTAAGCATAACTGCATAAGAGTGATGCCTGTGGCGATCCTTTTCTCTAGAAGAATAGTGATGATCACGATCACGATCTGAAAAGAAAACAACCCACTATGTCAGAACGGAAAGATAACCTTGTCGATGAAACAATGTATCCAACTATCACCACGAACACTAATCCTATATGTCATAAATGGAACCCATTTATCCAAAAACTCAAATACATGAATTTGGTCTAGAAACAATATTAGGAAAAGGTTTTAGTTTTTACCCCGAGATGAGTGGTGCTTAGACTTATCTGAATGTCCTGCAACAGCAGAGATAAGAGATCGACATCGTTAGGCTTGTCTATTTAAAGTACTGGAATTAGGAGATAAGAGGATACTTCAAGGATGCTTCATATTTATGGATCAAAAGTACAATCCAATCTGAGGATATGCTAACCTGAATCCTTGTAGTCGTCCCTGGATCGATGACTTCTCTCTTTGTCTCTATCCCAATCAGCGTCATCTCTCTCTCGTTCCCTGTCATCCCTCCTCCGCTCTTGGTCTCGAGACTTTTGCTTCTCCAGTTCTCTATCCCTGTCCCTATCCCTACCCTCTCTCCCTCTATCCCTATCTGAATATCCATCTCTTTCTCTACCTTCTCTTTCCCTATCCCTCTCATTATCCCTATCACGGTTCCTTTCTCCACTTGTTTCTATTCTATTTTCAAGCCTGGACTTGCTCACCTGCTCCTCTCTTTCCTCTCCCTCACTTGACATGTTCTTGGAATCATCATCGCTTTTCTTTGTTTCTTTAAGCTTGTCAAGCAGGCATCCCTATCACGGTTCCTTTCTCCACTTGTTTCTATTCTATTTTCAAGCCTGGACTTGCTCACCTGCTCCTCTCTTTCCTCTCCCTCACTTGACATGTTCTTGGAATCATCATCGCTTTTCTTTGTTTCTTTAAGCTTGTCAAGCGCCTGCTTGACAACTGCATCTTTGGATCCACCTCCCACACCAGTTACAGCAGTAGCAGTCTTGGGAGTTGTGTCAATATTAACAGGTGGCGTGCTAAGTGAACCTTCCTGCACCAAGAAGAAAAAGCCAGGATGAGACGTTATGCGGCAGACAACAAAAACTATGATGATGGGATCTACCTCACAGATTTAACCAAACCAAGCCTAACAGTTCAATTCATAGTCAAATAAATATAATAAGTTTTCAAAATCACCCTTAACTTTCACAATTGTCCAACAACCACATCTAACTTTTTCTTTTGGTATAGAAAACACCCTTAAGTTGTACAACAAACTCGGCAACCACCCCACGGCACTATTTTGCTACTAAAATATTGCTCCTGCGTTATCCTCGTAATAGTATAATAATTTGTCAGTGAAAAAGAGTACAAGTTCTCATGAAGGTGAGTATACTTGTGAGTAAGACAGCGTGCATTCTTGCCTAAAAAGAATTAGAGAAAACGTGTGTACGTCGGCACAAGTTTATCAAATAATGGGTATTATATTCATTCCAACAATTCTGGAAGCAAGCCATGTAGGGCAGCTCAGGAAAAAAAAAAAAAAAAAAAAAAAGAAAAGAAAGATGCATCCAAAAGACCGATCCAACATTAAAGATATCCAATCCAGTTTAAAGCAAGCCAGAGCAGATATCTGCTCCGATCCAACAAAAATATCCAGTATTTGTTAATATGTCATAACATATAATCTTAGATAGTAATATTTTTGAAAGTTATTAATCTTTCAAGTTGAAACATTTTATAATGAAATTTTAATATTCTTTTCGGATGAACTAACAAACCAGAGTCATATGAATATAGATGTGTATATTGTCTGACATATCTTCACATAAAAGTTATTAAATTGATAAAATAGCACTTTCATTTAAATATCGAATAAATCCAATATCCATTTTGAAATCATAACTTTCATGTAAGGGCTTGCTTGGTATGGGAGTAATAGGGGTAGAAAAAATTCTCCTTTATTTTATATCTTTTATATTAAATATTTAATAATAATAAATATATTTTTAATAAAATACCCATTTAAGACCAAATTAAGACCTAAAATGGGTATTCATTAGAACAACAATATTTAATTTTAATTAGATTATATAAAATATGGGGGTAATTTTTCCACCCCTATTACCCGCTAAACAAGCACTAAAAGTTATTCATTTTGATATCTAGCCTAAGAGGCACAAAGTTGATATCGGATACGGTTCTAAACACCCTACTGACATGGGTGAGTCATGAAACCATAACAAAAAAGAGGTGGTTTTCATAGAAATAAATATATATATTTATATATATATAGGCAGCTTTCAGACGATTATGAAAGTTTAGGGTGGTTCCGAAAACTTCACTTAAATTGAAAATAACAACATATTGAACAAGCCCAGTTGTAATCTCAAGGAAGGAGAAAATGAAAATTACTCAAATGAGACTTCATAATTTTTTTCAAAATGGGGCATGCCTTTACTCTTTAATGAACCAATTGTAGATGCACAAGTCATCATGAAGTCATCTCTAACAGTTTCAATATACTATGGTCAGGATTGGAAAGCCAGTTCAACAACATAAACTAACTTCATTTAATAGCTAAATATGCTGAGTTGGGCCCTTACTTTTGATAGATGTGAATGTGGATCCCATGACTTGTTGCAAGATGTAAACGACATGGATTCCTTGCAGACAGGTATGTACTTCGCCTTAGGACGACTGTAAAGATCAGCCAATACTCTGCAGACTTCATCTATCCCAGATTTGTCAGCATCAAATGCCTTCCACCATGGTGGATTCTCAGGGAGAGGCACTTGGAACCTTCTAGCAGCAGCATATACAACTCCACATGCAACTACCTCACTTTTGAAACGAACACAGAGGGTTGTACGCAAACTGGATATAACAAAACAAATGTAGAAGCATCACAAATCAGGAAGAGCCCCAAAACAAGCTAAAAGTACATAATACAGACAGAAATTTCACTTGATATAGATAATCAGCCAACAATGCTTAAATGATAACAGCCTATATCAACATGAATCACAAAGATTTAAGCATTCTCAGTCATTTACTTGCTTACATATCAGGTGTATATACCAGCTCTTTTTAATCTGCAGATAAAGGTGGCACAGGCAATTTGCTAATAATGATAATTCAATTACGAGCAAACCCAACTAGCTCCAAGACTGATAAAATTAGAACTACAAAAGCATTGGTGACCCTCTCTTTTCTGTCCCCTCTTTTCTATTCCCTTTCCATCTTCCCCATCACAAGAAGGCATTTCAACATGCTGTTAAGGAAACTGGAGGGAGAAATGCTATATAATAATATATGTCGAGGATGGGGTTTCCTAACTAACTATAACTCTCATCCTAATGGTAGAGTTTGGTGACTCTGGAATCCTAAGCTTTGGTCAATTACCCTAGTTGCTTATACTGACCAATGTCTGCTTGTTCATGCTATATCACTCCTTACTTTTTCTGCCTTTTTTGTAGCTACGGTACATGCTGAAAACACAGGTACTGAAAGGCATCATCTGTGTGATTGGCTAGATACTTAACAGAAATTTTACCTTCCCTATCATTCTTATGGGTGACCTCAATGTTATTTTGGATCAATCAGAAAAATTCCAAGAGCTATTCCCCCATCTGAATGAAATCCCAAATGCAAAAAATTGCTTAGATCACCTTTCAATGACTGATATTGCAAACACTGGTTCTTTTTCCACCTGGTGCAATAACCAGATTGGTGAGGATAGGATCATGGCTAAACTTGATAGGATTGTGGGTAACTCGATTTGGTTTGGGCAATTCCCTTCATCTTATGCTTTCTTCCAGCATGTTCCTTTCTCTGACCACTGCGCTGGTATTTTAACCATGCAACAAACGAATGATTATCATAAGCTGAGGTTTAAGTTTTTCAATACGTGGTGCAAACACCATTCCTTCACTCAGGTGGTTCACCAAACCTGGAATAAAACAGAAGCTTCCCAGCCTGCTGCTATATTAAGGCAATGCCTTAACAGTTTGCGTCCAAAGTTAAAGCATCTTCATAGAGACCATTTCAGCTTTATCTCCAACTGTATCTCTCAGCAAAAGGAAATACTCCAGAAAATACAGAACGACTTACTTGATGGTCCTAGTAATGTTCATATTCAAACACTTGAACGGGAAGCTTGGAAAACCTATGATTATCTCTCAGAATGTGAATATTTGTTCCTTAAGCAGAAATCAGCTGTCCTTTGGCTCAATGTGGGTGATTCTAATAACAATTTTTCCTTTGCCTCGATGAAGTAAAGACAAAATAAATGCAGGGTTCTCAGACTTATGAAAGAGGATGGTTCTTGGTACAGCTGATATCTGAACACAATTTCAGGAGTATTATATCTCTTTGTTAGGAGCAGATGCTAACCTTAAACCTAAAGTAGACATGAATATTATCCAGTTGGGGCTTCAACAATCTCAGCAATAACACCATGATCTCCTGCAGCCTATAACTAGAGAGGAAGCACAGTCAGCTCTGAATTACATTGGTGATACTAAAGTACCAGGCTCAGATGGCTACACTTCCTGTTTCTTCAAGCCAACTTGGTTCACCATTATGCGTGAGGATATTTGGCTTATGGTAAATGGTGCTTTCTTATCAGGTCATATTCCTAAACTTCTTAACCATAACACCTTATCCCTCTTTCAAAAAGTGGCCAATCCAGAACATGTAACACAATTTCAGCCCATTGTTTGTTGTAATGTCCTCTATAAAATCATAACAAAAGTCCTCACTAAACAATTACAACATATACTACCTGCCATATTGATCCTTCTCAAGTGTCATTTATCAAGGGAAGATCTTTGGGGAAAATGTTTTACTTGCACATGACCTTTTATGTCATTATAATTGCAAACATATCAAGCCTAGATGTATGCTCTAAATTGATCTAAAAAGGTCTATGACACATTGAAGTGGAAATTCTTCGAACAAGTAATGTTAGGCCTGAACTCATGCAATTAAATCGCGGTCGCGGTCGCGGTTGCAGTGTGGCGGTATCGGAACGTCGCGAACGATAAATTTTGTGTCGCGGTCGTCGCGGCGTGAATTTTCATTTTTATTTCACATAATGCTTGAATTCTTATTAATTGTTCATTTAAATGTAATTATTTAATAAACTAGTGTTCTATATTATATTAGAAGCATTTAAATGACTTATTAGATGTTAAATTGTTCTAATAACACTACATTTGCGTTCGAATGAAAACAAGGTGTATTATTTAGCGGTAGATATGAAATTAATGAATAACATAACTTTATGCTTGTTAATTTATATTATATTTATACAGATTTATAAAAAGTCAAAATTCTAAATATTATTATCCATTAGTCTTAATTATATAAGTTATATATATGCACACTAAATTAATATTAACACCACTTAAAAGTTAAATCTTAACTAATATTATTTATTCAAGAAAAATATAATTATTTAATTAAAAAAAGAGACTAAACTAAAGTTTAATTTAATCAAATAAAAATATATAACTAATCTATTAATTACAGCTAAATAATATTAAAAAAAAATAAAAAATACTAACCTTATTAATATGTGGATTAGGTAGTAAAATTGGGCCTTAATCCCTTAAACCCAGTCCAAAGTCGCACGGGTGCAGGCTTGACTTACCGACTCACACACCCGTCCGGCCGTCTTAAAATTTTTTTGTCGTTGTTCGGTCTTTACTATTCACACCCCCATTTTCCAGAAGTGACGAGACTCACGACTCACCTCAGTCCTCATACCCCCGCACCTCACTCTCACTCTCTTCTTCGGTTCTTCCCCAACAGCCCGCACAGCCATACTCTCCCAAATCCCGACTCCCTGTCCACAATAACCACACCGGCGAGCCACCACGAGTCGAAGACGAGAAGCGCTTCGCAGAGACGACGGAAGAGCAGCACGGAGAAAAGAAGATGATGATCTGCAGCATCTGCTTGGAGCTCCACGCACAACGAAAGCTAGTTTTTGGGCAGGTTAGTTCAAGTTTTTTCTTCTGATTTCTGGTGAATTCTGTCCTAATACACTGTCTCCGTCCCTTTTGTTTTCTGTGCTGCTTTCTGTGTCTCGGTGCTTTCGGTGATGGTGCAGAACGGAAGGGATGGGTGTAGGGCAGCTGGGCAGGGTATTCTTGCTTGCCGATAAATCGGGTATTTATCGCCGATAAATACCGATAACCGATTTATCGGCGCTAAATCGGCGAGAACAACGTGCAATGAGAAATCCGTCGCGAACCGGCTAATTCGCGTCGCGGCACACTGAAAATCCGCGAATTAGCGGCCGCTACCGATTTAGCGGTCCGCGATTTAATTGCATGCCTGAACTTCCCTCTTCATTTTGTATGTGTGGTTATGGGTTGCCTTGGTGGTGCTAGCTACTCCATTTTTCGTAATGGCACCTCCCTTTCCCTCTTTGATGGAAAAAGAGGGTTATGCTAAGGAGACCTTATTTGCTATGGAATATTTCACCCGCATGCTGCGATTTTTTTAGAATAATCAAAAATTTTCAGATCACCCGCAACGTAAAAAGGGTCACATCATTAATCTCTCATTCTTACTTTTTTGTCGAGGCAACCTCAGCTCCAAAAGGTGCTTACTGGAAAAAAATGCATTTGTTTAGTGAAATCTCTGGCCTTCACATGAATTCACAGAAAAGTTTCCTGTATTGTGGTGGTATCAATGAGCAGATTAGAAGTGAAATTCTGAATTTTACTTCCTTTCAAGCTGGCTTTTTTCCATTCCGCTACCTAGGGCTACCTGTGGCTGCAACTAGAATTACTACTCATCAACTCTAGGGGCTAATTGATAAAATCATGCATAAAGTTCGACACTGGACTTCAAAATTGCTTTATTATGCTGGTTGGCTCCAGCTCAATACAAGCATTCTCTTTGGTATCCAAATGTTTTGGTGCCAAACTTTGCTTTTTCATAAATCCCTTATTAAACGCATTGTCTCCCTATGCAGAACATACCTTTGGACAAGGGCTGTGAAGCTAGCCATAACGCTCCGGTTGCATGGAACATTTGTTTTTCACCAAAAAAGGAAGGTGGTTTGGGTATCACTGACAAAGAGATGTGGAACATTGCTGCCTTTGGTAAAAACATATGGATTTTAAAAGACAAAAAGGAAACTCTTTCATGGATTCATGGTAGGTACTTACATTCTCAAACCCTGGACAATGTCAAATTGACACAACAAGCTGCATGGAACACAAGGAGTATATTAAAAAAAAAAAACGCCTTGGCTACATTTGGAAGAACCCTGCAGCACCTATATGCCAATTCATAATGTGGCTGGCTACTAAAGATCACCTCTCGAAATTGCAGTTTATTCCTGATACTACTTGTGTTTTTTGCCAAAATTCTGAAACTTCCCAGCATATCACATTGGAATGCAAATATATGAATACTCATGTGAAGATACTTGTACATATAGGAGGTTGGCAAGCTGGTTTAAGTAATTGGCAAAGACTCATAAAACTAGCATGAGCTAAGCATGGCCAGGCTAAAACTAAGGCTGAATTGCAGCGTGGTATACTAGTCACAACAATCTATGAAGTTTGGAAGGCAAGATACCTAAGGGTATTCCAACAAAAATCAAGTCATGTCTTAGATAAGGTGATAATATAGGTCATCGATGTACTCATCAGTCCAGAGAGGTAAAGTACAGTCATATTCATGATATAGATGAGTTTGTTGCTAGTACTTGTACATAACTCTCTTTTAAAATAATGCAATTACATATTTTCATAAATAAATAAAATGTTGCCTTTAAAAAAAAAAGCAATGAGAATAATGCAATAGTCACTAGTCATCCCATAAATGGTGTAAAGCTGCAAACTATTCTCTTCCATCATTAAGTAATTAGTTTCTATATACAATAGTAAACCTCCTTGAAGAGCTACCATTCAATTAAATATCGGTCCCGATACGCAATATCGGCCGATATTTATCGGATTTTGGGTCAGCCGATGAGCGAAATTGGCGATACACGACGGATTTAGAATTTCACATATTTATCGGCGATATATCAGTTATCGACCGATATTTACCGATATTCTACCGATATTTACCGATATTTGTTGATATTTACTAGTATTTGCTAATATTTATTGTGAAAAAAGAATAAAAAATCACGCCGCGACAACCGCAGCATATAAAATATCGTTCGCGACGCTCCGATATCACGACACCGCTACCGCAATCGCAATCGCGATCGCGACCGCGATTTTATTGCTTGAGAGCTACTTGCCAACATAGTAAGTGACCTCAGCAACCCTTGTGCCAGCCTCACTACTTGCACATAACAAAATGATTCTGGAAAGCCTTTAAAACGCTTGCCCATGTGCAGCTAGCAGTGGTACATTTGAGATGTGAAACAACTTAAACAGTAAGCTAAACTGCACCAGTTTGCTTCACTTCACGGTCTGAGAAGTTACACTTGTGTTTGGTATTTTAAAAAACATTTTGGTTACAGTTTGCCAACTTCAAATTATATTTTAAAAATAAAAATAAAAAACTTCTATATTATGGGTCAACATTAAAACCATGCTAGTTTGTGCTTATTTCAGAAACAAAATGTTTAAGCTAAGCCTAGTTTATGTTTTTACTGAGTAACAAATGAGTCAAGCTATTTTATATGTAGCATGGAATGAAACGGATATAATGTTATCCTATAGTTTGACATTGCAAGTACTAATACTGCAATGGAGCAAGATTATCTAGTTATGTTTATTAATTACTGACTATCCACAAGTTAGAAAAAATTAAAATAGGTGTTAATTATTAGTACCCCAAAAACTGGACTGAACGGTATAATCAAGGTCTGGTCCATAATGGTAAATTGACGAAACTATTTGGTCCCTTTTTCCAAGTTTTTTCAAAACTGTAAAATGAAATTTGAACACCAAACACCACCAATCCCAGCAATGTGAACTTCACCCCTTAGTATAGCTCATGTACTTGCTTAAAAACCTAATCATGTATCAACATTATGCATCGATCTTCATTAAAATTTAAAGGATATTCAAAGAAATAGACAGCTCGATCAAAACCATCCAACCAAAAGTATACAAAAATAGTAAAGCCATAAAGTAGTACATAGTTTTAGTATTTGGAAGCTGGGACAAACTTTGGAGCTTGAATGTTAGAAGCGGAGGAAAGAAAATATTTATTCTACCTTTTAGTTTATCAATTTCAGAAAAGCCTGGCAACTGAAGCATATACCTTCTCTCTCCTATACTAAAAAGAAAAATAAAGCTATAAAGGATAAGAGAGTGAAGGGAATGTTAGCAAAACTTGAAATAATGTTAAGAAATGATCCTTCATATATACTAATTTCTTTATAAAATGGCACACAAGCAATTGCTAACAATTACATCAAACCCTCATCCTCCATTGGCCTCCCTCCAATTCCCTTAAGCCCTTAAACAAAAGAAGTGCCTCCCTTGCCAACCATCTCACTTCTTACACAGTATCTGATCTCTGTTTAGCTCTTCTACTCCCTTACCCTTGACCTCCCAACCAGGTCGGCAGGATTAGGAAAAGATTCAGAAAATGAACAAAAGACTAAATTTATACATAGGCTTTATGGGTGCATGAACAGTGATCAATTATTTAAATTTAATAGTACCACCCTGAGACTCACCTGTCATTTGCAAGATTCCATGCCTCTTGTCTCAATTCTGGTGGAGTTCCAAGGGTTGCAAGGTAATTTGAGATGAACTTGTGAGGATGCGCAACATGACATATGAAACCCATCTCTTTCAAGAGGTGCCTTTCTGTTTTGATCAAATCCGCCTTTAACTCTAAGTATTTCTATTGCAAGGAAGACAGTTGATTAGTGTATATAGCATTTATTACAAGAAGAGAATAATGCCATCTTTATTTGAAAATGTTAAAAACATAGATTAATGTAAACAATATGGGGAGCAGCAATGGAACGGTATATAAATATCATAAGGAGCCAAGATGGGTACCAAACCTTATTGAGATCCAAATGCTTTATTGGGAGATTCTCCCGTTGACATTCCATTCTGTGGAAGACAATCAGGATTTGTCTAGCTTTCCTGGGGCACTCCTCAAGTTTTGACGCAAGCCATAGACAGCTAGCAGCAACTCTCTAAAATAAGGAAAACTATAAGACAATACAATATTGTACCCAAAAAAAACAAGGAAAAACGATAATACCAATTCATTCATGTAAGTAGGGCTGTAAACGAGTCGAGCCGAGCCGAATACCCCCAGGCTTGGGTTCGGCTCATTTAACTAAACGAGCCTAAAATGTTGTTTGGGCTCGGCTCGTTTAACTAAATGAACGAGCCGAACCGAGCCGAACCGAGCCGAGCTCACGAGCCAAAGAAAAAAAATGAACCGAGCTGAGCTTTTTCCTGTTTGGGCTTGGCTCGTTTATTCCCAAGCCTCATTTTGAGGTTCGTTTAATTAAACGAACGAGCCGAGCCGAGCCGAATACCGAACTGGCTCAGCTCATTTACAGCCCTACATGTAAGTATGTGACACAAAGAAGACCAAGAAAGATATAAAACCTTCACATCAAAGCGACCAAATGACCTTTTACAGTAAAACCGATGGAAAAGAACTTGCCCAGTAGCCATGACTGCTTGAGGTCTGTGTTTCAAAAAATCAAGGAAAGCAGGTAACATCTCAAAGAGGAGGATGTTGGAAGAGACAGTGTAGAGAAAGAACACAATATACAACATAAAGGATACAATTTGAGTAAGATGCCGCTCTCTTGAATAAGGTCACAACCATATATCCTCAGGGTAGTTTCAGTCTCCTCATCCATTCCGTCCTTTCTGGATGGTGAATTCTTCAGCTGATAGTCACTCAAGTAGAATGTGTCTATCACAGTGTAAATCATTTTCAAATAATAGCACGAGCCACTGCACCTCTCTGTCACAAAAATAAACCAAGTTTTACAATTAAAGTACCATTGCAACAAAATTACCACTAGCCATATTTTTACAACTAAACTGCCTATGCCCTGAGCAACACATAAAAGGATAGAGAAGATAAGGATTTTCGCTTTTATCCTTCCTAGAAACTTCTAATAAATAATCATTTGGGCCCAAATATGTGAGCTGATACTTGCTGGCAGTTGAATCAAAAGTAGTATATACAGAAGACAAGATTTTTTCTAGTATTCACGTGTCAAAAAGAAAGAGAAAACACAGTTGAAACCATAGTTTTTATAACCGGACCAGTAATCGAAACGGTAATGCTACTGGTGAAACTGGTGGTTCAAATGGTTCCCTAAAAATGATTAATAATATATATAAAATTTACAACTCACAGCAGAAAGTAACTGTAACACCTCCAAATTTCACTCCTGAAATTTTTCGTTTAAAAGAATAATGCGGAAGCTAAAATGCAATTTGGGGAATGTTACAAGCAGTCAGCTGGTGGTTGACAATGGAGGAGTTGGGAGAAGGAGGCAGGTCAGGGTTTGGGTGCAGGGAGCACGAATGGGAAAGAGGAAAAGAAGAGAAGGAGAGAAAAAGAGAGAAAAGGAAAAGGAAGAGGGGGAGGGGACCAGTCAGGATTTTTTTTTTTTTTTTGCAATTACAAATATACAAGAAATACTTAACATCTAAAAATATTATTGGAAGATTTTATCTAAAATTTATTTAATGAAAAATTATTTCGCAAGGATCCAAAGGCCTAAAATCGATATAAGAGCTACTATATAAAGAATTTCGGAAATGTTTTCGGAAGAATTTACCAACGAACGCAAATATCTATATTATTTACGAAAATAGATTATAGAACCTCGAAAAATTATTTAATAGCACATAAGAAAATAGTTAAGTCAAATTCTAATAAGCCAAGACTAATTTAAATAATTTCCAAATCTGGTCTTCCACAAACCAAAAAGGGTAAAACGAAAGAAAATTAATTTCAGAAAGAAATCCATAAATAAGCTCTGAAGATCTTTTTAATTTAAAACTTTTCGAAGATTTTAACGACCTCAGAAACAGATAAATTCAAAGTCAGAAATATTTTCTACAGATAAAATCATTAAAATAAATTTGACTCTTTTAAACAGAAATTTTATAATTTAAATAATAAAATCGTAATCACACGACGAAGTTATAATCGAAAATGAATCTAAATTATTAAAAATCAAAATACAAGAAAGAACAGAAATACATATTTTTAACCACAAATTGAAATCATATAAATAAAATAAAATCATGGTCATGAACGAATTTATCTAGAATGATGCGCAATGACAAAATTAATTAAATTCAAATATCAAGTCGAAACCATCAATAAATCCATAAAACGAATCGAAACTAAAATATTTGAATGTTTACATCAAATTACACTAATAAAATAATTAAGCTTAATAAAATTGACTTTTAAAGATACAAGGTATTACATTACTACCCCCTTAAAAGGAATTTCGTCCCCGAAGTTCAACAAAATTGAAACAACGAAAACTTGGCAAAACAATTTAATAAAACATTGACAGCAATAAATAGGTTAAAAGTTAATCTGAAGAGGAATAAAACAATGTTTTACGAAACTAGACCAAGCAAAGTTGAATTAAAACAAGGCATATGGAGTAAAATAAAAGAAAGGGAAATCAATGTCTGGCAAATCAATTACAATGGGATTCGAATAAAGAAGAAATATACACTTAAAGTCAAAACAAGTTACGAAAATACTATTCTTAAAATAAAGTCAAAACAAGTTACGAGAATAAGAAAAACATGTAACGTGAAGTTGAAATAGAAGGAAGGAAACAAAAATTCTAAAGATTACACGACTCTAACAACACAACCAATACATAATATGCACGTAAGACTTTATACAATGAAATATCTCTATAACATCATACATGAAAACGATGCTAACACTTGGCTCAACGACTCATAAAAGATCCTCATACGCACCAACCACATACATCTAAGTCGAAGAAGATTTCTAAACCTAAAATACTTCACTAACAAGCTCCTTAATTTACACCACAACCATGATAGTTCAGACACTTCAATTTGCAAATGCTACTACTATGCAACTATAGCATTCAAAGCCCGCCATTTTTTTTTACTACCCGCTAATAGTTCTCCTCATACAAGACAAAACTTGAAACATTACCATTCATTAGCAAGAAGACAAGAAAATATGCATATTTTACGAGGAACAATTTTCATACATAAATGTTGAAATTACTAACACAAAATACAAAACCCAAGCAACATGTGATTGAATGCTAATCAACAGAAACTAAAATATAAAAACATAATGAAAGTCATACGGCATCATTAAAATCACTAGGGTAAATAAGGCACCCTACACACAACTTATGAAAATGAACACCTCTATCTAAACCTCAGCACTATCATTATCATAATTCTAGGTTTCTCCCAATTGAAAAGGACACATCTATTTGAACATCACCATGAAGGTTACAAACCTAAGTTTCTTATAATTCCAAAAGAAAAGAAAAGAAAAAAGTGAAACTACTCAACAAAAATAGATTACAATTTATATCACATCATGTTACATCCAGCAAGGTACACCTTAAGGTTATCAATCCACCAAACCTGCAAGACTAGGGTTAACCTAGTAGGGTTACTACCCCCTTAAAAGCAAACTAATTACGAAACCAAAATAATCACAACACATAAAATTCAGAGTTAACACAAGTCAAGCATGTAAAATTACAAGTGACGATTTACGAATATATAATCACAATAGCAAATCACAAGGCCACCTACACTACCCAATCACACTATCCTCACAAGCTAATCCGGATTTAAAAATTCACTTGACCTTTTATCAAAAGTCAAATCAAACACTTAAAATGAATTAAAGATCAATGAAATTTGAAATTCGAAAACATTAAATCCAATTTTTAAAACCAAAAGCTCTGATACTAACTTGTAACACCACCAAAGTTCACTCCTAAAATTTTTCATTTAAAAGAATAATGTGAAAGCTAAAATACAATTTGGAGAATGTTACCGCTACACCTAACACAAGATAAATGTCTACCATCTATCTCATGCTAGATGCAAGGCTAAAACCTGTCCAACAAAATTCAACCAACATCTATGCCGTGAGAATAAACTCCCACAAAGAGACATCCACAAGCAGATGGCAAGTAAACAATTTAACTGAATAAAATCATCGTTGAATAAATCAGTTGAAACCTGTGAAATAATACTAGATTTTAAAAGCTTATCAAAGTAATGGAAAATTAAAATTCAATTACAACACCCTTGAAATTTAATACAACACTTGAAAACTTTCAAAAATGAATACAGATAAATAAGGGCAAATCTCGAGGGACCAAACTCCGGATTGCCTACTCTCTCAAGCCAAGCCTTCAACCCAAAAATAATATCCGATCTCAAACCTACACAAGAGGTATGCTCCCCACCATCAGTGGATCGTCACAGGACCCATTCAACCAATGTAGTATCAATAAGGGTCCAGTACTGAGTAAATCATGACTACCTAACTCATGGAAGGAAACACGGTACACATAAAATATGGCAATCTCTAGCTTACAATGCCAATGCTCAATTATACATGCGATATATACACCATTCTATTCATATAATACTCATGCTCGATTATACATGTGATACATACAATAAAACATGGGGTCACAAATTCATACTTATGTATACATGACTACACACGACAATACATGAGGTACAAGCGTACAAGAAAATCATGATCGCATGCTAAGTAACACACACTACCATAGAAGGTATCATTTTGCACGCAATGCCCACATGCGATTTTAATAATAGATCATGTGATAGCTGAATACGGACATGCATCATAAGGCAACTATATTGTAAGGGAGACAACTAAGAGACTTGCATATTGCATAGGAAACAGAAATATAAAGGCCATAAGTGAACGATGATAATTCATTATTATATTTTATTATCGTGATCACAACCATTTAATTATATTATCTTGAGGACGGAAACTCAAAGAGAACGTAACAACTAATCTAGCACTCGAACGGTACTAGCCCTAGCTGGCGCCTGGCCCGCCCAGAAACGTAACCAGACCACCAATAAATAGGACACCTAATAACTTAAGCATCCATGCCCCCTATAGGGCCGAAATATATCGAGACACCTATAGAGTAGAAGAGGGTCTCTCCAGACCTCGTAAGGCACCCACTGAAATGGTACCAAGTTAATACCAAACCTAACTCGGATAGCTACCCCAAGTGATACAAGTCCCAACTCAAGATCTTTTACTTTAAGTGATTAATATTTTATTCAAGGTTTTAACCAATCATAAATCAGGCCCACATAACAGCACTTAACTCACTTCCATCAACACAATGAATTTCTATTATTATATCATTTTCAAGCGACATTAAAGTCGAACCAATCCAAGCGGCAATAAAGCCAAACCAATTCGAGTGGAATTAAAGCCGGTCGATTTTTAGGGGCATTAAAGCCAAACCAATTAATGTGGTACTAAGGTCGAATAATTTCATATGGTGTTAGAGCCGAATAAATCCATAGCATAAAATACAGCATAAGATATCATGCAATTCCAATCCATACTCAACCCTTCACATACTCACACACATACAATATTCAAAAATCATACTAACACACATTTGCATTGAGGCTATAAATTCATACATACATACAATCACCACACAAAAACACAGCATACGCTTGACATAATTAAGTAATCAATAAGCATACTCATCACCTTCTACTTCAAGCAAACATATGACCAGATTCCACCATAAGTAAAGATGAGTAGTGACTTACCTAAATCCGAAGCTAGCTAAACAGATTGAGAAAGAGAGAGCGCTATCGAAAGCTCGACAATCCACGAGAAATTTTACCTAAATCGCCGATAGAAATAGGAAATTAGGTTAGAAACTATCTTATCGATCAATAATTTATATATTATAATTAAATCAACACAGGGAGACACAAATGATCTTTCTTGGAAAACATGTCCAAAACCTAGGACTCGCGTGCGTCGCTCTATTAAGATTTAAGATTAAATATTAATCAAATCAGGTTTAACACATATCATTTGGGGCATTTCAAATTAATTAGGAAAGCCAGGGAAAGGATAATAAATTATAAGTTATTTTATCGAAAAATGAGTTACTGGTTAGGTTTTACAGCCCAAAAGACAAACCAACCATTTGCAGATAACCAAATCCAACCCGATAAGATAAAAACATAATTCAAATGATTTTAAATCAAAGTTGAAAATCGATTAGGGTTGAAAATCGATTAGGCAAAAGAAGCATGGCATAATCAATTTTATAAAACCATCTCCGAAAATTAGGATTTTTAATACCCAAACTACGAACCGACAAATTCACTTCGATTACTCCAAATTGATAGCTTTAAAACACAATTAAACTAATTTTAAATAAATCTAGATAATCAATTTAAACAAAAATAATCTCATGAATCACCGACTTAAGATAATCGATTTCTGAAATTAGGGTTTCAAAACCCAAGACATAAACTCGAATAATTCAAATCAATTAATTCCAATTGAAGGAGTTAGAATGCAATTAAGACCATTTCAACTATTTTTATAAATTCAATTTTAGAAGAACAACTATAAAAATGACCAATTTTATAATTTCACTTTAAATCTAGGTTTTTAGGCCCAAAAATGCAATTCGGTTGAATTCTATTAATTTAATTAAATTGAATGCTTAGAAATGCAATTAGACATATTTTATAACATATCATATAATCAATTAATCAAAAACAAGGAAAGAAATAACCAATTCAACAAAATTAGGGCTTTTGAGCCCGGAACGCAAATCCGGTCAAATATTGTTACAATATTTAAATTGACGGTTTAGAATTTAAATTAAATGTATTCTGATGTAAATTATATAATCAATTGAAAAAAACATCCCGATTACACAATCCAATTTAGACCCGTAAGAGTTTTGACCTAAAAATCCAATTCCGATCAATTTCACACAATTTTCTCAAATTAACACTTCTAATATGAAATTAAATACATTTCAAAGGATATTATAAAATTAATTGAGTGAAACAACTCAATCATGCTATCCAATTTCATAACACACAGATTTTGACCTAGAAAGTCAATTCTGATTAATTCTACCCAAAATTATCAAATTGATGGTTCCAACATGAAATTAGATACATTTTAAATTTAACGTATAATCAATTTACCCAAAATAACTAAATCGGACGAATTTGAAAAATTCGGGCCTAACCGACCAAAAATCCAATTTTCCAGAATTTCATCATAAACCATACAATTAACCTATCCAAATCAATCTTACAACACATATATATATAATCAAACAATCAATTTAACTTATCATAAGCTAATTCATACTCAATTAATCAAAACAAGGGTTAGGGATTTTGGAAATTTATACCGAACAAAATTTGCCAATCGGGACAGGTGAAGGCCGGAGAAGATTCGCCGGAGGTCGAAGACCACTCGCCGGAGACCGGCTAGGCTCGCGGTGGCCGACTGGCGGCGGGGCAACCTTCTCTCGTGAAGCAGCTCTGCTCCCCGGTGTTGTGGCGCTCCCGCTCGCGTCGCTGCTGCTGTGCGCCGTCGGTGGTGGCGGCGTCGTGCGAAGAGTAGCTAGAGTGGTTGTGACCGGCGGTCGGCTGGTAGTTAACAATGGAGGAGCTGGGAGAAGGGGGCAGATCGGGGATTGGGTGCAAGGAGCACGAACGGGAAAGAGGTAAAGAAGAGATCGGAGAGAAGAAGAGAGAAAAGGAAAAGCAACATGGGGGGGCGGGGGGGGGGGGGGGGGGAATTAATTTTTTTTATTTTGTAATTATAAATATATAAGAAATACTAAATATTTAAAAATTTTATCTAAAATTTATTTAATAAAAATTTATTTTCCAAATATCCGAATGTCTATAATTGATATAAGAACTACTATATAAAAAAATTAAAAATGATATCGAAAGATTTTACCAACTAACACATATATTTATATTATTTACGAAAATGTATTATAAGACTTCGAAAAATTATTTAATAGCACATAAAAAAATATTTAAGTCAAATTCTAATAAGTTGAGGCTAATTTAAATAATTTTCAAAACTGATCTTCTACAAATCAAAAAGGATAAAATGGAAGAAAATTAATTTTAGAAATAAATCAATAAATAAGCTCCGAAGATCTTTTAAATTTAAAACTTTTCGAAGATCTTAACGACCTCAGAAATAAATAAATTCAAATTCATAAATATTTTATAAGAATAAAATCATTAAAATAAATTTTACTTTTTTAAGCATAAATTTTATAATTTAAATAATATATTTCGTTAATGAAATATAACTCCAAAATAAAATCATAATCACACGACGAAGTTATAATCAAAAAAGAATTTAAATTATTAAAAATCAAAATATAAAAAAGAAAATAAATATATATTTTTAATCGAAAATCGAAATCATATAAATAAAACAAAATCATGGTCGTGAATGAATTTATCCAGAATGATCCACAACGACAACGATTAATTAAATTCAAATATAAAGTGAAAATCATCGATAAATCCATAAAACAAGTAAAAACTAAAGTATATAAATATTTATATTAAATGAAACTAATAAAATAATGAAGCTTAATAAAATTAACTTTTGAAGATAAAGAGTATTAAAATAACAACCCGAGCAAAAGTTTTAGTAGCTAATTAACAAGATCAATTAACAGCATAAAGTAAAAATATATAAACTTAATTCAAATCCGCATTACGAGTCTATGATCAAAGAACGGTACTGCCAACTGTGCACACAAACAGACAGCACACCCATCCATCTTACCACCATTTAGATCAATGAAAATTTTAAGCAAAATCAATTCACATCGGTTGATGTTGGCTTACAAGACTCTTAATGTTGACAGTAGCATACAAAGCAAACAATAGGTTTAGAATAAAAGCACGGAGAAAAGATTTCATTTAGGCTATGTTTGGTATGGGGGTAAAGGGGGTGTAAAAATTATAAGGGAAATTATTTCCCTTTTCTTTTATATTTGGTATGGGGAAAATTTTATTTGAGGGTAAAATTGTACTGTTAGTTAGGGAAAATTTTTTCCCGATTCAACTGTCAAGTAATTTTATTCTCCCTGAGTCTGACCACATCTTTTCTCCTCTCCCTCCTCGTGTCTTCGTTGCGTCGGACGAGTCCTCGACTTGCTCGTTGTCTGCCTGCCGAAGCTTTCCTCTCGAAGCCGAAGCCTGCCTCTCGAAGCTACTCTCTGGTAGGGCTGTTCACGGTTCAAATATCCGATTACCGGATATCCGAAATTTTGGATATCTGAAAATGATATTTAATATCCGATCCGAAATTTCGGATCGGATATCAAATAAAACCGATATTATCCTAATAGTATTTGAAATATATAAAAAAATACCAAATCACAAATATATTTGATAAATATCTGATTTGTTGTGCAAATATCCGATTTGCTGAGCAAATATCCGATTTGCTCAGCAAATATCCGAACTGACAAACAAATATCCGATTAAAGAGCTAGCTACTAAATCACGATACCTGATTACATTCTATCAGATCTATTTCTTTAAAATACATTACATCACCAATCAACTTATTCTAAATTACCTTCCTTAGTACATAAAACTATCCAACAATAAGCATATTTAAAAAATAAAAATATAATCCTGCATGCTTGTAAATCATCCACTCAATGCTGCAGTAAATACATTGTAATCCTGCATAGTAAATACACACTTCATTAAGTGTAAAGCTAATGAAATAACAACAATAGTAGCTTCGTTGTGAGCAAAAAATAGTTACATCATCATTCTAAGTTAATATCATTATAAATGAGGAATTAATTCAACAAATACCTACTCAGACTTATGCAAAGTTTATTGAGCTCTCACTCTTTAATGTGCATAAGTGGTAGAGTTATATTCATCTTCTCCAATTCTACAACAAAAAATAATGATTCACTGTGTTAATAAGTATTTCATAAAAATTAATCAACTACAAATAAAAAAAGATGACTATAAAATTACCTGCTTCAATTGTTTCAAGATCTTCCAACTTTTCTTCCAATAATAATGGCTCTTGTGATCTACGAAGCCAATATTGTGAGCAAATCAATGCCTCCATCATCCTTCCGGTTAAAGAACTACAAAAACGGTCAAGCACGCGGCCTCCGGTGCTAAAAGCTGATTCTGATGCAATAGTAGAAATAGGCATAGCTAGAATATCCTTGGCCATTGCACTCATGATAGGATACCTTGATTCATTCTTCCTCCACCAACCTAACACATCTTTAGGACTAAGAGAACTCTCAACTTCCTCACTTATTCCTTGATTGACCTCCACCAAATTCTCCTCCAAATACCTATCTAATTCAGATTTCTCCTCAATATTATGGTTTTGCCTCATCATCTTAAATCTTTTAGCCATTTTTCTTCTTGCTTGATGCACATCTAAATTAGATGCTAGTGAAACATCTAAATCACTAGTAGAGGAGGTCCTTGATTTACTAATAGATACTTGTTGGGACTGACAAGAAGAATAGAATGCAAACAAAGACCTCACACACTTTCTTACATCTTGACGCAAAGATGCACTAGAACTGCTTTGATATGTCCCATGTTCATCAAAATCAGAAAAATCATCATTCGCATCACCCAAATCACCAAAATATTCATTAATAGCCCAATCAACATAGACCAATTTACTACTGGGATCAAGAACTGCAGCAACAAACATCAGTAAATTCATATTCTTTTTGTTAACCCAATACTTAGAGAACTTGGCTTTCATCCTACATGCCATTGCTCTCACATTTTCATCACCACTATCATTAATACAAGAATCAATCAGTGTACCAATAAGTGAAACTTCTTGCAAATAAACATTTCCGATGACATAAAGAGAACCTAAAATCCTCAAAGTAGCTTCATACAATATTTTTAAGAAAGGCAACAAACAACGAATAGACTCCCGATCATCATCTTGAGGACTACCCTTAGTCTTATTAAGCTCATCAACATACTTCTCATCCTCCCTTAACAAGTCAAAAGCCTTTCTAAACGCTATAGCAGAATCAAGCATTAAGTAAGTAGAGTTCCATCTTGTTTCAATATCAAAACAAACAGATTTATGGGAACTCAATTTCACTTGTTCAACACAAATCTTAAACTTTGCCAAACGAGCAGGAGATGATCGCACATATTTCACAGCCGACCAGACTCGAATAATAGGATCAATGTTTTCTTTTAAACCCTCTTTTACAACCAAATTTAGAATATGAGCAGCACATCTCATATGCAAACAATCTCCATCCAAAAGTAGTCCACCACCCCAAATGCCAATTCTTTTCTTCAAGTATTTGATGCACAAATCATTAGAACTTGCATTATCAACCGTTATTGTCAAAATTTTGTCAATTCCCCAATCAAGAATACATCTTTCAACAGTTTTGCCAAGAATCTCACCAGAATGACCAACCACTTGACAAAAATTAAGAATCTGTTTTTGCAAATTCCAATTTTGATCAATATAATGACCAGTCAAGCACATATAGCCAAGATTTTGACATGAAGTCCATAAATCAGTAGTGAGACTAACCCTACAATCAGATTTGTGAAAATACTGTTTTAGTTTTTTCTTCTCTTCCACAAATATTTTGTAATAATCTCTAGTCACCGTCACCCTTGAAGGCATGATAAAATCAGGTTGAATAACATCCACAAAATGTTTGAATCCCTCTCTCTCAACAAACCTAAAGGGAAGCTCATCTACAATTATCATCTTAGCCAAAGCCTTTCTACCACCCTTTGATTAAGTTTCCAAGAACTCAAAAGTTTTATTGAACCAATATTTGGAATATTTGATCCATCACTCTCTTTTATTGCTTCATTTGCACGAAGAATGGCCACTAGTCTCATATTTTTCTCCTTATTAGCCGGAGTTTCTTTGCAAGAATTAATATGATTTATCAACACACTAGTTCCTTTTTTTGGATCAGCAACATAATCTTTTCCACAATAATTACAAGTAGCTCTCAAAGCATTAGCATTCATTTTTGTAAAATGTTGCCACACCCAAGATCTTTTCTTACCTTGAGATGTTACTTGTTCAGCACCACTTGAAGCTGGAGAAGGAGAACTTGTATTTTCTTCTTCATTATTAGTTTGTAAGTCATCACCAATTGACTCCACAAATGGAGATAAGCTCTCCACCTCTTCAGCAGGCACATCCCTCAAATTACTACTATCGGCCATTATTGATTAGAGCTACAAATTAACAAAAACGGAAGAATATTAACATTTCTTCTACTTAAGACTCACATTCCAGAATATAGCAATTCAAACTAATTATACCACATTAATTAGAAAGATCAAAATTGATTTTTGGAACAACACATTACTAATCATAGCTAATTATACTACTCTTCCAAATTGACGGTTCCAAAATGAAATTGGATACATTTTAAAACATATTGTATAATCAATTTGTCCAAAATCGCAAAAACGGGCGAATCCGAAAAATTTGGGCATAACCCGGCCAAAAATCCAAATTTTCCAAAATTCCAACATAACCATACAATTGACCTATCCAAATCAATCTTACAGCACATATATACATAATCAAACAATCAATTTAGCTTTTTATAAGCTAATTCATACCCAATTAATCAAACCAAGGGTTAGGGTTTTTCGAAAATTATACCAAACGAAACTAACAAATCAAGGCAGGTGAAGGCCGGGAAAGATGTGCCGGAGGTTGAGGATGGCTCGCCGGTGGTCAGCAGGCGTCTACGGTGACCGACGGTGGCAGCACACCAGCAGGCGTCTACGGTGACCGACGGCGGCGGCACAACCTGCGCGTTGCTGCTGGTGTGCTGCCGCTGCTGCTACTGCAGGTTCGGTTGCTGCTGCTGCTGCTAGTTGTGGCTGGCTACGGTGGCGACTAGTTGGAGGCCGGCGACTAATGAAGGAGGAGTTGGGGAGAGGGTGGCGGTTAGGGTTGCAGACTTGCAGGACGGGAGCAGGAGCAGGGAGTCGGGGGAGCAGGGAGCCATGGGAAAAAAAATAGAGAAGGGAGAGAAGAGAGAAGAGAGAGAGAAGGGGGGTCGGGGTCCCTCCCGACTAGTTGTTTTTTTTTTTTACAAATACAGTACCGCGTGCGTGGTGCTACAATACGCAACTACGCGTATTGCTAGTTTGATACTGAGTAGTGGTGCTACAGTCCCAAGTCCCGACTAGTTGTTTTTTTACAAATATTTTAAAAAATAATTATATTAAAAATATAATTTTGAGTAAATTAAATTTTGGTCCAACTAATAAATTAAGTAAAATTTATATATTTATTTATATACAATTATATATAAAATAAAAAATTATAAAAAATATATAAATATTTTTTCTTCGGATCGGATATTATTTGTATTTGTCGGATCGGATATTTGATTTGTTTGACTTTTCGTTGACCAGATCGGATATTTGATTTGAAAAAAAATCGTATCGGATATTTGTTTTTTCAGATCGGATCGCTTCGGATATCGGATCGGATAAGCAGATATCGGATAATATGAACAGCCCTACTCTCTGGTGCTGCCTTCAACAGATATATAAGTTCCATTAATGAATCTGTGCTGATGATTTGCGTATAATTAGTTGTCTTTTTCACTTTGGGATGAAAATTCTGCGTATAACCTAAAACATAGTAACTTAGATCTATGGTTTCTTATTTGATTTACCTGCTGCCCCTGTCTTCGTTTATTTTGGTTTGTGGTCTGATATGTAAAGCTTAATGTATACCTGTATTTTGGTTAATGTTTGTGGTCTAATATGGCTTCTCGAAGCTCAATGTTTCATAGTATACCTGTATTTTGGTTAATGTTTGTGGTCTGATATGGCTTCTCGAAGCTTAATGTTTCATAGCTTCATTCCGTGCTTGGAATCCGTAATTCTCATTGGCAACTTAGATGTTCATCTTTCTACAACTTTAAGGTCGTGAAAGCCTCCTTCCTTCCAAAGACTCTATTGATTGTTTCAGCTCGTCAATCTCGGTATTCTGAAACTATGTGTGATTGAAATCAATTAATATGCAAGCATTTAATTAGTTAATTAATGGATCAATAATAAAAATGAAAAAAGACACACACACATGTGTATACATATTCTAAAACTTAATCAAAAATAGTTTGCGACTTTAAAGGGAATTTTCTTATGTAACGGTGAAGGGCTCTTGCGTAAGGTTTGAGACTAATACTCTTTCCCCCAATCGATCAGTTGATTTGGGTTACTGCGATAATTTGGCGCTTTAAGTTTCTCTTTTCTGGGTTGGATTTGTTTCTTGTTTCTGTTCTTTTGTTTTCATTACTACCGGCCGATAGTTGCAGGCGTAGCGCAGAGCTGATATCAAGTAAGCAAAAGGGTTGGTTAGAGACATAATTGTGTGAAAATTAGCTGTCTATTTTTTTTTCGCTGGAAGAAAAAGGTGATGCCTAGGGTGGTGATGATGGTGTTAGATCAAACGAAAACCAGAGGCATGGGCTGAGAGGAAGGGGAAGGAGAAGGAAGGAAGGTGGTCAAGGTGTTGGGTTGGGGAAAACAGATCGGGAAAATGGAGATGGTTTAGTAATATAAAAAAATTAATATAAACAGAGTATGAATTTTCTTGGGAAATTGTTTAATGTTGGGGTAATTAGGGCAGCTATGGTATCTTCATAAAATTATGAGAAACCAACAAACAGGTCCTTTCGTTGAAATAGCTAGCTCATCACATTGTTTCTCTGCATATGCATTTTCATTCATTAAACATCTACTTGTTATTTGGGTGTAACTTTGGTTTGTTAGGAGGCTGTTTGGGTGTGTTTTGTGGATGGTCTTGCTGCGTTTTTTGCCCCTCTTCTGCAGAACTACAGCTGCATTTTTACAGCCCCTGCACCACCATCTACCACCTTCTCCCCTTGTTTTTTTTGTGGCTCCATTTCCTGCATAGCAGCCTCCTCCAATCTATTCTTTGATTGGATTAATTTGATGGTTGATAAGCAAATTAAGCTGGAGGAATTTTATAGTTCGTTGTATTATGTATGTATGTATGTATGTATGCATGAGGGGGGTGTTGGTCGAGCAATAATGGGAAAGGAGAATGAATGAAAAGATTAATTACCAACTTCAATGGAGGAATGCAATCTGGTATTGATAGCATAAGTTTTTCATTCCAAACTGGGTTCAGATTGTTCTTCAAAACTCTTGTCTTGACCGAGTGCAACAAAATAATGATATATATGATAGAAAATAATTATAAATAAATAAATAAAATCCTTTTAATCAGCTTACTATGTGTGTGTGTGAGAATCCGATCGACAGGGTTAATTCAAGTGACTTACTTGATGCCCCAATGAAAGGATGGCGTATGGATCACTTGACACCATGTCACGCATGGCTAAGTTGTTCCCTTTAACTATGTTTACATTTATCAACCTGAAAATTTCAATCATACCATGCTACAACTTATAAAAACACAAGCGATCAAATATATATGTTAGACCTCTAGCTGTAGACCTGTTGTTATAAATACACAACGATCAATGGGCGGTTTATAATTTCGTCGTTCCTACCTTGGTTATGTGTACTCCAAGGCTTCTGTGCACACCAGAGAACTTGATACATATAAATACTCCAAAAGCTAGGGACCTGCATGGAAGAAATTAAAGACGCCGACATATGTGATGTGTATTTCTCACATAGAGAACGGTTGTTGTATATATTCATGCAAAGAAATACGTATCAGGCATAAACGAGCATGAATAATGGTAGAGGAATTCATTTGCACCATTCCTCAAGCCTGAACATTTCTAACAATATATTATGAGCTTATGACAGACAGATTGGAAGTTCCCCCCCCCCTCCTTCTTCGTCTTCTTCTTCCTCTACTTTTTTCTGCTTCTATTCAAGGTACATATACAAACCAATAAATCATTTTTGTCAAGAATAGAAAAACATCAAAAATTAATGAAATGATGGATATATAATTAGAAAAAATGATCAAAATAAAGCTTCAAGAGCCTACTACTCGATCAAGTGTCAATGTTTCAGCCAATTTTTCCCTCTTTTTTCCCGCGGGGGGGGGGGGGTTATTTTCTTGGGAACGTTTCCTATCATAAATCAAGTTATATTGTTCGTATTTTAAAAATAGTAAAATTATTGCTTTAACAAAATATTAGACGTAGAAAATTAATTATTGAAACTAAAATTATGAAATGTTAAAAACACGTATACCTTGCAATCATAGATTAATTAATTGCTTACATTTACCGGTGACAGTTTTATGTTGTGCCGAGCATACTTATTCGATGGAGGCAACATATATGATTTAATGAGGTGAGCCCAGGAGGGACCAAGCTAGAAAGATTATAGTATTAAATATGGATGTAGCATGTGAGAAAGGATCCGGTTTCAAATCTTTGGTTTCGGTTTAGAAAAATGAAAATAAAATGGAACATTCAATAAATTATATAGTATCTTGTTATCAATTTAATTTCATGGTTTGTTCCTTTTATCCTTACCATTACAAAACAACGATGTTTATGATGATCCTTGGTTGACTTTTGGACACTGGTACATTTATTCTGTGTGGTGCTTTTCTTCTTGATCACAAGTAAGCTTCCAATGCATTTATTTTTTTCTTGAAAGTTTAGTTGGTTTATGAATGATACTTATAATTAATGTAACTTGGATCATTCCATACATTATGGTGATTTTTTTTGTAAACCAAATACTATATGCATATGGATGTAAACGAGGCGGGTTCGGGTCGGGTATGCTATACCCGTATCCGTACCCAATAAGAAAATTCGTACCCGAACGGATATCCGCTAGCACATCCATATCCGTATCTGTTGGATATCCATTACCCAACGAATTATCCGTTTACCCGTTAATAGATATTATCCAACGGATAAATCCATTACCCGATGGATAAACTCATTTATAGTTAAGTCAAATGACAATTTTAACCTTAATTTATACTATATTTATTTCAAAATTAAGGGTAAAAGAGTAATTATATATCGGGTAAACGGATACGGATATGGATACGGGTACGGATATGGATATCTCATACCCGTATCTGTACCCGAACCCGACGGGTATTTTAATCCATCATCCATATCCGTATCCATACCCATACCCATTTATCCATATCTGTTTAAGTATCCATCGGATAAAATCCGTCGGATTTCGGGTAAAATCCGCCCCGTTTACATCCCTATATATGCATCCATGGCTCGTTTACCATTAACAAGGACAGAAAGGAATATTGTGGTGGCATTTTGGTTTATTAGATTGAAGAATCAATACATAATATTATCATTAAGTTATCTACTTGATGTACTAGAATCTATCAAACAACCCAAGATGATTGTACATTCAGCTCAAAGAACTCTTGAGCAAGGAATTAAGAATGTGGATGCATTTCTTAATTATGATGTTAGTTGTATTAATCAACATAGAATGGATAAGCATACATTCCATGTGTTGTGTGGGTTGCTTCGAAATGAAGGTGGTTTAAAAGAGTCCAAAAATATGTCAGTTGAGGAAAGGGTTGCGATCTTTTTGAACATACTAGCACATGATCAGAAGTATAAGATGATTCTGAGAAGATTGAAAAGATCCACCGAAACAATAAGTAGAAATTTTCATCAAGTGCTTAGAGTTGTCTTATGTTTGCATATCGTGTTGATGAAGACTCCAGAACCAGTGCCAGAAAATTCTACAAATGAAAGATGGAAATGGTTTAAGGTAGAATTCAACCTCACTTTATTGATATATATTCGAATATGTAACTAGGTTTTCATATTGCTAATTGGTTATAATTTTGGTCCATCTTGAATCAATAGAACTGTCTAGGAGCATTAGATGGAACATTTATCAAGGTTAGAGTTCCGGATATGGACAAGCCAAGATATCGAACAAGGAAGGGAGAGTTGGAAACTAATGTTCTAGCTGCATGTTCCATCGACATGCAATTTACTTATGTCTTACCAGGGTGGGAGGGTTCTGCTGCAGATGGTAGAATATTAAGAGATGCTATTAGTAGAAGACATCCATTAAGAGTTCCTCGTGGTAAGGAAATTAAACTTAGCGTTGTAAAATTTTTAGCATTTGAAAAGTTAACTAATTTTTTTTCCCGCTTGTATATAGGATATTATTATTTGGTTGATGCGGGTTACACCAATGGTGATGGCTTCCTTGCTCCTTAGGGGTCAACGCTATCATCTAAATGAATGGAGGGATGGGTATCAAACAAACTTTCCATAGGAGTTATTTAACATGAAACACTCAGCTGCTAGAAATATTATTGAGAGATGCTTTGGATTGTTGAAAATGCGATGGGCAATTCTACAAAATTCAAGTCTTTATGATGTTAGCACACATGCAAGCATTATAACTGCATGTTGTCTTCTTCATAATCGCATTCGTAGAGAAATGAGGTGGGATCCGATGGAACAAGAGTTAGAGTTTGAAATAATGAGCACTTTCATGGAAAATATAAATGAAGAAGATAATCTAATTAGTATTGTTGATACCTCAAATGAGTGGACTGCCTGGAGAGATGGTATAGCACGTGAGATGTTTGATAACTGGCGACTTCGAAGGGGTGTTGAGTAGGATATGAATGAGATGATGATTATTTTGTGTGTGTGTGTGTGTGTGTGTGTGTGTTGTAGTATTTAGACATTTGCTTTGATGTAGTATTTTAGGAATCTTGACTTATTGTAGTTGTGTTGATCTCTTAGAGACTTTTTCGATATTTTTAATTAATGAGATTAAGATGATTGTATTGCTGTGTTTTAATTATTTATGAAAGTTTTAGATGATGGTTGTATTATATAGTTTATTGTTTGTATGTTTTTAATATCGTGAAAAATATATATAGTGAGTACTATGAGTTCAAACTCAACAACTACTAAAAAAGGTCAGAGGAGGACTTGGAGACATGATGAGGATGAGAAGTTCATACAGTTGTTGAAAGAGATGTGCCAAGATGGAAAGTGGAAGGCTGAGGGTGGATTTAAAGCTAGATATCTACTTCATTTGGAGAAGCTTTTTTGTTGAAGCAATGCCTGATTCTGAGTTTAAATCCACAAATATTGATTCGAGATTGGGCTACTTGAAAAAAATGCTTCAATGCATTACTTGAAATTAAGGAGAAAGGGAGTGGCTTTAGATGGAATGAGGAACAAAAGATGGTGACAGGTGATCGAAAACTATTTGATGAATGGGCTAAGGTAATTTCTTATTTCCTTTGTAACTTTTATATTCAAATTTTGCTTGATTTTTTTCTCTCATATTTGGATATCAATCTGTCTTTGCTTTTCTATTGTTGTATATGGATCATACAAATGTTAATTTCACTTCTCATTGTATTTGTGTAGATATATCTTATGATTTTATTTTAATTGTTGTAGAGTCATAAGGATGCAGCGGGGTTATATATGAAGTCATTTCCTTTGTTCGATGATCTTGAATATATTTTTGCTAAAGATAGGGCTGTTGGTGCTAATGCTGCTACTGCTGCTAATAGAGTTGAGCTTGATATGTCATATGACTCTATCCTAGAAGCCATTCAAGAAAATGCTCATATGATAAACAAAGATGATGACAATGTATCAGCTCAAGCATCTGAAACTAGGGGTAAGAGAAAGAGATCAAGTGCAACTGCGGGTAGTTCAAAAAAATCTAGAGCTAATAAGGAAGTGGAATCGGCATATAGTATCATAATAGAAACTATGAAGCAAATATCTACTGATAGCAAGGAGAATTTTAAGGAGTTGATGAGTATGTTGGATAGAAGCTCGGGGTCTTACAAAGATAGCTTGTATGAAGAATTATTAGCAGTCCATGGCATATCTAGAATGGAAGTGATGAAATTAATGAAAAAAATGAATCAAGAAGATGTGTGTAATTTTCGTCGATTTAAGGATTAAGATGAGAAATATGATTATCTTAGGATGTTATTGGATGAATTTTAGATTATGAAAATGCTTTTATTATGTATTAGATGGATTGAAGTAATTTTTTTTAATTATATGAAGTTTGTAGACTTTTTATTATGTTTTAATGGATAATTGTTATCTTTTTAGCTATTAAATATTTAGTATGTGAATTAATTGTAAATGTCTTATTTCAAATATTGTTATAATATATTCATAGTTTTTTTTAGTTATTGTAATATGTTGTTTTGATTTATAAAAAATAAATTAAAAATATAATATATTAAATTTTGATTTATGTGATAAATAATTATTTATATTTTATATCTAATAAAAAAATATTACTAATTTTTCATGCTAATGAAGTAAAAAAAAATATTATTCTAACATAAATTATTCCTCCCAAACCAAACATAAGGAAAATATTCCCTAAAATAATTTACCCTTATATACCAAACAAAAAAGGTGGATAAATTTCCCCCTTAAGTATTACCCCCTTAATTCATTTCCCTCATCCCAAGCATACTCTTAACAAGAACAGAATGCAAATCGAAAACATAGGACACTGCAGAACACCACAAGCGAGCCAACAATGGTGTTGGAAGCTGCGATCAGTGGCAGCCAAGAAGAAGCTCCAGCAATCTATGGCATTCAGTCATCCATTGAGGGGCCAAGGGTAATGCTGCAAATTAAAGTGAAAGAACCCAAATGAACAGAGACATCGGCGCTTGCAAAGAGAAATGATAGGTTTAGAATGTAAAGGACACCAGTTTCCTCGTATTTTAGGCTGTGATGTTTTTTAAAAGCCAAGGAAAAATGGAGAATTGTGAAAATTTGCAAAACCAATCCGATTTTTGTGATAGCTAGCTAGCTTCTGGTTTTTTGTCAGAATCGGTTGGTCCAACCTTTTTACCAGTTAACTGCTCTTATTCACCAATCTAGCCATCACGGGCACTGATTCACCTGACGTTTTCCAAATATATGGTTGAAACTATTAATTTCATAGCATAAGAGAGCTCAAACAAGTAACTGCTCAAGCAGTCGAAGGGTTCTACAAATTAAGGGCCACTAATAACAATGAAGAACAAAAAGGGATCAAAAACTGAATTGTATAGAGATGAGTCCTGGAAACATACTGAGGACAGGAAAGGGGTTCTAAAGTGGAATAGGTACCGCATTCAAATCAATCACGAGAGGTTCTAAAGAGGAACAGATGGAGGTATATCGATCATCGCTCTTGTGTTTAAATTTTGTAATGTCTGCTTCTTCCTCATCGATCCATCGTTTACCTCACTAGCTTTAAGAGATTTGCATCTGGGGAGTAATACTTATGCCCCGTTTGGATTGGGGTGGATCGGGGTGAACGGAGGTGAATCAATTGATTCACCCCGTTTGGCTATCATGTTAATGTTTTAACCTAGGTGAATCGGGGTTAATGTTTCACCTCGATTAACCTCGTTTTTATTAACCTCCGATTTCGGGGGTAACGGAGGTGAAGGTGAAAGAATAAGTAAATTTTTGACTTAATAGGACTAAAATACCCCTCAATATGACTTATTTATTTAATATAAGGGTATAAATATTATTTATTTTATTATTATAATCTTCATTTACCTCAATTTAAACGAAAATTTTAAAACATTCACCCCGATTCACCCAGGTTAGTTTAATATCATCCAAATAGAATTTTAAAATATTCATCCCGATTCACCTCAATTCCATTCACCAAGGTTAATTTTTAATGTTTACCCCTACCTCGATTCACCCTAATCCAAACGGAGCCTTAGTACTTACTACATCATCTTGCATCATGCATCCATCATGCATCCATCATGCATCATTTACCATTTGTGTATAATTTTCGGATTAGTTGTATATTTTTTATTGGGTGAAATGAAACCCTTATCCGATTTGTGTAGCGAATCAAACCCAACGACTTTCATTATATATTAAAAAAAATTAAGGTGGCTAGAAAGGAAGGCGGAGAGGTTACAATTGATTTATAAATTACATATTCATAACATATTATACAATGCAACCTTAGCTATACATATGCATGAGGAGGCATACACGTTCTCTACCGCAACTTTATTCAGAACATTATGATTTATGCACCCCTTATCAACCATTATTCTATTAATTTCTTTCAGTATAGTCATAAGAAATTGAACAGGGGAGGGATCCCTGCAACAGGGGGAAGGGAGCCTAGGTGCCAATAGAGGGATTCAAGCCAGGAGCCAACCGCTTATGGGCAAGGTGCCTTGTAGGGCCTTCCCACACACCGCTTCAGAACATCTGTTGACGTAGTTCAAGCCCAGGTCTTATAGTAACGGCTAGGGCCCCAACCACTGCACTTCAAACATACTTCCTACTCCTACCTTCACCTTTTTTCTTTCATTATCTATATATTAAATAACTTATTATTTTTTAATAAATGATATAAATATAATTTAAAACTATATTTATGAGTTTTCAAAAAATTATACAAATTGTTAAAATGACTTTCTTTTTCATTAGGTACCTTTCTCTATAAACATGATTAAACAATCATCTTCGACCGAAGACTTCATTCACTGCCCATTTGATTCCTCAGCATATTTTAACAAAGTTAATTGATGAAAATGACCATTAGAAACTTCCATGGCAAAATAGAAGCTAGTTTCACAATAAATTTCCTCAAAGGGTATATGTTTGCTTTTTTGTTTCCAATATTTTCCAATAAACCCACTTCATCTTCCACTTCACTTCAACCCCCCTTTCTTCAATTCTCATTTTCTTATTCGATGGTATTGAAAAGTCAAAAATTGAATCTAATTTACAAGAACCTTGGAAGATAAATCAATCAACAAATATAGGAAAGACAAATCCAAACTTCTGATAAAATCAGGTGAACACAAGAACACTCTTTCAAAGAGTTTAAGATCCAATACATATGTGATACTTCATCTAGCAAAAGAGCCAAAAAAAATAATTAAGAACAATAAAGGATGCTAAATATGCTTTCAAATTGAACCAATTAAACCATATAAGAATCCCTGAGGGATTTTGAGGTTCACCGAATTCACACATATCGACATAAAGGTTTTAATACATGAAACATAAAACACAGAATTGGAAATTAATCTTCTCCTTAGTTCTACAATGTAATCAATCAATTGAATAAACATGGACACACCGCCTTTCTCCCTACGACTGCAAACTGGGAGAGTGACCAAATGAAAGGGACGAACTTAGCAAGAGCATGGAATAAGAAAAAAAAGAAAACTAAATAGAGTGAGAAGCAGCGTCTCATCATGTTCTTGTCTTACTAAGGCTCAAATGCATAGCAAGGGGATGGAGATGGTTGACAATGGGGCGGGTCATCCTTATTGAAATACCCCAAAAATATTTATTTCAAGAAATATAATTAAATAAGGATTTATTAGGGAATTAATTTGATTAATTATTTTATTTGAAATGGGAAGGATTTATTTAGGGTAAATTAATAAGGAATTTACAAATATTTTTATAAGGGAAAATTTGGGTTTTTTGCTAATTAAAAAGGAATTTAGGAAAAATCTTTTAAAAACCCTAAATTAGCCTAAAAAGAAACATTAATATTACTTTATTTAAACATTTTTATTTTAAATACCTAAAATATTTTAATTAATTTAATTGACCCCAACTAGGGCTGTAAACGAGTGAGCCAATTCGAGCTCATTCTTTTAGTTAAGTGAGCTTTAATTAAGGCTCGTATTCGGCTCGTTTAGTAAACGAGCCGAGCTTGAGCTTAGGTATGTTCGGCTCGGCTCAGCTCGTTTAGTAATCGTTTAAGGTTCGGCTCAAAATCGGCTCGTTAAAAGCTTATTTATGTCTTTGTTTATACGTTAAAGTTGTAAACCAAAACATAGCGTTTCACATTAAAACGCTGCGTTTTGCTACTACCCAAAAAATTTCCGCCCATTGCCTCGTGCACAGTGCACACACGCACATTGCATGCGGCTACACCTCCTACCCAAACGACCCAAACACGCCCCACGCCCCCACCCCATCTCTCTTCTCTTGTCTTAGAGTCTTCGTCTCGAGTCTCGACCCTCAACCTACCCTTTGCTCGACCATCCTTCGCACACTCACCAGCCCTCTTCGACTGCCTCTAGTCTGCCCCGTGCTTGTCACTCATTATCCGGCTCATTTTCCAGCCATCATCCCTGTTCTGGCTCAGCTCGTTTGGTGGACTGTGGAAACCGTCGTCCCTCTTCGGTGTTTTTGGAAACCCTTGCGGAGTTGCGATCTTTGTCAATTTTACACCTAGGTATGTGTTCTTTCTTCTTCATTCATTGAATCATCTTACAATTTTAGATTTTTTAGGTGATTGATTTTTAATTTGAAGTGTTCTAGGTCTGTTGCTCAAATGGGTTCGATTTGAAGTCACAAAATCGCAAGTGACCTTGCAGATGATGCCTCTACTAAATTTTGTAGTGAGGTAAAATTTCTTCTTAATTATTCTTTGTATTCCAGTTGTTTATGCTCAATTTTATGACTAAAACATTTGTGCGGCTTGCATAAATAATTGCATATAAATGATTCAATTCCAACGTATGCACTTAAATTAGATGAGAGAATCCCAATTTTTCGTTAAAAAATTGATAGTTTAGGGTTTGTGAAAGCTTACCACAAATTCAAACCTATAATGATGAAGGATGTTTGTTTTCTATCAAAGAATGGTTATGATTCGCTAATTTGATCTTAAAGAGCCCTATTTTGTGTGCTTTTGTGAGGTATAGATTGATTTGCATGAGAAGAAAGGAGAGAGCATGAGAGGAGTCAAATGGTGTTTTGAAAACTAGGGGCTTGGGTTTGGTTGAACATGTGAGGGACTATTTACATGCTGGACAAACAAGTTGACTTGTTTAGTATATTACTCCATTGTTCGTAGAACTAATCAACTAGTTTGGAAGTTTCCAATGACTATTCTTATCATCAATCAACTAGTTTTATCATTTCAGTCAACTTCTATCACCAAGGTTAAACGAAACAAAAATTTATGATTTAGCCCCCCCCCCCAGTTTAAGTAGAACTAGTCAACTGGTTCCTCTAAACCCATCAATTACTTTGAAGATAAATGAACAAATTTAGCTAGCCTATTTGCACTTCTTGAGCACATCAAATCATTTTAGATTATGAATCATACTTATGCATTTATGTTCAATTTTGGCACTTTAACTGACAATTATATGTGCTAATTTACACAATTAAATCCAAGAAATCTTTAGGCTATGTTATTATGATTTTTATTACCTTTCATGATGTATCCTCACCTATATCATAATTCCACTACTTTGAGAGAGATAACGTAGATCATATAAATGTCATTCATAATTCTCTCACAATAGTTGTGAATATTTTCTTATTTAAGGGTTTAGTGAAGATATATCCCCATTGATGTAATGTATCTACAAACAACAAAATAATATCCCTTTTTTCAAAACGGTCCCAAATGAAGCAATGTTTGATTTCAATATGTTTGAAATATAAGGGTTATATACTAATGGTTAGTATCTAAAATACATAATCAACATTTCATGCTTAAACTTCTTATAAAAGCTTGTCTAAATAATATTGTTTTGATTTGGTCTTAGGCTGAAGAAGTTAACGGACATTGGTGGTTGAAGAATTAAAGTTAACAAAAAAAATTGGTCAGTAGGTAGTATTAGCAACGCCTTATTTTTTGAATTATTTTATTATACTTTTATTTTTTTAGTATATTTATATATAATTATTTTTTTATATCATGTTTAATCTTTTTTGTTTTAATAAATAACTTTTTTTTATAGAAGCTTCTAATTTTTTGAATTATATAAAAGAACAATATAGTTTTATGGTATTTTTATTTATAATTGTTCTTTTATATCATGTTTTATCTTTTTTGTTTTAATAAAAAAAAGTTATAAGTTTGAACTTTTCTTTGTAGGTACTTCTTATTTTTTTAAATATATTATTATACTATTTGTTTTTTGATATTTTTATTTATAATCTTTCTTCTATATCATGTGTTTATCTTCTTATTTCTTTTAATAAAAAAGCAATGAAAAGTTTGAACTTTTCTGTGTAGGTACTTCTTATTTTTTTTAAATATGTTATTATACTATTAGTTTTTTGATATTTTTATTTATAATTGTTCTTCTATATCACGTGTTTATCTTCTTATTTCTTTTGATAAAAAAGCAGTGAGAAGTTTGGACTTTTCTTTGTAGGCACTTTTTATTTTTTAAATTCTATTATTTGTTTTGTTCTCGTGTATAATAAAATAAAAAATTAAGCCTTGTAATTTTCTCTAGTTTTTTTCATCCTATTATTCAAATTTAGGATCAAATTGCTTAAATTGTATGTATAACTTACAAAATTAGATTGTTTTATTACATTATTAGTGTTATAAGCGTTGTTATTGCTCCTACTACCAAATTTCTTTGTTTTCTTTTTCAATTACCATATATAACTTCTAATTATGTCAAAATTAATAAATTCAGAATTTTCTTCTTCTAAACAAGGATCAAACTCAACACATTCATGATATTCGGCTACAAGTCCAGCTATGGAAGAAGACAATAACGATATGGTCAAAGTTCGAGAAGAAGAGGCATGTAATGAGGATGAAGACCAAGGTATTGAAGCTTGTAGTGGAGCTGACAAAGATGATGAGCATTGTGCGATAAAGAAAAAGGTTCGAAAGAGAACATCACTTGTATGGGAAGACTTCAAAGAAGTTGTATTAAAAGATGGAACGAAGAAGGCACAATATAATCATTGTCATGACAAACTTTCCATCATCGCCAGTGGTACTACCTCTCATTCAAGAAGACACTTGTCTACTTGTGCACTCCGCAAGCCAAAAGGTTAGCAAGATGTGTCTTTAACAAAATCAATGGGGGTAATTTCTACTACTTGCTTTTGATTTGAGCATGCAAATTCAAGAGAGGCTTGGGCTAAAGCCATTATAGTCCACAAATACTCATTTAATATGATTGAACATGAAATGTTCAATGAATACTTAAAAAACCTGACTCCTCATTACAAAAAAAGTTTCATGTGCTATGGTCAAACAAGATTATTTTGTTGATTATGATCATTACAATAAATAAATAAATAAAGAATGTGTTGGATAAGACGCAAAAGATTAGTACCACTGCTGATTTGTGGAAGTCGGATGCTCAAAAAATCCATTATATGGTTGTAACTGCACATTTCATTGGTGATCATTGGGTGTTGCATAAATATATCATGAACTTTTTCCACTTGGCCCCTTCCTTGTACTGGTCTAATAATTGTCAATGCCTTATACAAATTTTTTATAGATTGGGGAATTGAGGATAAAGTCTGCAGTCTTACCATTGATAATACAACTGCTAATGATAGGGTTGTTAGGATAGCAAGAGATAGCTTTTCTTCTAAGAATAAGCTTTCTTTTGATGGAAAAATATTTCATGTGAGATGTTGTGCCCGTATAATAAATTTGTTGGTTCAAGATGGGCTTGAATGTATTGAATATATTACTACAAATGTGAGAGAAAGTGTGAAGTATTTGGCGGAGTCTGAAGCACATTTAAAGTTATTTAGTGAGATTGCTAAGAAAATGGGTTTGACAAAAAAAAATTAGTGTTAGATGTTAAAACAAGATGTAATACATCTTATGCAATTTTGTCCATGACTTTAGAGTTTAAAGATGTGTTTTCCAAATATGCTGAATAAGATTTGAGATACCAATGGTTACCAGATCATAGTGAATGGAAACAAGTGGAGGGTGTGTGTGGATTTCTTTCTATTTTTAATGAGATTAAAAAAGTTATTTCAAGAAGTGAATATCCAATATCAAACTTGTATCTTTTATAGATTTGGGTGATAAAAGAGGCACTAGATGAGAAAGTAAATGATGATGACATTTTTATGCAAGTAATGGCCATGAAAATGAAAGAAAAGTTTGATTGGGGTGAAGGCAATATGCTGATGTCTCTTGCTTCTATTTTAGATCTTCGATACAAAATGATGTTGATTGATTATACATTTCCTAACATTTACAAAGAAGTTGATGTTGAGAAAAATGTGTATTATAAAAAAAAACATTGAGAGATATTTTTGATTGTTATGGTGGATATTATGTGAGTAGTGTTGAGAATGCATTGGAGAAGGACATTAGTGAGGTTGGGCCAAGTAATGTGATTGAAAAGGGATTATTATCTAAGAAATCAAGGTTTAAAACATTTGTTATGAGTGCTAGCACCCAACAATCGAGCAAATTAGAGTTGGATATATACCTAGAGGAGGGTGTGTATATGTATAAAGATGGCTTATATTCTCTTTTTTCTGCACTTGATTGGTGGAAGGGAAATACCTTTAAGTTTCTTGTACTATCACAAGTAGCATGTGATATTTTATCGATTCCTATCACATCAGTTGCTTTGGAGGCTTCTTTTAGTGCCGGTGGGAGGGTAATTGATACATATCGGGCCTCTTTAGATCCCAAAACGGTTGAAATTTTACTCTGCGCTGGTGATTGGGTTCATAATAATGACTTGTCTAAGAAAAAGGTAATTATTTTACTATTATTTAAATTTAGTTAGTTAATCTATGTTTTCAATTTAAGTGCAGCTACTAATATTTTTTATTTGCTTCCTTTTTTAAAAAAAAATAGGCACACACACAAGAATATGAAGCTATGCAGGAAATAGATTTACCATAATTTGGTTGGTAATGTTCTAACTTCAAATATAAGGTATATGTCTCTATGATGAATATAATTTTAATAATTTGTTGATTTGTATATACTAAATTACTAATTAATGATATTTTCATTAAATGGGACCATTTGAAGTTATTTTTGCAGGTTGTGGATCGTGTCTTTTGTGTTTGCCACCGATGTCTAGTTATGATTTCTTTTGGTATCATGGTATGTTTTCTAAAAATATCTCATTCATGTTGTTAAGTGTGCTTTGATTTCATTAAAAATATTCTATTTAAAAATGTTGTAAATATTATCAGGTTTACATTTAACCATGGTATCATGTGCTGTTTTGAAAGGGAGCTAATGTAATTATTATTTGATGTTTTAATAAGAGTGTGAGCTATCTAATATCACTTGTTATCTCCTGAAAATCCTACCTGACTTCATCACAGGTCTTAGCTTATCAATTTTTTTTCTTCATTTTATAATGGTTGCTAATGCTAGGTTTCATCAATGAAGATAGTAGCTGATTGTAGTGGTCCTTACCAGTTGCTATGGTTCTCTCTGTTGGCTTAAGTTGGAGAGTATAGAGAGGAGTTGTTAGAAATATGAACTATCTAATTAGACTTAACTTGTTTGTTAGGAATGCTCAAGTCTTGAAGGAAAACATGACAACGATTATCGTGTTATTAGTTTGTATTACTAATGGCTAATTGGTTGGGACAGTAATGCAGAAAAAGAGAGATTCTCATATCTAGGTGTTCTTGAATTCCTTTGCTAATTTCTAGTTTTGATTTGCACATAGGTTTAGTCTTTTAGCACTGGAATTCCTACATGTAGGATAATACTCTAGAACATGGCAGCTGAAAAAAACTATAGAATACCTACTGCTACTGCTATTCAAGGCAAGATGTTGTGGCTGACAGTTACAATGTTAGATCACCTTCTCTACTCTACTGTCATTTCAACTGGCATCTCTATCTTTCAACCCCACCCCTTTCCTCCATCTGTTGAAACTCCATTTCGAAACTGATAAAGAAATGTTAGCAATAATGTACATAAATTATTGATCCTTCATATAACGATCAACATAGTGATGATACTTCACAAAATATACCATGTTAATTAACTAACTATAGGAAAACATTGAGAAATAATCATGTTGGAAGCATGATTTAAAGGAATAGAGCTAAACTAGTGATTATTTGTGTAACAAGAGCTCATCATTGGGCTCAAGGAAAAGCAAGGAACTTTAGCTTTGACAGAAACCGTGAATGTATAAGGATTGATTGCTTCAGCAACCACAGGAATCATGTTGTATAAGGATTGTTACGCTAAATGTGGTGCTAAGCCTACGATGCATAATAACCATTTATGATTCATGCTGGCATTTTTTATTCACAACTCTTAATCTGAAAGGAACAAAGAGATGACTAGCATCAACTTCTTCGAATATATCACATACAGCAATGTCATCCTTCCAAAACTGTCAAAATTTATGGAAGCATAGACAGCAGAAAGACTAATGGTTCAATTTAAATACTTTTAACTTGGTGGCATCTTAGTTATCCTAAATCTATACTTTTAACTTTATAAAATTAATTTAAATAAAAAATTATAGGTAAGCCTAAGTGGTAGCTCTGACGAGCTAGAATAATATCATTACTCACTATCTATAAATCAATTATCTTATTTCTAATTATGTACCTTTAGTTGCATGATTATAATATTCAACATTAATAGCATATATTATAAATTGATATGCAATATTTATCAAATATTTTTTTACAACATTTACCTTATATCATTGCCTAAATTAGAAGTAAACGTCATGTATAATATTATAGATGGAGTAAGTCGGGGATGAAGGTAAAAAAAAGTGATAGACATTGTGGTGTTTTCCTTTTTTTAAGATTTATAACGACCCATAAATATAAGTAAAATTTATCATATAAAAATTCTATTTAACAATAGGACTCAAGTTGGTTATGAACTTATCAAATTATCTTTTACTTGTTATATTCTATTATAACAAATGTCATATCTCTCTTATGGGTCGCAGACAAATTTTGTTGCGATTTTTCTACATTTTATTGCCTATTTAACTCATTAATCTATAAATTTTGGGTCATATTGAATAAGGGCCAAATTAATTCAATTTAGAATTTATATTGACATTGATTGTTATCAATTTAATATGAATAATAATTAAATTTTGTGATTTATTATTACTGTTATGTTTATTATAGTAATTTTTATCATATCATAATATAGAGTTTTTTAAAAGATTATGCTTCTAAATTCCAAGCTTTGTTAATATTTTTTTATACTTTTAATTTGATACAAGTTATTTTGTAGTTTTATAATGAAGTGATACATAATTTCACTCAATGGCAATGGATGTGGATAATGGAGTAATTTATTATGGAGCTTTGAAGCCATTTTCTTTATATGTATTGATGTATCTACATGACTGCATCTCTCGTTATAATTAATTTATATGGATTTGTTGTAATATTATACAGGTTTTTAGGGAGATAATTTGCACCCAAATTTGTGTGTAATAGTTGCATGAGGTTTTTTTTTTAAACAGGTTAATATTGGCTCAGGTTATAATTAAGATAAATTATGCCTGAATTAAGTCTAATATTAAATTATTAAGGGGCTCTATATCAGTTTTAAACGAGCCTTAATAAGGTGTAAATGAGCGTTTAACGAGCCCGAACAAGCTTAAAACCAAACACCAAATGAGCCCCAAACAAGCACCAAAACAAGCCCCAAACGAGTTACTTTGGCTCCCCAAAAGGCTTGATTAATATACACGAGCCGAGCCGAATAGTTTGTGAATCACAAACGAGACGAATCCGCACATGACTTATCGAACTCTAAACGAGCTCGAGCTTCACAAAATATAAACGAGCCGAATCCGAGCTTAGGAGTGTTTGGCTCGATTCAGCTCATTTACAACCCTAACCCCAACCTACCTAATTTTTTCTTTTCCTTATTTCCTTTTTCTTTTTCCTTCTTCCGTTTTCTTTCTTTTCTTCTTTTTCTTTTCTTTTCTTTCTTTTTCTTCTTCTTTCCAATTGGGCTTGTCTGGCACGACCCAATCCTTTTCATTCCTTTCTTTCTCTTCTTCCGCAGCCCATCCACCCGTTTCCTTTCTTTCCTTCCTACGGCAGCCAGAACGCTATGTGTCGTGGCTTTTTCCCCTAGAATGTCGCATTCCCCATTTCCTTTCTTCTTCTTCTTTTTCTTTTCTTTCTTTTTTCCCCAGCCGCTCGGTTCACCTCCTTCCTCCTCCGCCGTCGACTTGCACCTTCGAAGCCCCGAAAATGGCACCGCCAGGCGCCAGCCATGCTTGACTTGATCAGTCCTTTCCTCTCTCTTTCTCTTCCCCTTGACTCACAATTCAACATGATCTAACATGTTTTCCTTTTTTCCCGCTCAAAGTCCTCCTTTTCCTTCGCGAAAGGTCGACCCTGACCAAAAATTGTGTCGGCCTATTAACGTCGCTGGCTACCGCAAACCCTACATGCATTATCCTCCTGCAAACCCCCAAAACCCTACCATTCCCTCTAAACTCTATAAATACCCCTTGTTTGTGTGTTTTAAAACTTTTTTCCCGAAACCCTAAGAGCCTACCTTGTGCACCACCATGGCTTCAAACAACGTTTCCTCCGTCGCCAGCCAACTACGCCGCCACCTCTACCTACCAAAGTCTTCCCTCCACCGCCCTCTAACTAACTGAGCCACCAATCTCCCTCGATTCTTCTTGCATGAGCCTGTAACACCCCAAAATTTACACATATTTTTTTTTTAAAACAAGACTCATAAATTAAAACCTATAAATTTTTGGGGATGCTACCACTACACTTAATACCAGATTGGTTCACTCATACCGTTCTAGTACCAAGTGCTAAGGCTAAGGAAAACACTCACAGCAATATTAAATAAACCAAAGTTCGTAAATATGGAATCAGAGTACGCATACGTTCTTACATAATTCGAAATACTCGAGACAGTTTTTCAAGGAAGAAATAAAGACCATAATAAAAATGTTTCTAAAGTTTCACCTAATTAAAGAAAATAGAAATAATGATCTCGAATGGAAAAACCGGTCACGCCACTCCTAGGTCTTGAATCCAGCCTAATCATCACTTGGTCCCACCTAATGTCCCATAGACATCAGTGGCATCATAAAAAGCGTCGCCTACCTGAAACACATTAGATGGGCCTTCTGCTTATGGGAATGACAAGTACCCATAAAATGGGTGACCAGTACGCTACGTATTGAGTAAGGTAACCGACCACTAAGGCCAACACATAAGCACATAAAATCATACAGGATAATAATCAACTTAAAATTACAAACCCATACATATGATACATGAAAGCTTACTGAGCATTACACATCTTATAATCATCAAGCCCACACATAAGGCCCAATAAGGTCCAGATCAATTATTTAATTTTTCTTTTGTCACACTCTACCTTTTTATCAATTCCATGCGTGCACAGGAACTCCCCACTATTATAACCTGTGGGCCGGCCACACATAGAGCACCATGCCCTAACCACTATTATTACCGGTGGATCGGTCGCATATAGGGTCAAACCCTAACCACTATTATAACCGGTGGATTGGTCACATATAGGGTAAAAACCCTAACCACTATTCCTAACTGGTGGATCGGTTTGGTCCTGCTCACATAATGTTCCACTATAAGTAATTAATGTATTTTACTTGCCTTAGCAAAAATCTGGTTTATTTTCATTGAGATCAGGATCCTCCACTATTATAACCGGTGGTCCGGTCACACATAGGACCTCATTTCCTAACCACTATTATAACTGGTGGATCGGTCACATATAGGGTAAAAACCAAGTGGATCAGTCGCACATAGGGTAAACCCCTAACCACTATTCCTGACCGGTGGATCAGCTGGTCCCGTCTTAGTATCTTCCACTTTAAGTAATTATATCTTAAGTATCTTATTCACAAGCTTTGACCTACACATGCATGACTGAATTCTACCTTTCTCATCCTCCAACCCTCGTTAACCACACCAACTCATGGTAACCATAACGCCCATGCAAACCCTAGCTCTACGTAAACCTTAAATCCATGCAAACCCTAACTCCATCATGCAATACCACCATGCAAACCCTAATACCATGCATTTCCATGCAAAACCCTAACACCATGCAATTCAATACAAAACCCTAACACCATGCAACTCCATACAAAACCCTACACCATACAAAACCCTAACACTAGGCAACTCCATGCAAAACCCTAACATCATGCAACTCCATGCAAAACCCTACACCATGCAACTCCATGCAAAACCCTAACATGGGCAACTTTATACAAACCCTAACACCATGCAAGCATTAATTTCGTACAAAGCCCAACGCCATGTGAAACCCTAATACCATGCATTCCATGCAAAACCTTAACACCATGCAACTCCATGCAAAACCCTACACCATGCAACTCCATGCAAAGCTGTAACACCGGGCAACTTCATGAAAAATCCTAACACCATGCAACTCCATGTAAAACTCTAACACCATGCAAGCATTAACTCCATGCAAAGCCCAACGCCATGCGAAACCCTAATACCATGCATTCCATGCAAAACCCTAACACCATGGTTACACTCCCAATCATTATTTTACAACCCTATCATGCATGTCTTAGGGCCACATCATACCATAATAATAACACACTCATACACATAATAATACCATGCATGTCACATTCATAATAATTATACAATATACACATAGAATACACAATAAATCATTTCACATGGCATGCATGGTATATAAATCACATATTACACAAATGACCTTAGCACCCCTTACCTAAAATATCACCGGTCTTGGAGCACGCTCCTATACCACTTGAGGACTTTGACTGGGCTCACCTATTATAAAGAAAATACTAGAATTAGGTTCCCTCCTAAAAATACTATTATTTACTAACTTATCCTAAGACTTGGTTTTTAATTAAAATAATACTATACTAAAATTACTATATAAAATACTACTAAAATTTTAATAAGAATACTAATGTAATTTAAAACGAATGGTGATATATAGGGTTTCTACCCTTCACCAAAATAATACTACTAATGATGATGATGATGATAATAATAATAATAATAATAACAACAACAACAACAACAAAAAAAATTAGTAATAATAATAATAATGATAATAATAATAATAATAATAATATAAGCTTAAAATTACAAGGTGGGATTTTTGACCCTACCTCTAAATAATGAAAATACTATTCAATACTAGTAATAATAATATTAATAACATATATTACTTATAATATTAAAAATAATAAAGATAATAATAATAATAATAATAGTAATAGTAATAGTAAAAATAGTAATAATATTAATAAAAATACAAGGGTATGAATCCTAATTAAAATGTTAGGTCTCGGCCCTCCTTAAATAATTACAATAATAATAAAATAATTATACTACTACAAATAATAATAATAATCTTATAATAATTCAAATAAATTTCTAAAATTTGAAACTAACAATCTAATTAACTCAGGAATAATCTCAACCCTGCCAACAAAATTTATCAATAATGTTACATCTAATAACAACAACAATAATAATGATAATTATAATCTAATAAATATTGAAAATTGGAATAAAAATAGAATAAATTACAATAAATAGGAAAGAAGGACTGAGAGGGTCTAGGGTTTCACCTTGAGTTGGTAGAGATGGGTGGCACCGGCGGTGATGCACGGCGGCAGCGGCGGTGGCCGAAAAAGAGGGCTTAAAGGGGAAAAGATGAAGAAAAGGAGGGGAGGAGAAGGAGAAAAAGGGAAAGAAGGTTATGGTTTGGTGGAGGAGAATTAGTAAAAGATTTTGGGTGGTGCAGAAGGTAGTAGAAGTGGCGGATATGGTGGCGGACGGTGGTTAGAAGGTTGCGGGGGTTAAAATTTTAGTTTGATGGGTAGGGGATTTCGCTATGGTGGTTCATGCAAGAAGAATCGAGGGAGATGGGTAGCTTAGTTAACTAGAGGGCGGTGCAGGGAGGATTTCGATGGGCAGAGGTGGCGGCGAAGTTGACTAATGGTGGCAGACTGCTCGTTTGAAGTCTCAATGGAGCACAGGTTAGCTTTTAGGGTTTCAAGGAGAAAAAGTTTCGAAATCACACCAACCAAGGCTATTTATAGAGTTTAGAGGGAATGGTAGGGTTTTGGGGGTTAGCAGGAGGGTATTGGATACTAGGTTTGGGGTAGCTGGCGACAGTAATCAACCGGCGAAAGTTTTGGTCAAATCGAACATTCACGAAGGAAAAGGGAGAAAATGAGCAAGAGATAAGGAAAACCGATTATACCAAGCTGATCTACGAGTCAAGGGGAAGATAATGAGGGGAGAAATGGCCGGTCAAAACCCACGTGGCCAGCAGCGCCATATTTGAAGTTTAAAGATTTAGGTCGACGACGGACACTGAAGGAGAAAGAAGGAAGGGGTGAACCGGGCGACCGGGGAAAAGAAAGAAAAAGGGAAGAACCGGGCAACTGGCAACTGTTATAAGTCCTTTAAATGAGACATGGTGTCCGAGAGGAAACAGGCACAAAACGCAGCGTTGAGCTGCCGTAGGAGAAGAAGAATGGCGCTGGGCCGCGGGAGAAGGAAGGAAAAGAAGAAGGATTGGGCCGCACTTCAGGCCCAATCGGGAGAAGAGAAAAGGAAAAAGAAGAAAAGAAGAAAAAAGAAAGAAAAGAAAGAAAAAGGAGGGAAGAAAAAGGAAAAAGGAAAATTTAAGTGGCTTGGGTTTAAATAAATTAATTAGAATACTTTGGGTATTTAGAATAAAATATTTAAATAAAATAATATTAAATTTCCTTTTTAGGCTAATTTAGGGTTTTAAAAATATTTTTCCTAAATTCCTTCTTAATTAGAAAAAAGTCCAATTTTTCCTTTATAAAAAATATTTATAAATTCTTATTAATTTACCCTAAATAAATCCTTCCTATTCCAAATAAAATAAATAATTAAATTAATTCCCCAATAAATCCTTACTTAATTATATTTCTTAAAATAAATAATATTGGGGCATTTTATTAGTACCCTCTTAAAATCAGACTTCATCCCCGAAGTCTCCTATAGCTCTCTAGGGTTAGGGCTATGGAATTCTAAACATATAGAATAACACATTACTAACTATACTTAAATCAACTACCCCCTTAAGAACAAACTAGATAATAACCTGCAACAAAAAGCTCTTGATATGGTTCTCGCATATCTTTCTCGGTCTCCCAAGTAGTTTCCTCAGTTCCATGCCGACTTCATAAGATCTTAGTCAGAGGCATCGAACTCGTACGAGTCTTCCTTAGCTTAGTGTTGAGAATCTGCACCGGTCGCTCCTCATAAGTTAGTGAATCATCCAACTCGACCTCATCTGGCTGAATTACATGCGATGGATTAACAACATACTTCCGTAGCTGGAAAATGTGGAACACGTTATGCACTCGTGGAAACTCTGGAGGAAGAGCCAATCTGTAAGCAACTTCACCCACTCGCTCCAATATCTCATAGGGACTAATATACCCGGGGCTCAACTTGCCCTTCCTTTCGAACCTTTGCACCCCTTTACTAGGCGAGACCCTTAATAACACCTTATCTCCAGGTTCAAAATCTCCATCCCTACGCCTCTGATCGGTATAACTCTTTTGTCGGCTCTGAGCTACTTTCATTCGATCCTGGATCTATCGAACCTGACAAGTCATATATTCGATCATTTCTGGTCTCAACACAATCGTCTCATTGATGTCGCTCCAACACAAAGGAGTCCCTTTCCATACAATGCCTTGAAGGGGGTCATCCCAATACTGGCATAATAATTGTTATTATATGAAAACTCCACCAGATGCAAGCGTTGCTCCCAACATCTCTGGAAATCTAGTACACAGGCCCTCAACATATCCTCCAAGGTCTTAATAGCCCGCTATGTCTGTCCGTCTATGGCAGGGTGAAAAGCTGTGCTCATCTTCAATTTAGTCCCCAAGACTTCTCGCAACTTCCCCCAAAAATGAGAGAGGAACCTCGAATCTCGATCTAAAACAATATCCTTTGGAACCCCATGACGGCTTACCACGAAATTCATATAAGCGTTTGCCAACTATTCCATACTCCACATAGAATTCATATGGATAAATACAGCTGACTTGGTCAATCTATCAATAATAACCCAAATAATATCACAGCCACTTTGGGTCCTCGGTAACCTACTCACAAAGTCCATAGAAATAGAGTCACATTTCCATCTCGGCACCTCCAAGGACTGAAGTAACCTCGCTGGTCTCCGATGTTCAATCTTGACCTTCTGGCACACAAGACACTGGGATACAAACTCAGCTACTTCTCACTTCATACATGACCACCAATACACCTTCTTGAGGTCCTTATATAGATTAGATCCTCTTGGGTGAACTGAATAGGGAGTCTAATGTTCTTCCTCCATAATACGACGCTTAAGCTCCAAACAACTCTGTGGCACACACCAACGACCTCTGAATCAAATATTGCCATCCTCATGGATTCTGAACCCCTCTGCTTTACCTTCCCGCATCTTCTATCAGATTCTCTCCAACTTAACATGCCCAACCTGTCCAGCTCGAATCTCTTCAAATATAGTCGGAGTGAGCATCGAGGCATTCATACTGGCTTTGAGGTCTCCCTGCTGAATCATCTCGATCTCCAGATCTGATAGCTCACTTATCGTCCAATCAGCAACCACACAATACAGCATAGAATGTGTAGTCTTCCTACTTAGAGCATCGGTAACCACGTTGGCCTTACCCTCATGGTAGGTCAACTCAATGTCATAATCATTTACCAGCTCCAGCCATCTTCTCATCCTCAAGTTGAGTTCCTTCTGCGTGAAAATATACTTGAGACTCTTGTGATCTGTAAATAATTAACACTTCACCCCATACAGATAATGCCTCCAAATCTTCAAAGCTAACACAACAACAGCTAACTCAAGATCATGCGTGGGATAATTCTGCTCATGTTTCTTCAGCTGTCGTGAGGCATAAGCTACCACTTTACCCTTCTGCATTAACACGCATCCCAACCCATGCTTGGATGCATTGCTATAAACCTCAAACTCCTCGGTCCTCTCAGGTAAAGTCAACACCAGTACAGTGGTCAACCTTTTCTTCAGCTCTTGAAAAGCCTCTTCACAAGCCTCATCCCACTGGAACTTCGTAGCCTTTTTCGGGAGATTAGTCAATGGTCTGGCTATCTTGGAAAAGTTCTACACTAATATCCATCCAAACCCAGAATACTTCGAATCTCTAATATATTTGTAGCGGGCTTCCACTCTCTGATGGCTACAATCTTAGCGGGGTCCATAGCCACTCCCATAGCCAATACAATGTGACCAAGGAAGGCTACCTCCTGGAGCCAAAACCCGCACTTCGACAGCTTTGCATACAGATGAAGTTCTCTCAATGTGCTCAAAATGGTGCGTAGATTCTGCTCGTGCTCCTCATTTCCCTAGGAATACACCGAAATATCATCAATGAATACCACCACAAATTGGTCGAGAAAAGGTTGAAATATCCTTGTCATCAGATCCATGAATACTGAAGGGACATTTGTAAGTCCAAAGGGCATAATAGGTGAGACCAGTCATAGTATTATTTTATTTAAAAACCAAGTCTTAGGATAAGTTAGTAAATAATAGTATTTTTAGGAGGGAACCTAATTCTAGTTTTTCTTTATAATAGGTGAGACCAGTCAAAGCCCTAGAGAGGTATAGGAGCGTACTCCAAGACCGATGACGTTTTAAGTAAGGGAGTACTAAGGGCGCTTTTGTGTATTATGTGTTTTACATGCCATGCATGCCATGTGATGTGAACTATCGTGTATTTTATGTGTATTTGTATAACTATCATATGTGCAGCATGATATGGAGTTAAGGTAAGATCATGCATTAAATTGTGGCATGAGTATTATGTGTATGGGTTGTGATATTATTGTGGTATGGTATGGCCCGTAAGATATGCATGATAGGGTTTGTAAAGTAATGAAGGGAATGTCTTAATGTTCGCATGGAGTTGATGTTTGCATGGTGTTAGGGTTTGCATAGAGTTAGGGTTTGCATGGAGTTAATGTTTGCATGGAGTTAGGGCTTGCATGGAGTTAATGTTTGCATGGAATTAGGTATTGCATGGAGTTAGGGTTGCATGGTGTTAGGGTTTCCATGGATGTAGGGTTTGCATGGGAGTTAGGGTTTATTATGGTTACCATGGTTTGGTGTGGTCAACTAGGGTTTGGAGGATAAGAATAGTAGGAGTTAGTCATGCATGTATGGGTGAAAGTTTTTGAATAAAATACTTAAGACACTAATCATTTAAAGTGAAAGACTATTGAACCAGGTCCAGATCGATCCACTGGTCAGAAATAGTGGTGTGGACTATTGTCCCACAAGTGACCGATCCACCGACAAAAAATAGTGGCGTGGACTATTGTCCCGTAAGTGACCGGCCCATCGGTAATAATAGTGGGGTGACCTCGAGATCAATAAAAACAAACCAGAGTTTGCTAATACGCTTAAAAGGTACTAATTACTTATAGTGGAATACCATGTGAGCAGGAACCAAATTGATCTACCGGCGAAAAATAGTGGTGTGGACTATTATCCCGCAAGTGACTGACCCACCGGCTAAAATAGTGGGGTGTTCTTGTACTTACATGGATTTGATAAAAGGCATGGTGTGAATCGAATTACGATAAAAGATTAATTAAATAATTAATCTGGACTATTTGGGCCTTTATGTGTGGGCTTGATCATTTATAAGTTGTATAATATTCTCCATGACCTTATGTATTATATGTGTGGGTTTGAAAGTGTAAGTTGAATATTATTCTGCATGATTTTATATGCTTATGTATTGGCCTTAGTGTTCGGTTACCTTACTCAGTACGTATCGTACTGATCACCCTTTCATGGGTGCTACTCATTCCCACTAGCAGAAGGCCCATCTAACGTGTTGCAGGTAGGTGATGCCTTCTTTGATTCCATTGATGTCTATGAGACATTAGGTGGGGCCGAGTGATAATTTTGGGCTGGATCGGGTCCTGGAGTGGCATGGTCGTTTTCCATTATGAGATTATTATTCATGTTCTCTTTTAATTATGTTTGAAACTTCAGAAACAAATTTATTATAATCGTTATTTTTCTTCTCTGAAAAACTATAGTTAGTATTTCAAATTATGTAAAAACTTATGCGTACTCTGATTTCCGTATTTATGAACTTTGGATTATTTAATAGTGTTGTGAGTAATTTTTCTTAGCCTTAGCACTTGGTACTGGAACAATAGGAGTGAACCGGCCTTATACTAAGTGTGGCGGTAGCATCCCCAGAATTTATGTTTTTAAATTTAAAGGTTTATTTTTTTAAAAAATGAGTAAATTTTGGGGTGTTACACTTATCCCTGAACCCAGAATCAATATTGATCCCCAAACCTGAACCCTATTCTGGTAGTGAGTTGGTCCCTATGTCCACTATGGTCCATAACATCAACACCAGCCGCCCGACACAATCGCATGCCTCACAAGTCACCGAAATACAAAATATAAAGTAATTGAAAATGGAAACCTGACATACCCGTGATTGAAAATGAAGTGAACGGAGCTCTAGAATCTAGAGAACGAACAAGCTAACTAAACAAAGAAGACAATGGAGGACAAAGGATGGAATAGCTGATTGTGCTTAGTGAGGAGCGGCAAGCCTCGCCGGTGTAGAGTCTTGGTTGCGATGGGGTTTCCAGTTTAGTGGAAAGGAAGTCGACAGTAAGAGAGACCGATTCTATGGATTGTATTAATCAAAGCCCAGTGGTGAGATGCTAATATACCAAAAAATATAATCTCGTCCTTTTTAGAAAGTAACAAATTATTGCATGTGAAATGAAATAAATTTTAGAGAATACACAATATAATTATAAATTTGGAAATTATTTAAAATATAACATTAAATTTCAAAAACTCATTATATAATTCTAAATTTCGATATTAATGTATTGTATACTCATGTAATTTAATATTTGAAACATAAAACACATAATCGGAAATTAGTCTTCTCCTCGATTCAAAAACATAATCAACCAATTGAGTAGACATGGACATGCCACCTTTCTCGCCACGGCTGCAAACTAGGAGAGAAACCGAATGAAAGGGACGGACTGAGCTGGAGCGTGGAAAAAGAATAAAAAAACAAGAAAATCAAATAGAGTAAGAAGCAGTGTCTCATCGTGTGCTTGTCTCACTGTATAACACCCATAAATTTTGGAACTTAAAATTTTCATTTTAAAGAGTTAATAGTGAAACCCAAAACACAAAAGTATGGATGTCACGCCGCATCCAACATAGAATAGGCATTCCCTATGCCAAGTTTATGTTTGGTGCAAGGCAAAAGTAGCCTAATACCTAGGAATCAGGTGAGGGAAGAACTTTATTCCACCGCGATATGGGATACAAAATAGAGAGAAGGGGATAAATAGTGAAAACAAAGGACTAATAGTCCAAAGAAAGATAGAGATATCTGGATAACCATATCTTTTACCAATTCATTTAGTGCTCACCCAAGGCAAGCATGTCAAGCTAATAATCATCAATCACCTACAAAATAAGGCAGATCTACTCATAGGAATGAGCAACACTCATGAAAAGGATGATCAGTACACTATATACTGAGTAAGGTAATAATACAATTGAAAATAGGAAAACATATAATGACATACATTCACAACGGAAAATAGTATACATGCGATATACAAAAAGCAATACAAGATAATTACTAGTCCAGATTTGTATTATTAGAATATATCTGTAACACCCCCAAAATTCACTACTGAAAAATTTCGTTTTAAAGGAAAGAATTAACGGAAGCGAAATAAGAAAACTGTGAATTATGGGGATATTACCGCCACACTCAGTACCAGACCAGTTCACTCCTACCGTTCCAGTACCGAGTGCTAAGGCTAAAACGGATTACCATCAAACAAAAGCTAATACTTAAAACAAGGATTCATAAGGAAATTAAATAGTTCACAATATAAAATTCAGAGTACGCATAAAAAGGTTTACAAGTCAAAAGGGTACATAGACAAGGTTCTCAAGGAACATAAAGTATCGTACGACAAAACAGAACTAAAATAAAACGATACGGGGTAAAAAAAAATGAAAAGTAGAGTCTGGCCATGTCGCTCTCGGTCCTCAGGCCAAGTCTAGGCTCAACTCTCAGCCCCGCCCGATGCCTCGTAAGAATCGTAGGCATCGAAGATATCATCTCCTACCTGCACAAACTCAGGTGAGTCCTCTGCTCGTGGGAATGAGCAGTACCCATAAAATGGATGGTCAGTACGCTACGTATTGAGTAAGGTAACAGATGCGCTAAGGCTAGCATACAAAACACACAACACAGTATACATGGCATAATCACGTGAGCAACATGTAGTAAAATAGATGATAAAGGTTAGCTACAGTCCAGATAGTCTTATTCTTTAGATCTCTCGTAAATATAGTCGATTCACATCATAGTCTTTATCAATTCACGTGAGTGCGGAAACCCCACTATTATAGCCAGTGAACCGGTCATGCAGGGCAAAACGCGCCTGGCCAATATTATAGTCGGTGGACCGGTCATGCAGGGCAAAACACTCCTGACCACTATTATTCGTCGGTGGACCGGTATGGCCCCAACTCACATGATGTTTCACTGTAATTACTTTGTGTCTTTCCCATGTATTATCGTTATTACATTCGGTTTGTTGAGCATGGAATCTCCCACTATTATAGCTGGTGGACCAGAATCATGTAGGGCAAAACGCGCCTGACCACTATTATAGCCGGTGGATCGGTCATGTAGGGCACCTTGGTCCTAACCACTATTATTCGCCGGTGGATCGGTCTGGGTCCGGCTCAACATCGTTCTCTTTAAGTGATTAGTGTCTTAACATATCTTATTTGAAAGTATTTTACCCTTGACATGCACAACTAACTATATCCACACTTATCCTCCTAGGAGGGCCTGTCCCATATCTTGGGACACTTGCGCCCCTTATCACACCTCGTTATCTATTCCTCTTTACACTTACACCTAATGAAAACCAACTCTTAAGGGTGTGGGTTAAGGCCCAACACCCCGTGACATCCACTCCACATGCTATCTCCCTCTAGGGTTTTCCCTTGAAAATCCTAATTGGACCTATGTGGCCCAATTTTCTCTCACTTACACTACCATTGCTCCATTTATCATCTCACTCCTCATCTCATTTATATCCAATCCCAAATCATATCGCTTTACCCATCAATTCCACATGTGACCGAAAAACCCTAGTTGACCACTTCAACCCTAGCACCTTTCTTCTCCCACAAGTAACCCCTCTCTTTTTCACCCGATATCTCTTCTCTCCCATGACACCCATAATCACCCCTTATACAATAATTTCCACTCTTAATCCATACTCCACTCTCCCTTAATCATTTTTACTTCCACATTTTCCAGATTACTACTTTCTCCCAAAACTCTAATCGGGTCCCTTATACACCCTTACACCAACCTACGTATTATTTTTCATCCCAAGTCTCTAAACACTCCACAACTCTCCCTTTAGCTTATTTACACCTTAATACAACTTTGCTCACGTAACGATCATCCCCATGCAAGTTTTATCCAACTCATGCAAACCCTAGAATTCTCATGCATAGTTCTCATCTCTTGTTCATTTTAGTTAACCTCATACCCCCCTTTAGCAACTCACTTCCCATTTATTTCTTTTTGTCATTTCATCTCCATGTCATAATAATAATCACCCTAACATGCATGTCCTAGAGGGTTACATCATGTCATAGCACATCACAATCACCACATATGGATATCACATTCATGTCATAAGAAAAACACATACCACATACCTTAACTCCAAGATGCGCTACGTATAAAACACGTTAAGGACAATTATGTGATACACAACAGGACATGATATTTATACAAAGCATCCAAGGCATACAAGTCACATAATACGTAGGAACCTTAGCCACATCTTTACCTAATACAGCACCGGTCTTGGAGCACGTTCCTACGCCTCCTCCGGGTTTTGACTTGATTCGCCTATAAGAGTGAAAAACTATGGATTAACTTCCCTCTAACCAAATTGACTATTCTTCCTACCTTACCCTTATCACAACTTACCATTAGGGCTAAAAATAATAATATTACTTTTATAAGTAAAAGTAGGGTTATTATTCCTAAGGTAGCTAATCATGCTACTACTAATAGAAAGTAGGTCTTAATAGCTACAATAATTTAAAGTAATTTTAATAATATTTATTATTAACGGTAATAGTTCAATGTTACTAATAATGATGATAGTAGCAGTGATAGTAAGGTTAGTGATATATGAAATATTACTAATAGTGACAAGGAACTAAAATAATAATAATAATAATAACCATAATAATAATGATAATAGTAATACTAGTAATAATAACAATAATGATGTTAAAATAATAATACCAAAGTTATAGGTCATTAATAATAGTAATAATAACGGTTATAAATATTTTAAGGTTAGGTTAAATAATAATAATAATAATAATAACATTAAGAATAATACTAATAATATTACTAAAAATAACTAGCATTTGTATAACAAGGGTTTAGGGGTTGGGGAGTTTAGAGGACCACCTAGGGGTGCTAGTGGCACAGGTGGCGGCGCACGGCGGCGGTGATGGGGGAGAAGAGACGTGGAGAAGTGGTGGAGGGAGGAGAAAGGAAGAGGAGAGGCCGGCAGGGGAAAAAGAAGATATGGGGAGGTAGAGGAAGCTCCCTTGGTGGTTTTAGAAGGCAGAGGGGGTGCTGGAAGTGGCGTCACCGGCGGTGGGCAGTGGTGAGAAGGGCGGCAGGGCTCGAAGCAAGGCTGATCGGGAAGAGCCCTTTGCACGGCTGGGGTGGCTCGTGTAGAGCAAACCGATGGGTGAGGGAGGCCTAGGTTGGTGGAGGGTGATGCAAGGGAGAGTTTCGTGGGTGGATCGGGAGGCAGCGATGAGCGGCGGCGACAGGGTGGCTGTCTGAAACGGGGATGGCGCAAGGGGTTTTTCTGGGCTGCGGTTTCGAAAGAGCCTGATGCTGGACTCTTGGGGGTATTTATAGGCTTGAAAATGGGGAAGGATCGAGAGAGGGGGCAGAGGAAGGTACGAGCAGGCAGGAATTTGGCACGCCGGCCATCGGTGGCAGGCCGACGCGGGTCTGCCATGGCAGACCTGTGGTTTGGTTGGGAAAAAGGAAGGGGGCGGGAGCAGGCCTGTGTGAGGTGTGGGGGTGGTCGGTCAGTCAAAGAGGGACAGACGGGCGGTGCAGAAGAGAGGGAGAAGGTGTGCAGGCGGCGCAGGAGGCTTGTCGACGCAGAAGGGGAGGGCGGTGATTTGCAGCGAGGCGCGGGGAAGAAGAAAAGGGGAAAGGGGCTGGACTGGTCGGTCCAGGGGAGAAAAGAAAAAGAAAAGGGCGATCGGCCGGGCGGTTCGGGCGAAGGAGCAACTGGGCAGGCTTGGCGTGCGAGACGGGGGAAGAAAACTGATCTGGGCCGGTGGGCTGGCCCAGTCGGGGAAAATGGGGGAAAGAAGGGAGAAAGGAGAGGGGGAGAGAGAAAAAGAGAAAAGGAAAAATAAGGAAATGGGAAAATGGGAAAATGGGAAAATATGGGAGAAAATAAATAAGATAGCTTATGGGGATTAGGTTGTAGTATTTTTGGTAGATAAACAAAATTTTAATAATTTAACTTAATATATTTTATTATATTAGTTTAAAAGGTAACTCTTAAAAATTATTGGTTTAAAACCTTATTTAAATAAAATGAGTATGATAAAATAACAATTTATTTATTTTAATTTATGAAATATCCACATCTAATTTTATATACTCACAATCCTCAAAATAATTAAATTAAATAAATTTAAAGGCAAAATCCTCAAAATAATTAAATTGAAAAGTTTAAGAGTTAAATTATCCCTAATAAAAGTGATTTATTAAATTACAGGCTTTTAAAAATTTTGGGAGATTACAATATCAGCATTCACTCTTTTATTTATGTTGAGTTCAAAGACCCCATTATTCTCAACCGGTGGAAGGATTATCCCACCCTAGGACAAAATGCGTTTGGCCACTATTCTTACCGACGGAATAGTTAGTAACATAAAATCCCGAAAAATAAATCCGACCACTATTTTTACCAGTATAATGGTTAATAATATACATTCTCGGGGCAGAACGCTCCCAGATAATGTTCTAAGCTGGTGGAACGGACATATACAGTTGGTCCTGACTCACATAGTATTCCACTTTACGTGATTAGTATCTTATCAATGATTATAACGTTCTCAAAAATTATTTTAAATTAAGTTCGGGGACCCCACCATTCTCAATCGGTGGAACGGTTATTCCACCCCAAGGCAAAACACTCATGGGACAAAACGCGCCCAGCTAAGATTCTCGTATGGTGGAACGAACATATACAACTAGTCCTAACTCACGATCTTTAAATTTAAATTATCAATATCTTATTCATGATTGGTTAAATGAGTAAGAAATATAATTCATACAAGCGAGACATCAATATACATATAGCAAGTATGTTCTCAAAGATTAAGATGCTTATTTTCCCCGAAAACCTTAAATTCACAATTTAAGCATAACTTCCCCATATTGATCATTTATCAACCAAATTTATTATCTCTAATAGTATCATTAATATACCAAAATTTTGAGTTCTAACTCCCAAGTCTTACACATACGATAATAGTCCTATCTCAAAAGTTACTATTTATAAGACTATTAGGTTATTTTCTCATCTGAAGGACTTATAACCTTCATAATCACTCCTAAATACTTCACATGATATTATTATCATATTTTAATTCATATAATACGTTAAAATACCAAAATTCTCATATTAACCCATATTGACAAAAATGCCCTTAAAAATAGCCGATAGCCCTTATTTTACGAAAATCTCATATCCTTTTTCCAAATCCTCCTTTTATCAACAAACATCTTGAATATAATTATTTCCCAATTTTATTAGGCCCATATTACTCTCCTAAAATTTATAATCATCCACAAAAATATGACTTAGCGTAATATCATCGTATCAGCACATCCTTTTGTCATTCTCACTCTTTTTCTGGCATATAAACCAATTTATCATAATATATCATTAACATCATGCATTTTAATAGTATAATAACAATAACATAATAACACACATAATCATACAAGCATTTAACACAAAACCCAAAATATCGACTAGTATCCTTACTAATAAAGGTTCCGGTCTCTAAGCACGCTTATCCTAATCCTCTTCTTCCGAAACTTCCAAAATATCACCTAAGAATAATTAACAAAGCATAATTAGAATTAATAATATAATTAACAAATGTTTAAGGTAATGGAAGAGAAACGAATAGGAAAAACCAAACCGGGTTTGAAGAAATGTCGCTGGCCAAGAAGGCTAGTAACGACACAATCTATCATTGCTAAGGAATGGGCAACTGCAAGGAGGGCCGAAAGGGAGGCCAGGGAATGGTAAGGGATGCTAGAAGGGGGTGTAGGGAATAGAAATTGTTGCTGAAGCTAAGGGGTGTTTTAGAGGATTTTGCCAAAGGGTAGGGGTGTTTTGGTTGGTTTTTACTAAAGCTTGGGGGTAGGAACGGGGGGTTTCGCTGTAGCTTGGGGGTGTTTTGTAGGATTTTGCTACAGCTAGGGAGGAGGGAATGGGAGGTTTTCCCAGTGGTGGTGGATGTGGTGCGTCAATGGTTACCGAAGGTGGGTTTTTGGAGGCATTTTTGGTTGGTTTTGGCGGCAGTAAGGAGGGGAAAAAAGGAGTGTGTTTGGGGTGATATTTTTAACAGAAATTTGGAGGGCTAAGGAGGTAGTTTCCGGTGCATAAAATGAGGTATATGTATATATATATATATTTACACACACATAGAGGATGAGGAGGGAGGCTACGATCAAGCAAAATTTTCAAACCCAACCCACAATCACAAGAGCTGGGAATTGATGGGGGTAGGGGTGTGCTTTGCAGAAGGAGGGTAAGGTGAGGTAAGAAAATATAATAGAGTAGGGCTAATTTATTTAGGTACAAAACTGGGTAAAGTATCCAGGTAAAAATTATCCGGTTATCGAAATTAGTTTATTTGACGAAACAGATACCCGTTACGACTTGAACTTAAGTTTAAATTTTAATACGCACCCTCTAGCATATTTTAGCTCAGTTAAATTTTATAACTAATATTTTGTAGTAATATTACACATATTAATAATATTTTTAGTACAAATACCCTACAATAATTATTATAACTAATACACATAATTACCGATTATAATTATTAGGGTTTTCTAAAAACGGGGTATTACACACTAAGACTATAGAGCAAGGGGATGGAGATGGTTGACAATGAGGTGGGTGACATCAAGCCATCCATGTCCTCGACCCATCCCCAAACCTAAACCTGATTCCAGTAGCGAGTTGGTCCCCATGTCCACCACGGTCCCTACCCCAAATCCCCATCTCTGAAACACGCCCCTTGAAATAATTGATATTCATAACTTAGGATTCGTGACTCTTGGAGCAACCGAACAACATCAGCGCCAGCCGCCTAGCACAATCGCATACCTCACGAGTCACCCAAATATAAAATACAAATCAATTAAAAATGGAAAACCTGACATACCTGTGAATGAAGCTCCAGAATCTGGAGAACAAACAAGCAAACTAAACAAAGAAGACAATGGAGGAACGAGGATGCAATAGCTAGTTGTGCTTGGTGAGGAGCGGCGAGCCATGCCGAGGTAGAGTCTGGACTACAATGGGTTTCCAATTTTGTGGAACTGAAGTCGATGGCGACAGAGATGGATTGTATTAATCAAAGCCCGATGTAGCGAGCTGCTAATATACCAAAAAAAATAGAATCTCGTCTTTTTTAGAAAGCAACAAATTATTGCATGCAAAATAAAATAGATTTTAGAGAAAATACACAATATGATTATAAATTTGGAAATGATTTATAATATAATGTTAAATTTCAAAAACTCTTTATATAATTCTAAATTTTGATATATATAATCATGTATTTTAATATTTAAAACATAAAACATAGAATCAAAAATTAGTCTTGTCCTTGGTTCAGTAATGTAATCAACTAATTGAGTAAACGTGGACACGCTGCCTTTCTCGCCACAACTCCAAAATGGGAGGGAAACCAAATGAAAGGGACGGACTGAGCAGGAGTGTGGAAGAAGAAAAAAGAAAACCAAATAAAGTGAGAGGCTCAAACACAGAGCAAGGGGATGGAGATGTTTGACAATGGGGCAGGCAGCATAGGTCCATCCCTGTCCCTAAACCCAAAATCAATATTGATCCCCAAACCTAAACCCTATTTCGGTAGCGAGTTGGTCCCCCATGTCCACCATGGTCATCGCCCTAAATCCCCATCCTTGAAACACACCCCCAAAAACAATTGAAATTCATAACTTGGGATTCAAGACTCTTGAGGCAATCAAACAACATCAACGCTAGCCGCCTGGCACAACCGCACACCTCATGAGTCATCGAAATACAAAATATTAATTAATTGAAAATGGAAACCCGACATACCTATGATTGAAACTTAAGCAAATGGAGCTCTATAATTTAGAGAATGAACAAGAAAACTAAACAAAGAAGACAATGGAGGACTGAGGATGAAATAGCTGGCTGCGCTTGGTGAGGAGCGGCGAGCCTCGTCGAAGTAGAGTTTGGACTGCGATGGGGTTTTTGGTTTAGTGGAACTAAAGTTGTCGGCAAGAGAGACCGATTATATGGATTATATTAATCGAAGCCCGGTGTGGCGAGCTGCTAATATACCGAAAAATATAATCTCATTTTTTTTGGAAAGCAATAAATTATTGCATGCCAAATAAAATAGATTTTAGAGAAAATGCACAATATAATTATAAATTTGGAAACCATTTATAATATAACATTAAATTTCAAAAACTTATTATATAATTCTAATTTTGATATTAATGTACTATATAATCATGTATTTTAATATTTGAAACATAAAACACAGAATCAGATATTAGTCTTCTCCTTGGTTCAGTAATGCAATCGACCAATTAAGTAAATATGGGCACGCTGCCTTCCTCGCCACAGCTACAAACTAGGAAAGAGACCGAATGAAAAGGATGGCCTAAGCAGGAGCATGGAAAAGGAAAAAAGAAACCCAAATAGATTGAGAAGCAACGTCTCATCGTGTGCTTGTCTCATTGAGGCTCAAACGCATAGAAAGGGGATGGAGATGGTTGATAACGGGGAGGGCAGCATCAAGCATCCCTATCCCTAAACCCAAAATCAATATTGATCCCAAAACCTAAACTCGATTCCAGTAGTGAGTTGGTCCCATCCATGTCCACCAAGGTCCCCGCCCCAAATTCCCATCCCTAAAACACGCCCCTGGAAATAACTAAAATTCATAACTCAGGATTCGGGACTCTCAGGATAACCGAACGACATCAGCGCCAAGCCGCCAACCACACACCTCACGAGTCACCGAAATAAAAAAATACAAATTAATTGAAAATGGAAAGCCTGACATACCTATGATTGAAAATAAAGTGAACGGGGCTCTGGAATCCGGAGAACGAACAAGAAAACTAAACAAAGAAGACAATGGAGGATCGAAGATAGAGTAGCTGGCTGCGCTCGGTGAGGAGTGGCAGGCCTCGCCGGAATAGAGTCTAGGTTGTGATGGGGTTTTCGGTTTAATGGAACTGAAGTCAACGGCAAGAGACACCCATTCTATAGATTGTATTAATAGAAGCTCGATGCGGCGAGCTAATAATATACCAGAAAAATACAATATCATCTTTTTTAAGCAACAAATTATTGCATGCAAAATAAAATAAATTTTAGAGAAAATATACAATATAATTATAAATTTGGAAATGATTTATAATATAACATTAAATTTCAAAAACTCATTATATAATTCTAAATTTCAATATTAATGTATTATATAATCATGTATTTCAATATTTGAAACATAAAACACAGAATTAGAAATTAGTCTTAACCAGTTTAATTTGGCTCGGTCTACTCCAAAATTTTAGGTTGACCCAAATTTTGGCACACCTATACTTACATGCATACTTCTAAGAAAATACACCAACACACAACATAGAACCTATTTACCTCAAAAAAGGTGAATATGATTTACCTCGAACCTAAGATAGCAAAATCACGCAAATGAAAGAAAAATGCCTCATTTTGCTTTATTTTTCGTATCCTTTACCATATTAATAATCACAAGGTAAAAAGTGAGAAAAAATCACAAGGAAAATACTGACCCTCTTCCCAAAACTTGAGGAAACCAAGAGGGGACTAACTCAAGCATTTAACTTTCTCCTAAATATAGTCCTTTATGGCTTGAGAAAAATGAGTGATAGTCAAATAAAAATTTAGAGGAAGTAAAATAAAGTAAAATTTGAGAATAAGGAGAATGAGAGAATTCTAGTGGAGAGGTGAAGAATGGAGAGAAAGCTAGAGAGAACACCCCCAACACTTAAGAGAAAAATGCGTGAGAAACGAGAGAATATGCTCGTGAATTAAGGAGTTGTTAATTTACCTCTTCCCAACCCTTAATATATCATCAAAACATAAATATGAGGGAAAATTATAGCTATTATTTCTTAGTGCGAAAACTATAAAAAGGAAGTGACATGGAGCCAATGATTAAGGTTTCACACCACAAATATGGAAAGAATACAAATGTGAATATGGTGATGGGGAAGATCATAATGTAATTGTTCCCTCTAACCTAAATTGCATAGATTGAATCCTAAATTAGAAGATATAGATGAGAAAAGAGGAATATCGTGGGCTAATGTCGTCAAAAATAACTTTTTGTTTCCCAATATGGTACAGTCCTTTAAACTAAGGGTAAAAGTGGTCAACACTCCATTAAAAATGATTTGTAAGCCAAACATAATATAATTACAAAGTTTTTTAGCTATTGGAAAATGACTCGAATTAAATCAAGGCCAAATCAAATAGCCATACAAACTACTTAACCGATATGATAAAACAATTTGATTGGTCTACTTAGTTCCTATGTTCTTTAAAAAACTCCTAAACAATTGATAATTGATTGGTTAGGGCTAAATTAATCAATTGGCTTCCTCCTAAATTAAAACCTCTAGCATTTCCAAAACCAAATCAAACCTCTTGCAAAACTAAACCTCAAATGCATAATTAAATAATCATTCAACACATTTTACGGGCTTCGAGGTGGGGTATTACACTCCACTTGGCTCAAACTATAAAAACAACTACCGTGTGAGTAAAATTTTGGATATAATGTATAAAAACAAAATAGTGATAGGTCCTCATAGCAATTTTAGCTTAACAAAACTTGATTTTATAGTAATTAATTATCAATAATATTATGTCGAGAAAAATACCACACCCTAAAATGAAAGAATTGCGAACATCAATCACGTATTTCTTAAGTAAGCAAAATATGAGCCACAATGCTTAAACAATACGAACTCATATGAATTCTAACAACAATAAAGAATCATTATAATATATTTTATTTTCTATTATCAAACATGATCAATAAATTTTATTTCTATTTGAAGTTATTTAACCATATATATAAAATATGAACCTCAATAATCATCCTCAAAATAAGATACATAGAAAACTATAGGGTAGTTCAACCATGTAACACTCCATATATATATAAAAAAAGGTATTTTTGTATAACTTTAAAAGGAAAATAAATTTTAAAATAAAATGTGAAAATGTTGTTCAAACTAAGGAACCAATCAATGGTACGGTACAAAGTAGATGTTTGGTAAATTGTGGCTTTGCTTTTGTCAGTTTCAATGAACCACTCGACTGTTACACCAAACCCTATCAAATGATTCCATTAGAACATGCAATATTTGTTCTATTTTTGAACTCAAATCTCTTCCAATCTTTATCTAGATTTTCAAATCTATTATATTTTGATTATTAATGTTTTTAAGGAGTTTTAACATCTCGCTATAAATTAATTTGTAAATTTAACCCCTGCTTGACATGATTCCTACATATTTCCCCTCTCCTCCTTGGTTTCATCTTATTTGTCTCTTCCCTTGTGGTTGTGCCATAAATTACTTCTTATATCTAAAATCCCTCCTTTTGGGACTCCCTTTTCATTTAGTCAAATATATCTCTATCCTTTGGTTTTTTCATACGCTCCACATATTTTTGTATTTGTTATCCTCATACTCAAGTATGCTTTAGTCCTTGTGTTCCCTATACCTTATTTATCTAAAACTATACCTCTATTTCTCTTTGTAATCAAATGAACCCACAATAACCCCTATTGAAGCTCTCCTCCTCCCTCTACAAGAAAATCCCCAAATGTTTTTTTGTTCTTTCCTCTTAACTTCTTGTCGTCTACTCTCTCTTTATCTATCATGTAATTTTTATTTTAATATCTAAATGTATTTTTCTAGATGTTTCCATAATTATTGTCTAGACAAGCAAGAATATTTAGAGGTTGGAGTATCTTGTAGGACTCATTGAAGAATTAACATCAAGCAAACTTAGTCGGACCTTGTTGATGTAGAATTATGTGTTATGTGCTTAAGTGTTTTTTTCAACATGATTCCATGATTAAATTCTATGAAAAATATTTTTTAAGTTATTAGAATCATGAATTTGTATTTAAGAGCATACTATGTTTGGTAGTTTGAATAAAGAATTAAGGAGCTAAATGTATGTGCAATATGGTGGTTTAAGTGTCGATTTGTGGATTATTAATGTTATGTTTAATTTTTAGAAAGTTTCATGAGTTATGGAGTTTTTGGATTATGTTTAAATGCATGAAAATATTTGAACGACAATTTTCCCAATAGAACCAACCAACTAGTATAGGGAAAAACTAATCAATTGGCTTACCAAGTGACTAGTTTTGACTTACTAATCAGCTCGTTTACCAGAATTTGGAACCTTAGTTTGGCGTGGTAGCAATGAGATGGGCAGGATGGTGATCAGTCATCTAGTTTTTTCAAAACTAGTTGAATGGCTTGCATGTTCATCGTTATTTTCTCTTGACCTATTCCTTGATAAGTCTACTGGTTTTTGGGGCTAATCAATTGGTTGGCTAAGATTTTTGGTGATCTTTTCAAGGGTTGACCTTTATGTTTGATTTCTTTTTTCATCTTAAATCTTCTTAAATAATGATGATTAAAATGGAAATAACTGGCTGAAGTATGAATGTATGGTATAATATAAAATGATGGCTTTGAATAGTACAATCTCGATTTAGGCGGAAGATAGTGGAATTTGTGTTAACTCTCCATCGTGGATTAACTGGTGGTTTTAGTATGCCTTATTGTTTGAGTCGTGTTGCTTGTATATATTGCGATGATTGGTGGTTTTAGTCCACCTTATTTGAGTTATGCTTATTGTCTATATTGGGTTATTTATTTATCTTAATCTACCTTATTTGAGTTATATTAACTATCTATATTGGAATATATGGTGGCTTTATCACCCTTTTACTTGAGTTATGTTAGTTGTCTATATTGGGTCGGTTAGTGATTTTAGTCCCCCTTTACTTAAGTTGCATTATCTATATATATTAGGTAAACTAGTGGTAGATAATCCACTTATCTAAGCATGAGAATGATATGGGAATGATATATGTTGTGTGATGATTATGGATTGTGGAAAGTATGAGTATGAATGAGTTTCTTCTATGATTTGATTATGAGGAATTAACATGTTTGTATGTATCACACATTTTACCCTTTTCATACCATATTCTATAAGTTGCATTTTTCCTATATAAAGGATATCTTGTCTACTCATTATATCAACATACTAATATTGCAACTATAGGTGATCTACTACAAGGTAATGGATATGGATGATGGTTCTTTATATGATGACATGTTTGGGCAAACGTGACATCTTGTATGTGGGTAGGGTCGTAGATTAAGAGTTATTTGGGAGTGCCTTTGGGATCTTTTGTATTATTGATATTCTAGAGTCTTATGTCCCTTACCCCTTTTATTGTGTTTTACGAGTTTATCTCTACTAACACTTGGTGTATATGTTTATTACTTTTGCTTGTTGTCTCTATTTCATAATTTGATTGTCAATTTTTATAGCAATGCCCTTGGAATGAGAAAGGCACAATAGCTAAAATTGTGCTAAAAACAATGATAGCACCTGTGTTTTATTTTTTCTTTTACAAATCTATTATTTTAAATGAAAATTTTAGTTCGAAAATTTAGGACGTTACAAACTAACAACATGGATTAATTTATTTAATATTAGAGCTCATTGTTTTAGCATTAGTTGAAAATTTTGGCTAAACTAACACAATTGGGCCTATTAAAGCGCTTGCTTACTTAAGCATAAACTAAAAAGGGGCTCAATGGTCATTATTGAAATCTGAATGATATCACATGCATGGCACATGTAAGGGAGATGCCAATTATGCGGAGAAAATAAGCCATATGTTATATATTAGTAGATTTAGTTGATTATATATTGTTAAAAAGTTGATATTATTAGTTTGAAGTTCTATATTTTATTCTTGATAGCATATGTCAGTTTTATGAGTGCTTATCTTCTAATTTTTAGCTTATATTTCTTATAATACTCAAATTAGAGGTGCGATTCATACAAATAGATATGATTTATGCATGTATATTAAAGATTTAACAAAAATATTTAATGTAATTATGTGATAAATTTTGCATAATTGAGTCAAATTGGTATTGCTTATTGCTCTTGATTATATTTTATAGGTACTTGGAGAGTCTAGGATCAAAATAAACTAAAACATAACAATTGGAACAAATAATAATCAAGATTGAGTACTCAGAGTGTGAAAGGGTGGAAAGATAGTAATATTCAACTTAGTTTCAATATGAATTTGGAAACATGATAACCATACTAGTTGTGTATCTTCTTGTTCAATTTCCTACACTTAAAAAAATCAGCCCAAATGGAGGTCTAACTAAGAATTCATAGCTAAAACACAGAAAATTGGCAAAGTTGTCAAGACCCACTAGTTCGAGAACAACGCGACCCACTAGTTCGAGAACAACGCCACCCGTGTTGATTAAAATTGCTACGATGATATACGGTTGAGCGACATTTGATAGAGAGTTAAGGTTAGACATAAGGGATCTTTTTCAACAGTCTTGAGAGAAGAGTTACAATTTTCATCACCACTTATCCCATCTCTCATCTTATTTCGTCTTCATCAATTTCATTATTTTCTCTTGTAACTCCAAATAACCAGATTATAATCTTAAGATTTATTTTCCAATTTCTTTTTATATCTTTCTATCTTTTGAGTGTGATAAATATCCTTAATTTTGCGTTTATGTGTAGCTATTTTTTTTTGTGCTAAGGTGAAGGGAGAATTCCTCGATCCCGATGTGTTGAATTCTCTTGTATGTAATATTGTGGATTGTGTTTTGTTTAAATGTCGGAGTCAAGAGTTTGACTAACATTTTATACCGATAACTTCTATTGAGATTGAAAGATAAGATGGTTAGTAGATCTACATAATAAAATTAGAGATTAGGAATTAACAAGTCAAGAGGTGGTAATATGATTTCTACAATAAAATGATGAGATAATTGAATTTACTACTTTTACAGTTATATAAACCCAAGCTAGAGATAGTTGGACTTATAATTTGCAAAATGTTCTTGCAGGTTGAGAAAGTGTAAAGATAATTATCCTTGTTGATACACTGAGCACAAAATTTTGGTTAAGATCTACAGAATTATTTAGCATATCATAAATTGGAAAATTTAACCAAAACCTTAGCCGTTGCTCTTTTTTTTATATAGTTAATTCCATGTTTCTAAATTTCCATGGTCTTGAATGTGTCATTTCGTTGCATTTTTTGTAGTTTTAGAATAATTCAACTAATCAGCTTTTTGTTAGTCCAAACATAAGAAAAAAAAATTATATCCTCACTCTGGTGCTCGTCCCCTAGTTCTTGTAGGATGATACTATTGGTACTTCTTCAAGTCATGCACTTACGGCTAGAGTACATCACAAGCATAAAAATTGTGGTTTGCAATCTTGAAGATTATCAAATGTATTGAATCGGGTTTTAGTCCTGAATTAATCTCTCCCTGAGTTCTTTTTTGATCTATGATTTATGTGTAATTTAAAATCAATCTTATCTTTTTAAATTTATGTGTGATTTAATAAGAGAGAGTTTTTATTCATTTGAACACATTCATATCCAACACAAATCATCCCAACTTCTTATACAAAACCACAACCTTCAACCCTAAATTCATCTTCTTTTATTTAAAATGCCAACCATAACCCTCTTCCATAACCTCAATTTTCCCCACAATTAATACCTTCATTAATGTAATACTCCCAAAATTCATACCGAAAAATATTATTTTATTTAAAACTTAGCCAGAGTAAAAATCAAAAATCGATTTTCTCCTATCGTTCAAGTACCAAGTGCTAAGCCTAAAAGAATAAGATATAATTTGCCTGAAACTCAAACCATATTTAAATCAGAGTAGTGCAAATAATTTCGTTACAATAATAGAATCCACCAATGGTGTTTACAGGAACAAATATTACATCTAATCTAGGAATTAGAAAGTGAAAGAGTGAAACCCTGAAGGTTTCTGGATAACCATTACGCTCTCTCCCATTGCTACCTGAATAACACCTGAAATCAACTTGTAAGGGACATTGTCAATTGAATAAACGAGGGTCCACAAATGGAACCCTTCATTACTATGGTACTAAGTAACCCTTTTAAACCAAACAAAAAGGCTGGGCCACATGTAACACATAATACAAATACTATATAGGATGATAACATATGGGATAATACACAAGGCAGCATTTTATATAATAAGAAAATGCATAACACAAAATCTGTATACTTATCAAATTCATCACATACCCAAGCAAGGATAAGAATCGAAGCCAAACTCGTGCCACATCAATATATCATAACGTGAAATTAGTACTTTTGGTCTCAAGCCATTAATCAATTATTATCCAATCATTATCTTTCAAATTATATCCATGTGAGTGTGGAAACCCCACTATTATAGCTAGTGGATAAAAAACATACAGGGTAGAACACACCTGACTACTATTATCAGTAGGTGGATCGGTCTCAAGGGCTCCTTGCACTTGGCCACTATTATTCACCGATGGAATGATGCCCGACTCACATGGTGTTCCACTGTAAGTGATTAGTGTCTTCCTGTGATACCCCAAGATCCTAATTTCCGAAATTATGGCCAAATAAGGAATTATTAGGAAAATTATCTATATAAATTCATTTATTAAAATGAAGAGAGTTAATTAAGGTAGATTAAGAGGAAAATAATAAAGAATTTAATTGGAAGAAAATTTGGGTATTTTTCCTAATTAGCATGGAGGTTAAGGAAATAGTCTAAAATAAGCAAAAAATGAATTTATTTAATATTTTATAAATATCAATATTATAAATAACCCAAAAATACCCCAATTTCCCCATCCTATTTATTTTCCTATTTTACCCTTTCTTCCTTTTTCTCCCTCCTCTTATTTTTTTTCTTTCTTCCCCCCCGGCTGGGCCAGCCCACTGGCCCAAATCCTTCTCCTCTCCCCCGTCTCGCGTACAGGCCGCCCAACCCCCGTCCCTTCCTTCTTTTCCCTTCCCGCGGCCCAGCGTCGTACGACGCCAACCATTGTGCACCCCGTGCGCTGCGTTTTGCCCTCAGAGCCGTCGAAACGCCGCGTCACGCTTAACAACCTTATGACCATTGCCAGCCTACGACGGGACGCTGCGTTTTCCTCCCACAACCCTTAATACGCTGCGTTTGACTTACGATTAAATAACCGCCGTCGAACCGGTCGGTCGCCCTTCTCTTCCTTTTCCCCCTGGACCGCCGGTCCCCCCCTCCTTTCTCCCCCCTTCTTCTTCTTCCCCGTGCAGATGGTAGCAGCGACGCGTGCCTGCACTGCCGGCGCTACCCCGACACCGGCGAGCCTACCTCCCTCTCTCTCTCTCTCGTCGTTTTCTTTCCCCATTTTGGCCCCAACCAGCATTGTCCTCCCTCTTGAGCGGCCTGCAGCCCTTCCTTTTTCTCTCCTGCAACCGCCTGCCGCCTGCCATGGCAGTTGCCGCCTACCGGCCAGCCTGGCCCCTGCACCCCCTTGTCTTCTTCCCCTTGGCCTTTCCCGACCACCCTGCCTATAAATACCCCCATTGATCACCTGGATTCGGGATTTGGAACCCTACTATTATTATTATTATTATCTCTATTATCTTACTAAGGTTATTATTATTAATACTTAACCATACTGGGTTATTGTTATTGTTATTATTATTGCTAGGGTTATTATGGTTATTATTACTATTATTATCCTCATTATTAGTATTATTACTATTATCATTATCACCCTTAGGAATAGTTTACTTGTAATATTGTGACCTTATAATATTATTATATCAAACATAACACCATTAATAGACTTGGCCTTAAAACGCTAGGGTTTCTATCACTAGACATTAGTGTCACTATTTTATTAATGCTAACACTATTTTCCTATAGCTAGCATAAATCCTATTACTACATTAGAGCTAATGGGTTTAATAAAATAAGTGTAACAATGAGTATTAAAAATAAATATATTTTGACTACTAATATTTTAGTATACTAATTCTAAGGTAAAAACCCTAGTTTTTGTATAATACCCTATCTAGTAATAAAAACTCTAATCCTAAAATGGAATAAGGGATTTTGGTACTTATAAGGGAAACTAATTTTTAGCATTTCCCCCTTTTATAGGTAATCCCGACCAAAGCCCTAAGGAGTTAGAAGAGCGTGCTCCAAGCCCGGCGTCGCCTTAGGTAAGGACGAAGCTAATGGCCTTGTGATATGTGTGACAGGGATGTATTGGATATTGTGTATGCCATGCTATGCCATGTATTACATGATGTATTATGTTATGGCCCTCTTAGACATGCATGTTAGGGTAAATGGTAATATGAGTTGGGAATATAAGGATGACTGGAAATAAACGGGAAATGAGACCACTAAGGGGGATATGAGGTCGACCTAAGTACCTCATGATCTATGAGAGAAGGTTTAAGTGGGAGGAATGTCCGAAATAAATGAGAGTTGGGAACCATGTATGGGAGTCTTGAAGTTTGTATGGCAGTATTAGTGATTTCATGGTGGTATTAATGGTTTATGGGGGTATTAGGGTTTGCATGGTGGTGTTATGGTTTGGTGGTATTAATGTTTGTATGGTGGTATCAGTGATCCCATTGTGGTATTAATGGCTTATGGTGGTATTAGGGTTTGCATGGTGGTGTTATAGTTTGGCGGTATTAATGTTTGTATGGTGGTATTAGTGATCTTATGGTGGTATTAATGGCTTATGGTGGTATTAGGGTTTGCATGGTGGTGTTATGGTTTGTATGGTGGTATTAATGTTCTATGGCGGTATTAATGGTTACATGGTGGTATTAATGGCTGCATGATGACATTGGGGTTTGCGTGGTGGTATTAGGGTTTGCATGGTGGTATTAGGGTCTGTATGGTGGTATTAATGATTTCATGGTGGTATTAATGGCTTATGGTGGTATTAGGGTTTGCATGGTGGTGTTATGGTTTGGTGGTATTAATGTTTGTATGGTGGTATTAGGGTCTGCATGGTGGAGTTAGGGTTTTGCATGGGAGTTAATGATTGTATGGGATTTAGGGTTTGTATGAAAAGTTCGAGAGGTTGCATAGGATGTGTAACGTTTGCGCGAGAGCAAAATTTACGGATGAAAGGTTGATTTGGGATGTAAGAAAGGTAATGCAAGTATGATCTGGGTGTTTAACTGTTTTGGACGGAGAATAGTACGTAGAGTATTATAAGGGTATGGAGGAGACAGAATTAGGGTTTGGAGTGATTAACTCTGGGCCGTCGTGACTAAGTAGGGTTGGAGTAGCTAATTGTGATTTGTTGAGGATAATCAAGGTTTGGGGTGGCTAAGTATGGTTTTTATGGTAAAATAGGGTTAAGAGTGGGTAACCACGGTTTGGTGTGGACAATTAAGGTTGGTTATGGCTGCTTAGAGTTGTTGGTGTTATCATGTGTATTTATTGATTAAAGTGTAGTTATGGATGTGGGATTTTATTAGTTGTGATGTGTACAGTATAAAGAGAATGATTTATGCATGTCAAGAGTGTTGCGTGATTCAATAAGACACACATAAGACACTAATAACGTAAAGCGAAAGACTGTTGAGCCGAGCCCAGACCGATCCACCGGTTAGAATAGTGGTCAGAGGCGTTCTGCCCTGTGCGTTTCGTTCCGGTCCACTGGCTATAATAGTGGTCAGAGGCGTTCTGCCCTGTGCGTTTCGTTCCGGTCCACCAGCTATAATAGTGGTCAGAGGCGTTCTGCCCTGTGTGTTTATTCCCGGTCCACCGGCTATAATAGTGGGGGCCTCGGCTCGATAGACCCAAAGTAAATAAGTTAAACCACGGGAAAAATACTAAGTACTTACAGTGAAACATCATGTTGAGGCGAGGCCAGTCCGGTCCACCGGTAAGAATAGTGGTCAGAGGTGTCCTGCCCTGTGTTTTATTTCCGGTCCACCGGCTATAATAGTGGGGTCCCCGTGCTCACATGGATTGTTGAAGAATGTGTGAAATGGACTTATTATCGTTAATGAGAATAAAGAATAAGTCACCAAAAAGTATTCAGGCCTTATCTTGCGGGTTATCGCATGTTGTCTATATGATTGTGCTATGTATGTTATGTGGTACGATTATGTGTTTGGCCTTAGCGCACCGGCGCCCTTACTCAGTATTGGACACGTACTGATACTACATTGATTGAATGGGTCCTGTGATGATCCACCAATGGTGGGGAGCAGACCTCCTATGCAGGTTTGATCGGGTACAAATTGTGGGGTGGAAGGCTTGGCTTGAGTGAGTAGGCGATTCGGATATTGGTCCCTTGGGATCTGTTTTATTTAGCTATATTTTGTACTACGCTTCTTGTTTTGAAACCGTACTCTAAGTTGTATTCCTAAACGGTATTCTAACTGTTGTTGACTCGTGTTTTCGTGAATGACCTATGTTAACTACGTACCTATGTTTTGATGATGGTTTAGCTTAGCCTTAGCACTTAGTATCGGAACGGTAGGAGTGAACCGGTCTGGTATTAAGTGTGGCGGTAATACCCCCAAGTTTATGGTTTTAATGCTTTCGCTTCCGCTAAAACCTTTGTCTTAAACGAAATTTTTCAGTAGCAAACTTGGGGTGTTACACTTCCTATAATTTATTAATATCCAATGTTTAGTTTATTGAGCTCGGGATCCCCCGCTATTATAGTCAATAAACCGAAAACATACAGGGCATAACACACCTTACCACTATTATTCGCCTGTGGACAAATCTCAAAGACATCTTGCGCCTAGCTACTACTATTGTCGATTGATCGGTCTGGGCCCAGCTCAATAATCTTTCATTTTACGTAATTAGTACTTTATTCGTGTCTTATTCAAATGTCCATTTATTCAATTCGAGGGAAGGGGAAGGGTCATAAATCCATAAACGCAAAGATATACTGGTCATAGAATCAAGCATTCCATATCAAGGTCCAAGGATCATGGCATACACAAACCCTAACACGTACTTCAAACATATCTAACACACATTTCCATGCACACTTACTTACAAAGCACCCCATACATAATTATAATATAACACCGTATCATTCAATCCATTGACATGTTAAACACAAGTTACCAATTTACCCTTATCATCTTTACACAATTACCGAAATACCCATTGTCTGCAAAATTACCAAGTCATCCCCTTTCACTTGCCAAATTACCATATCACCTTCTATGTTGCATAATTACCAAAATTACCCCTTAATTGTGTTAGATTACTACATTATCCTCCATACTCATTAAACCACCAACTTTACCCCTCATACCTGTTAAGCTACCAATTTATCCTTCTAGTGGGTTAAATTACCGTATTACCCTTTATACTTATCTAAACTACCAAATTGCCCCTTAGGCTTATTAATTTACCAAATCACCATTCATACTTGTTACACTTGCTAGATTTTCCATTTGATTAGTTAGATTACCAAATTGCCCTTCTTCATTATTATAATTACCAAATTGCCCTTTTAGTTGGTTAAATTACCAAGCTACTCTTCTTCGTTATTATAATTAACAAATTGCCCTTTTTGTTAGTTAAATTATCAAATTACCCTTACTCATTATTATAATTACCAAATTTTCCCTTTTAAATGGGTAAATTACCAAATTACCCTTCTTCGGAATTATAATTACTATTTTGCCCGTCGTTCTACAAATTACCAAAATACCTTTTCCTTTATACCAAATTACCATTTTACCCCTTTACATAATTAAGAAACTACCCTTCCTTTATATCAAATTACCATTTTACCCCCTTACTTTACATAATTACCAAAAAACCCTTCATTTGTACCATTTTACCAAAATACCCTTCTCCTTTATTAAATTATCATTTTATCCCTTTACTTTACATAATTACTATTTGACTTACAAGCTTACCAAAATACCCTCCTTCATACCAAATTATTATTTCGCCCTCCTACTTTGTTAAATTGACATTTTACCCATTTACTTTATCAATTTACCAAATACCTTTCCTTTATACCAAATTACCATTTTACCCTTCTACTTTATTAAATTAACATTTTACCCCTTTACTTTGCAAATTACCATAATGCCCTTTCCATTATATTTAATTGACCAAAATAATTTCTTACACCAAAAAATTACCAAGTTATCCCCTTTCCATGTAAAATTACTAAAATGCTCTCCTTCCTTGTCCATTTACCATTTTACCCCATTTACTCTTACAATTTACTATTTTACCCTTATTATACCACTTTTACCAAAATACCCTTACTACACAAAATATTAATATTAACGCTCCTTACCTATCATCAAACTCCACCAACTATTATTATTTCTCATAATACTCATTAGCAACTACATTTACTTAGGCCACACTCTTACACGATAAATATTACTAAAATGTCCCTAGGGTCCATAATAACAATATTTATGCAACAAATGGCCATATTAGCACAATATATCATACATATGCACTTCACATTACTATTAACACTAAATATCCTTATTTAAGCATTATTTCTACACTCGACACATTAATTAACATACTTTTCTTTTTATCAATCAACACATGCCACTAAATACAATATACTTAACAACATATATATCATGCATATAAACATATTAAAACCCTAATGTGCTAACATACATGTATCCATACGTTTTAGTAAGGTTTCACAGTTACCTTATTTTTCACAAAAATCAAACCTTACGTGTGCCCCCATTAAAGGGTTAAGCTTTGATTAGCAAAATCAATACCTAGAAATAATACCAATAATTATCATATTAGAAATAGAAAGAATCAAAAGGATAAAACTCTATCAAAACTTAATTAAAGACATATTATTATTAAACGTTATTATACCTCAACAATTAACCCAAATGAGGTCCAAGACAATGTAGAACTCGTGGTACACGAGCAACGTGATCTACATGCAGATTATAAGGGGAAGAAGGGATCGAAGATGGATGGAAGAAGGGAGGGGGTGTTGGTTTGGGTTGTGGTTTTAGGGGTTAGAAGGAGGGAAAGTGGAGGGGAGTTAGGGTAGAGGATAGGTGCTGTAATCCCCCAAAAATTTTAAAAGCCTATAAGTTAATAAATTAATTTTATTAGGGATAATTTAACTCTTAAACTTATTTAATTTAATTACGTTGAGGATTTTGCCTTTTAAGTTTATTTAACTTAATTATTTTGTTGGTTTTAAGTATACCAAATTAGATGTGAGTGTTTAATAAATTAAAATAAATAAATTGATATTTTACCATACTCATTTTTATTCAAATAAGGTTCAAACCATTATTTTTCTAAAGCTACCTCTTTAAACTAATCTAATAAGATAAATTACTAAAATTTTAATTATCTACCAAAAATATTATAACTCACCCCATAAGTCATTTTAATTATTTTCTTCCCTAATTATTTTCCTTGAATCCTTTTTCTCCCTTATTTTCCTTTTCTCTTCTTCTCTCCCCCTCCTTTCTCCCTTCTCTCCCCCGTTTCCCCCGACTGGGCCAGCCCACTGGCCCAGGTCAGTTTTCTTTCCCCCCGTCTCGCACGCAGGCCGCCCTACTTCTCCTTCGCCCGAACCGCCCGGCCGATCGCCTTTCCTTTTTCTTTTCTCCCCTGGACCGACCGGTCCAGCCCCTTTCCCCTCTTCTTCTTCCCCGCGCCCCGCTGCAAAATCACCGACCAGCCTTCTGCGCCACCTGCACACCTTCTTCCTCTCTTCTGCACCGCCTGTCTGTCCCTCCTCAACCGACCGACCACCCCCACACCTCACACAGGCCTGCTCCCGCCCCCTTCCTTTTTCCCGATCGAACCATAGGTCTGCCATGGCAGACCAGCGTCCGCCTGCCACCGACGGCCGGCGTGCCAAATTTCCGCCTGCTCGAACCTCCCTCTGCCCCCTCTCTCGATCCTCCCCCATTTTCGAGCTTATAAATACCTCCACGAGCCCAGCATCGGGCTCTTTCGAAACCCCAGCCCAGAAACCACCCTTGTGCCATCCCTGTTTCAGACAGCCACCCCGTCGCTGCCGCCCTATCCACCCATGAAATTCTTCCTTGTATCACCCTCCACAAACCTAGGCCTCCCTCACCCCTTGGTTTGCTCTGCACGAGCCACCCCGGCCATGCAAAGAGCTCTTCCCGAGCAGCCTTGCTTCGAGCCCCGCCGCCCTTCTCACCACCGCCCACCGCCGGTGCCGCCACTTCCAGCACCCCCTCTGCCTTCTAAAACCACCAGGGGAGCTTCCTCTACCTCCCCATATATTCTTTTTCCCTTCCAGCATCTCCTCTTCCTTTCTCCTCCCTCCACCATTTCTCCACCACTCTTCTCCCTCATCACCGCCGCCGCCGCCGCCGTGCGCCGCCACCTGTGCCACCAGAACCCCTAGGTGGTTCTCTGAACTCCCCAGCCCCTAAACCCCATTATACTAATACTAATTATTTTAGTAGTATTATTAGTATTATGCTTAATGTTATTTATTATTATTATTATTATTACTATTATTATTATCTCTGCTATTTAACCTAAATTTATAATATTTATAACTGTTATTATCATTATTAATGGCCTATAACTTTAATATCTCTATTTTAACATCATTATTGTTATTATTACTAGTCTTACTATTATCATTATTATTATGGTTATTATTATTATTATTATTATTATTATTATTAGTTCCTTATCACTTTTATTAGTATTTCATATATCACTAACCTTACTATCATCATTATTAGTAACATTGAAACTTTTACCGTTAATAATAAATATTATTATAATTACTTTAAACTATTATAGCTATTAAGACCTACTTTTTATTAGTAGTAGCATGATTAGCTACCTTAGGAATAATAACCCTACTTTTACTTATAAAAGTAATATTATTATTGTTAGCCATAATGGTAAGTTGTGATAAGGGTAAGGTAGAAAGAATGGTGTGTTGGTTAGAGGGAAGTTAATCCATAGTTTTCCCTCTTATAGGCGAATCAAGTCAAAACCCAGATGAGGCGTAGGAACGTGCTCCAAGACCTGTGCCGTATTAGGTAAGGATGTGGCTAAGGTTCCTACGTGTTATGTGACTTGTATGCCTTGAATGCCTTGTATATATATCATGTCCTGTTGTGTATCACATGATTGTCCTTAACGTATTTTATGTGTAGCGCAGCTTGGAGTTAAGGTATGTGGTATGTGTTTTTCTTGTGACATGAATGTGATATCCCTACGTGGTGATTATGATGTGTTGTGACATGATGTAACCCTCTAGGACATGCATGTTAGGGTGATTATTATTATGGCATGAGGTTGACCAAATTGAATAAGGGATGAGAACGATGCATGGAAAATTCTAGGGTTGTATGGGAACTTCGAGAGTTTGCATGGGTGGAATAAAATTGGCATGAGGTTGACCAAATTGAATAAGGGATGAGAACAATGCATGGAAAATTCTAGGGTTGCATGGGTGGAATAAAACTAGTATGAGGTTGACCAAAATGAATAAGAGATGAGAACTATGCATGGGAATTCTAGGGTTTGCATGGGAACTTCGAGAGTTTGCATGAGTTGGATAAAACTTGCATGAGGATGATCGTTACATGAGAAAAGTTGTATTAAAGTGTAAATAAGCTAAGGGGAGAGTTGTGGAGCGTTTGGAGACTTGGGATGAAAAATAATACGTAGGTTGGTGTAAGGGTGTATAAGGGACCCGATTAGGGTTTTAGGAGAAAGTAGTAATCTGGGAAATGTGGAAGTGAAAATGATTAAGGGAGAGTGGAGTATGGGTTAAGAGTGGAAATTGTTGTATAAGGGGTGATTATGGGTGTCATGGGAGAGAAGAGATATTGGGTGAAAAAGAGAGGGGTTACTTGTGGGAGGAGAAAGGTGCTAGGGTTGAAGTGGCCAACTAGGGTTTTTCGGTCACATGCGGAATCGAGGGGTAAAGCGATATGATTTGGGATTGGATCTAAATGAGATGAGGAGTGGGACTATAAATGGAGTAATGGTAGTGTAAGTGAGAGAAAGTTGGGCCACATAGGTCCAATTAGGGTTTCCAAGGGAAAACCCTAGAGGGAGATAGCATGTGGAGTGGATATCATGAGGTGTTGGGCCTTAACCTACACCCTTAAGAGTTGGTTTTCATTATGTGTAAGAGTAAAGGGGAGTAGATATCGAGGTGTGATAAGGGGCGCAAGTGTCCCAAGATATGGGACGGGCCCTCCTGGGAGGATAAGTGTGGATATAGTTAGCCGTGCATGTCAAGGGTAAAATAATTTCAAATAAGATATGTTAAGACACTAATCACTTAAAGAGAAAGATGTTGAGCCGGACCCAGACCGGTCCACCGGCGAATAATAGTGGTTAGGGCCGGGGTGCCCTACATGACCGGTCCACCGGCTATAATAGTGGCCAGGCGCGTTTTGCCCTGCATGATTTCCGGTCCACCGGCTATAATAGTGGGGGATTCCATGCTCAACAAACCGAACATAATAATGATAAGACATGGGAAATACACGAAGTAATTACAGTGAAACATTCTGTGAGTTGGGGCCATACCGGTCTACCGGCGAATAATAGTGGCCAGGAGCGTTTTGCCCTGCATGACCGGTCCACCGGCTATAATAGTGGCCATGAGCGTTTTGCCCTGCATGACCGGTCCACCGGCTATAATAGTGGCCAGGCGCGTTTTGCCCTGCATGACCGGTCCATCGGCTATAATAGTGGGGTTTCCGCACTCACATGAATTGATAAAGACTATGATGTGAATCGACTATATTTACCAGAGATCTAAAGAATAAGTTTATCCAGACTTTAGCTAGCCTTTATCATCTTTTTACTACATGTTGCTCACGTGATTATGCCATGTATACTGTGTTGGGTGTTTTGTATGCCGGCCTTAGCGCACCTGCTACCTTACTCAGTATCGGACCCGTACTGATACTACCTTGGTTGAATGGGTCCTGTGATGATCCACTGATGGTGGGGAGCAGACCTCTTGTGCAGGTTTACGTTTGGATACTATTTTGGGGTAGAAGGCTTGACTCGAGAGAGTAGGCAATCCGGATATTGATCCTTCGAGATTTGTTTTGTTTAGCTGTATTTTGTATTACGTTTCCCATTTTGAAGAATGTAATCCGGGGTTGAAATCCTAAATCGTATTCTAACTTCTGTTTGACTTATATCTTATTAATGATTTATGTTAAATGTCGTCTTATGTTTTATGATACTTCGTACTTAATGTTGATCGGATTTAGCCTTAGCAATTAGTACTGGAACGGTAGGAGTGAACCGGTCTGGTACTAAGTGTGGCGGTAACGTCCCCGAGTTTACAATTTTATCCTTCGCTTCCGCTAAACCTTTGATTTAAACGAAAATTTTCAGTAGTAAATTTGGGGGTGTTACAGGTGCGGGGTGGAGTAGAGGTGTATGTGGTGGTGGGGGTGGATGATCGACGACCAAGGCAGTGGAGGCTGCCGCTGTAGGCTGGGAAAAATAGGTCAAGGGTTGGGAAGAAGAGAAGAAGGAAGGGAAAAGAATAAGGAAAATGAGGGGTTGTAGGGCTATGTTTCGACCAAGGAGGTAAGGGTGGTAGGGGAGGTTACAAGGAGTAGATCAGTGGCTTTGGGGGCGACGGAAATGGTGGAACAATGATAGATGGTGATGGTGCATGGAGGAGGTCGAGAAGTGGGAAAGAAAAAGAAAAGAAAGAAGGGTGGCTGCAAGTGGCTCGTGGGGGTGGTGTAGGTGGTTGGTTGGATAATGGAAGCGGTAATCGAGGATGGTGAAGCAAAAATAAGGCAAGGAAAGGAGAGGAGAGGAAAGGGAGAATAAGGGGATAGGTAGGGGGAAGTGTGGCTCAAGTAAGAAGGACTTGAAGTAGAAAAAAGGAGAAAATGAGAGGGAGACAATGCAGTCATGCAGGTATGGCTAGTTAGGTGGTGGTAGGGAGAGGTGTGTAGGTCGATTGTCATAGGGTGGCAGTTGCAGGGAGAAGGAAGGGAAGAAAAAGGGAAGGAAGGGCATGCGGTGTAGGGCATGTATGGCCCGAAAATGGAAGGAAAGGGACAGGGAGAGAGAGGGAGAGAGAGTAGGATGCAGGGGGAAGGTAGGTGGTGGCAAACAACTATGCAAGAGACTGCCATGGCATGCAGGGCTTGGTCGGAGGTCGAAGAAGAAGAGAATAAGAAGAAGAAAAGGAAGAGAGTAGGTTAACCGGGGGAGGGAGAAAGAAGAGGAGTAGGCCGGCCTACACGCAAGGGGGGAGGGGAGAAAAAAAAAAGAGGGACCGGGCTAGCCCGACCGGGGGGAGAAGGAAAGAAAGAAAAGAAAGAAGGGGTGGACTAGGGCGGATGGCGCAGGAAAGGGAGAAGGAAGAGGGAGAGAACAAGCTAGCAGCCTAACACACGAGGAAGGGGCAGGCCAGTAGCCCGAAGGGGAAAAAGAAGAAAAGGAAAAAAGGGTAAAATAAAATTAAAATAAAGGCATTTATATTTTTGAGAGATAAATTAATTTAATAATTTAATTTATCATAATTTAATGCATTAGTTTAAAAATGTTAATTTTAGTAAAATATTGGTTCGGAAAACTATTTAAATAAAATGAGTATGATAAAATAGCAAAATATTTATTTTAATTTATTAAATTTTCATATCCATTTTTATATGCTTAAAAATCCACAAAATAATTAACTTAAATACATTTAAAAGTTAATTTATCCCAAATAAATGTTATTTATTAAATTATAGGTTTTTAAAATATTGGGGTGTTACAATTAAAACCAATTACACCAACCATTATTGGTCATAATTTTTGTCACTAACACCCCATTAATAACCCCATGAATTCAATCGTAAAAAACCATAATACCATCTAATGCCTTATACCACAAAACCCTAATCCCAGTTAATTGAATGCATCTTATTTTTCCTCTTATTCTTGTTTGATTTTTGTGTAGGTGGTTGCAATTACCTTGTTTTCGTATTATGTGCTTCTAATAAGCATCAAAAGTGGTATGAAGCTTTGGTTAGTTAGCCTTAACCACACATTAAATGTAATACATATAAACACTTATGTTTTTCTTCAAGAGCTTAAACTTTGTATGAAGAATTCATTGATAGCCCTTCAAGCTTGAGGATTTTTGGTCCCGTATCAAAGGGAAGACACGCTTTTGGCTTGAAAATCCTATCCATGTCAAAAAATATCACAAATACGGAGAAGGATGATAAGTGTGAATAATTGATGACTCCAAATCAACTACTTACCTCTCAAATTGCCCAACAATATGAAAGATAACAAGAACGAGCATTTAAAATTGAATGGGAACTCCTTAATCACATGGAGACATGTAACCAAGGTGGATGTAACATGGGAAGAAATATACATTGGAGGGTACAACAGACACTACCCTACAAACCAAACCAAATTGATGATGAAGAATAAGAAAGTACACAATTGACGGGTGATTCAACATCAAGAAGATCTTATGACGATGTAGAAAAAGGTTTTAGATTTGATTTCCCTAATTTGAAGGTAATGTGGATCATAATGCATATCTAAAATGAAAAAACCATGGAGGCTATTCTCGAGTTCAAGGAGCTTTGTGATGAAAGAAGATACAAGTTGGAAATTTTAAAACTAAAAAAAGTTGGTAGAGTTTGGTTTAGAAATTTTAAGAAGGCAATATCAAGTCATGAGAGAAGTTCAACAAGCACCTTGTAAGGAAGTTTGTGTCATAAGATTTTTAGAAAAACAAATTCATCAAGTTTACCACATTTAATCGAGGGGTTTATGAGTGTAAAATAATGTGCTGGAGATTTTGAGAGGTTCGCCTTGATTTTTGGCATTCAAGAGAAGAAGAAACAAGTTGGTGTAAGGTTCCTTGGGGGTCTTAATTTAAATGTGAAAGAGAAGGTTGAAGCGTGCATCTGTGATACTTAAGATGAATTAGTGAATCTAGCTTTGAAATTTAAGAAGCAACTAAAGAGGACCAGGATGACATCAAAATCCTCATCTTCAACACCTTCCAAACCCTATGGTGGCAGTGGTTTGAATTAAGAAAAATAATGAGGTTGGAGATCAAATAGAGAATGGTAGGAAAAAGATGGGAGAGAATGTTAGAAATCAATAGAGGCTATGGACACTCTGCAAATGATTGTCCCAACCAAAGATCCATGACTTTGAGATAAATTTTGGGTATAGAGACATGTAGTGATGGTGAGATTGAAGTAGAAGATAAAAAGAGCGATGGTGTAGAGAGTGCTTATGGTGAAGAGAGATAAGAATGTTTCATTGTTCAAAGTGTCCTACATGTGTATCCATGGTCATCTTCAACTCAAAAGGATAAAATTTTCAAGACTAAGGGAATGATGGGAGATAAATTATACAAAGCTATTATTGATAATGTTGTATACATTAATGTAGCAAGTGAATAGAAAGTGAAAAGACTTGGCTTGAAGACCAAAAAACACTTGAGACCCTATTCTTTACAATGACTCAACAAAGATAAAAGGGTTAGAGTCTCTAAACAAGTGTTTCTCACTTTTAAAATTGGCAATTATGTTGATGATATGTCATGCAACATATTACCAATATATGCATTCCATGTATTTTTTACCCATGGTGGATTGCTCAATGAATGCACAATGCGAAGAGGAAAAAAAGGTTCAAATTAAAGCTTATTTTTTTAGATCAAAACTAAATCTAAGGAGATATGAGAGAAGCTTAAGCTTGATAATTCATTCTTTCAGGAGTAAGCTGTGGTGTAAACCATCGAAGATGAAGAAAATTACCATGCTTTAGTAATGAAAGAAGAATCACAACAAGAGGAGTTCCATATGTCCAATTCAAGTCTGATAGGTTGTTATAAGAGTTTAATGATGTGCTACACCAATAGTTATCACCCAGATTACCACTTTTGAGGGGGATAGAGAATGAAGTTGATATCATGCAAGAAGTTTCTATTGCAAGTAAGGCATCTTATCAATAAATCCATAGGTTCAAAGGAGCTTTAAAGGTAGATTCAAGGTTTGTTGTAAAAATGCTACATAAGATAGAGCATAAGGTTGTATTATGTTTCAGCTTTGTTAGTACTAGAGAAAGATGGGACACGAAGGTTGTAAAAAGGCCCATGAATTTCATCGCTAACACCCCATTAACAACCACATCAAATTGATCCTAAAAAAAACTAATATAATCGAATTCCTCATACCACAAACCACTAACCCTATTTGACTAAAATCATCTTCTTTTTTCTCCTTTTCTTATTAGGTTTTTGTGTGGATGGTCGCAATTACCCTGTGTTTGGTGTTGAGTACTTGACATAGACACACGAATATCAGAAAAGATTAAAAAAAATGCATGAAAATATTTCTCATTTTTTCTTATGAATAAACACCCATATTGATATACATCTGACAACAAAATTATTATTTAAAATAACATTATTATGTATTATATAAGACATGATAATATTCATGATACTCACCGGGTGCTCTTCAAGCACATAACTACGATGCATGCAATGACTAATTAGTATATGTCTAAGGGGTGTTTGAAACCAAATATTTTCTCTAGGTCTCCTACTTCGGATTGAATATTAAGAAAACCTAGATCAGACATAAGATATATCTAAAATATTTTTTTATACTTATATGCATAACTAGAAGCATTTATTTAGGAAAAAAAAACATTACATTACAATATATTATACTACATAATGCAATATAATACACCAAAAACATGGTATAATATGCTATAATACATAGTAGTATGCTATAATACATAGTAATATAGTATAATATGCTTTCATATATTCAAATATAGTAATATAATACACTCCAAATATATTAAAATACATTAAAGAATAGGATATTACACCGATTTGAAATAATCAAATAAGAAAAAAGGGGCTATATATATGTTTTGGTTGCAACCAAGTGTTCTTGGATGTGATTTTTCATATCTTAGAGTTTTTTCACAACCCCATGTTAAACACATATTAGTTGTGTGTTAAGTAATTATTTTGTACATGATCGGCACATACTTATTATGTGTTAAACAACTCTTTAAGTATATATTTATAATATATTTGTTGCATGTTCAACAACTATTTAATTATATATTTCGTAAAAATAAATCACTATTTATTAAAAGCTTGCTTATATCCAATCATTCTGTATTATATATATGATTAAATCATATTTGAAAATGTATCTAGTATAATCAAACAAGGTAACAAATAAATCATATTTTTTTTGTTACTCTTTTGCCTATTCTATCCCACTACAACATCTTTTGGTCACTCAACTCAGTCTCATATTTTTCCCCTCCTCGTTGTTATTATATTTCTTACCGGAATATATTCCAATTCCAATACGAATTCTTGATCTCTAATTAATTTTATTAAACAATATCGTCACTAGATAGTTTATTCAACAAATAAAGAATCATTCAAATTTTTATTCAAATTGCATAAAAATATAAAAATAGAAATACTTAAGATCATAAAAGTATCTAATCAGGTGTGTGAACGGTGGTGAGAGATATTAGGTGGATGGTGTATATTCAATAGGTACATGGAAGACTAAAATGAAGGGCTAAGTTGTGTTCTTCAATTTTTTCATCATGCCTTTTGCAAGCTAATTCGCATCACAAATAAGTTGATGAACATGAACCTTTTGAGTTAATGAATACGATGAACATGCATGGGTGTATTGTTATAATTGATGAATATAAGTGCTTTAGGTGATGAATATAATATGTTGAGTTGATGCACATTATACTTTGAAATGATGAATATAATGTGTAAGAATAATTTCTATGTATCTTTTAACTTAAAAAACAGAACAATATGAGTGCATTTTTAAAAAGGGAAAAAATGAGAAACATATTGATATTTTTTTTAGTGGTTAAATTATTTTTTGTTACGTCATTATAACTTTTTTTCAATCTTTATGGATGAAAAAATGGATCATAGAAGAAGAAGTAAAAGCTACTCATAATTATATATAAAAAAAAACAATATGAGCATATATTTAAAAAGGAAAAAAATGAGAAATATTTTGATACATTTTTTTCGTGGCTTTTTTTTATTACACCATTATAACCTCTTTTAAATATTTATGGATGAAAAAATGGATCATAGAAGAGGAAGTAAAATCTACTCATAATTAAAAAAAAACTGTATGTCTATCTATGTGCACCTTGCATTGTATAATAATCGATTTTCAGGGCATCTTCAAACTAAGGTTTTAATTATCAAAATTAGAATGAAATCAAATAATATATATTATTTACTACGACTTTATTTACTTGATAATATTTGTATTATATGTATATAATAAAAATTAATATAATTATGCATTTAAAATAAAATTTTCCATCAAATAAAATAAAATAACAACATATAGATAATATCACAACTAGATTATGACATAAAGTTTGTCATTAATAGTATTCACACAATAAGTAAGTTTTTATATGACAATTAATTTTGAAATGGACCAAATTTCGTCCTCAAAGGGGGTAAAATAAGCTTTAAAAAAATCCTCCAACGTTGAGATATTTTATTTTTATATACAAAATAAGAAAATTATGAAAAATTTCTTTAAACATTTCCCTTATGATATTTTCTTTGTAGCAAACTCTATTTTTTTTCTCCCTTTTTTTATAATTGAAAATTTTCAACTCACATTTGATACATAGAAGCTCAACAAAGAATAGTGAGTTATGTATATAGCTAAAAAAATTATTTTCTCTTTGATAGTCTCATATTTGAATTGAAATCTAATATGATTTAAAGTAATAATAATAATAATAATTAATAGATATGTCATATGCATGTATGAAAGCTGATAAAGTACTAGTAATGTTTTAGAACTTATCATATCTTAAATGAATGAATGCATATTAACAATTTTGGACGTATGGTATTTTAATAAGATATATCATTATAATATAATTTTTTAATTTTTTTGTGGATTTAATTTTATACATTTGTTCCCGATTAATCATTTATTAATATAATTATGAATAATAATAATAATAATATTTGTTAATTATTTAATTACCATCATATTTCTCATCGTTCATAATAACCAATAATTTATAATTGTGATTAATATTATTCTTATAAATAAATTTTTTTATTAACTTTTTTTGAGAAAAATTCATTTCTATTGAAATGAATGTAATTAGTATTGATCAATTGCTTAGAATTGTGACTGATGCCATTTTATTAATTATTTAATTATAATTATGATTAGCATTATTTTGATAATTAATAATCTATCATTAAAATTAATATTTATTACTATCATTATTTATATATTTGTAATTATATCACGTGTTAATTATTTATTCATAATAAATATTAATTAAACTTTAATTAATCATAATTAATAATTATAACTATTATTATTATTATTATTATTTCTTTATAATTAACATTATTATTTATAATTGTGATTACTATATTTCTTATAAATAATCTGTTTATCATTAAAATTAACATTATTCTATTAATTATAATTATGATTAATAATACATTTATTAATTATTAATTAACAGTTATAATAAATACTATTATTATTATTATTTATTTTCTATCTAGAAATGTAATTGATAAATATTTTCCATGTTAATAAAATAATTATAATATTGCTTATTTATAATAATTATTAATTCACCATTATAAAGTAATTAATATTTTTCTCATCGTAACACCATTTATTGCTATGAGGATTGCTCATTGTTATAATGGTCATCCTATTTGCGTTGAAGACATTCTAAGGTGAGATTAGGGGTGATAATGAGTTGGGTTCAACTACACCCAGATCCAAACTTATTTACATTACTTAGATCTTAAAAGCTCATTTTCAGATCTACTGTATTTAGTAGGTAAATGAGTACTAAATGGATCTGATTATTATTTTAAAATAATTTATGTAAATATAAATGTATTTATATTTTATATATTTTAATAAATATACATATATTGTTAAAAAAATATTATTCGAGTGAAAAGATAAATATTTGAAAATAGTTACTTTGACTTTTCAAATATGTTTTTATGCTTTTAGAACAATATATTATACATATTATCTATAAAGTAAATACATATAAATAAAATAATAATAAAAATGAAGAAGTAGCTCAAATAATACTACAACAAGGACAACAAACATAGTATTTGTATGCATTTGTATATGCACACACAAATACACACACAGATACTAATTTGGTTTGGTGGATCTAGGTTTGGGACTACTAGACTTAGACTTAAGTCTATTTAAATATATATGGACCTAGATTCGACTTAGATTTGTTGGGTGCAAAAATTATAAACTTAGACCTGCTAAAAATGGGGTAAGTCTGGGCTGGGTCTGAGATCCATTACTATCCCTACATGTGGTCACCTATTCCTCCATTTTAAGTGTGCTAAAATGGTATGTTTTGTACTTGCAGCAAGCATTTATTTAGATTAGGAGGTGTATCTATTTGTTGGATAACAATTTTCTCATTTTTTCATAAACAATGAAAGGATCTAATTAGTGAAATTGGGATATATTATCACACGAGCATTTTAGAGGCATCAAATGCTATAGTGTTAGCATAAGCAACATCTAGTATTGTTTTGATACTCCAACAAACCTCGCATTATAACATGTATACATATATTGCATAGAAGATGTGGATGATATATCTTTATTGCAACTACACCAACATTCTATGACAAATGTTATAAATCAAGGAAGATGATGACATCCTCTACCATTGAATATCTTAAAGGTAAATGTTGATGCTCCATGCAGTAACTCACCAATTACTACGAGAAATTACCATGATAAAGTTTTGCGTTCATCACTTATTTTGAAATTAATATATGCTTGCATGATACTCCTTTATATGTTAAAGTCGTGTGATGTATTTGAGTTTTAAACTAGACTCTGAGAAGGGATTTGACGAGGTCATCTTATTTTTTTTCCTGAAAACATCAGTGACACATCTCTAAAATTCCCCACTATAAAAAAATAATGACATAACTCTTTTTCATAAAAATGTAAAAGTATTTGAAGTGATTATTAATAATTCACGTTTATATATATATATATATATATATAGAAAAGCAAATATGATTACACATTATCTTGCTAAGTTTGCCTTGAAAAATGCACATTACTAGTTACGAAATTATTCATGTCTAGATTGCATTGCACATATTATCGTACCCAATCGTCTAATTAATATAATTATTGTAGTGTTTGGGTTTCAATATTTTTTTTTGTGGGGTTTGAGTCTATTAGCATGCTGTGTATATAGTTTTACCTAACTTAGTATAATGTTTGATGCAAAAAACATATTTCATATCAACTACTATAATTTTTTCAATACATACATTAATATTTAAAATATACTCTTTAAATATAATTTAAACAATAATTACTGGTATATTTTTAATTACTAGCACTAGTACGTTTTTTGGCATGCATCGGCAGCATCGCAACCGCCGTTTCCATTTTTGTCCCTCCATATTCCCATTCTCCGACACGGCTTCTCTCGCCCGGAAAGAGCACGCGGAGAAAGTAAATCCACTTGGCCCATCGACGAGAAGAGGGGAGAAAGGGTGTGGTAGAAGGCAGAGAGAGGGGGGTAGGAAGCGTTGTTCCTTTGCCGTCTACGAAGATGGATGATTATACGAGAGAAATGATGGACCTCAAAACCCTTGTCACCCGTACACTTGAGAAGAAAGGCGTTCTTGCCAAGATCCGAGTAATTTCTCTCCCATCCTTTTAGGATTTTCATTTCTCCAAGTTCGTCCATTTTTCTCTTTCTTTGCTAATTTGCATAACTGAACGGGGAAATTTGAAATATTGTAGCAGACTAGGTTGAGTTGCATGATCGTAGATTGGGATGTTTTTCCTCTATATTTTTTTTTGTCTGATTAGATCCATGCGAAGCTTAGCTATTCAATGCTGTCGGGATTCATATGTTTAGATGTAACTGTGAATTTTTCTTGATTGCTTATTTTTTGTCTCTGATTGATGGCTGCAACTGGTAGCTTTTATTGGGTTATGTACTTGCAATTGCGAAATTGCTCACATCTTGAATGTTTATCTTACTGTGCAATGGATGCAGCTCAGCATGCTTTAGTGCTTTCACAAAGTGATTTTCAACTTGAGTCTCGATTATATTCTTTGTTGAAGACGTTGATTCTGACTGTCTAGAAATCTAAATCCTGTTAGATTTAGCGTGAACAAGAGATTTGTGTAGCAGGTGCCTGTTTGGAATGGTTTGCTATTTTTACATCCAGTGTGCCCAGTGTCATGACAAGCTGTGCCACTCGACCAGCTCCCATTCTAATTTTGCATCACCTGTGCTTCTCTTCACATGTTTTCTGGGATTCACTGAATCTGGTGGTTTTCTTTTAGATATGTACTGTGGCGGATGAAGCAGTTTGCATCATGTTTTCTTACATAGAAGTTTCTGTTTACCCCCCCTCTCTCTCTGATACGAAGATCGATACTAACCCTTGGATGATGCAAATAGGCTGAGCTTCGAGCTAGTGTGTTTGAGGCAATTGAAGAGGAGGACCGGGTGATTGAAAAGGAAGAACCATTGCCTCCTGCATTGTTGGGTAGTTGCAATGATCGGGCTAAACAACTTCATGCTTCTCCATCAGGTATCTATGAGAACATTTTCTTGCACCATAATGAATTGCTGTATCTTTGTGCATCTTTCGAGGCATCTTGGTGTTCATTTCCCAATTTAGGCTGTCTGGCAAATTCTGCTGTAATAAATGTTCCCACTAATTGAACCTATAAATCAAGAGTTACCTGATTTTGTATATACTTTGCAGTTACAGAAACTAAATAACGATCAGCAAACAAGTATTATGTTTTGAAGAGAATGTATAGTTTAAATTGGCTTGGGAAATATTGACAAACCTAAAGGAGATTCATGGGCAATTGAATTTCTTCTATCGAATGATGATTCTCACTGATGCTATTAGTTTAAGATCACTCATTATCCTATCACAACAAGCATTCACATCAGTTTTCTTCTCCAAACACGCTTCCACTTCTAAGCCACTAAATGAAACAGACACAAGTACTTACAGCACCTGATTGAAGCTTAAATACCTTTCCATGATTCTTGATCAAAAGAAGCATTCCTCGTGAACTATTTGCTTCGAAAAGGAACAATAGGGCACCAAAATTACTGGATAATCACAATAACTGTTGAAAGGAGCTTGACAAAATATAATCTACATGACCAAGCCCATGAGAACTTGGAGGGACCCCCAAGTTCCTCACTAGAAGTTTTACCACTGACAGGACTCAGGAGTATTATGTCCAGCAACTATAGACCACTCGTCATCCTTCAATATGATTAAAGTCCCAAATTACCAACCAAGGCTCAAAGGTAATTGCACTAATTCAAGAACCTGTCCCTGACTTTCCCTTTCCCTACTGTCACTCAATGCATAATGACGGTAAGTAAAAATTATTTAATTCATTCCTTGACCGTATGTGGCAGTGCATATACTGTATGGATTTCTTCAATGTGAAAATTTCACCCCAGCAACCTTCCACACCAAGTTTCTTCACGTTTTGCACAAATAATATAAAATAGAGTTGCCATCCCCCTGGTCTCCAACACTTCCACAAAACATTCTGGTGATGCAGTGGTCAAAAATCATCTCTTAGACTGGCAGGGTACCGAGTTTCACATTTATAGGAATCAAACAGCATTTATGATTTTTTAGCATAGATTGAAAATATTAGCATGCCAGAGCTGTAGAGAGGTGGAGAAAAAAGCAGAGGTGGAAATAATTAGGATAAGGTGTCTAGCATGTGTGTTGTGGTAAGGGATAGGGAATGAAGGCTTTACTACTCTCTTTTGTGAGCTTCGTTAAGGGAGTTGGTATGGGTGATAATGCCCTGTCAGTTGTGTTTATGTGTGCTGTCCAAGTAGAGGGGGTGCATGCGCTTGCATTCTTTTGTAATTTCTCAATGCTTGCAAGTTTGAGTTATGAAATGACATTTTCATGAGGATGACATGGTTCTAATTTTCTCACTGAGAATGTGTTGGATTGTTTTTACATGATGATAGGACTGATGGCAAACATTGGTTAACAATCATTTTTCTTAGATCAGGTTTATGTATGCCAATCTAAATGATGGATGAGTTTCGGTTTGTGGTCCCAATAGCCTCTTCTTTGATATGCACTAGGTGCTGTAAACATCAAGTTCTGAATCTTAAATCATCAAGAATCTGGAATTTGTATTCATGGAAGAACTTCAACACCACCAAGTATTCATCAATAAACTTGATAATCAAGAATCTATGCATTGTATTGATTATTGGCCTAAGATTAAATAGGTTCGAACTCCACAACATGAATTGCTGGACATGGCTGAAATGATTGTGGAAATTTGTGTAATGTTGGGACAAAGTTATTGTTGCACTTGAATTCCAATGCTAATTATGTCAAAGAGAAGCAGCTAAAGGAAATTGAGTTCTTCCTCCATATCCAATCACCATCAGAATGGTAAGGAAGAGTTCGCTGTAGATATCACTGAAGGTTTTGTGTAGCCGATTTTGAGTAGGGAACCTTCTTATATCATTTTAGCATAGAATTTTAGTCAGTGTGCATATCCCCCTTTCTTGGTCACATCATCTCCCCTTACTCTTTGATTAATATTAATGTCTTTGTTTATTATGTTATTATTATTTCCATGTTGTGCAGTATATTGTATTGTGGTGGTTGTTTTTGCTCTTGTTGCTTGTGTTTGTCATTGTTTGCTTCTGCTATTATTTTATTTATTTACTATTGTTTTTTAATATGAATATTCTGTATTTATTATTCTATTATTTATTCATAATGCTACTGCTACTGTAAATTCTATTGATGTTGTATATTATTTACATGTAATTTTTCTCTCTCTTCTATTTCATATTTTCTTCGATCAGAAGTTTGGAATAGTTTGCTATTACTAGCCCACGAGCTAGTAGTATAGTGGGATTGAGCATGTTTAAACCTTCTGGATCCTGTCAATGACCTGATTTCATATTGGGTTATGTTGTGGCAGAATAATAAAGAAGAGGAGGAAATTTACATATTTTTGAAGAGTGATGTCATTCATCAAAAATTGATCTGACCTGCATCCTTCTTGGCTTTTTATAGAAAACCCTGTGACCACTAACATTTGTCGCTAGAATACAATTTGTTAAAATGAGAATTGCAAGAAAATTGTTGAAGGACAAAATGTACAATTAGACACTGATGAGTTTCAACCCAACCATGTAAGCTGGTCCTCCTAGCTTCTTGTGGAATCTTGGTGAGTGATCAAGAGCATGTGATTTCCTTGATCATCTTCCATAACAAGGTGAAAACTACTCTGCTCAACCTACCTATCTTAAATAACTTGATAAAGGCAGGGGTAGGTTCAATTTTGGTTGGGGTCATGGCTATCTTGACCAATGCAATTTCTTCTTCCTTTAATGTGGCACATTTACCACGCTTGCTTTGTGGTAAATGAGTTTTGTTTGTTATGGGATGAATCAGAAAATCATTGATATGAAATTTGCTTTTGCTGGGGATCTGTGATACAATTCTGCATATGGTATCACTCTAGGGTGGAATGGTTGTTACCTAATATTTCTCAGTTTAGTTGATTGACAAGGTTATTATTAAATTATGGCTTCCATCAACCATCAAGGGCAAAGGGTTGGGGTTGTCAATGGGATGACGAGCCAACCTGCCCTTGAGGTATCTTGACGTGGAAGATGATGGATGAATCAATCTTGCACAATTCAAGGTCTTTTCCTCTCCTTGATGTTAATGATGAAGTTTAAATATGTTTGATTATGCATGGAATGATAACTTTAGAATATCTCACTTAGATGATGCTTCCAAAGGTTCCTAGAAAGTAATAGACATGGTAAAACCTTCTAGTATAAACTCAACTTCACTTAGATGATTGAGCGATCACTCAAGAAGAGAGAACACTTGTAGAGAATTTCAAAAATTCAGATCTTATTCATTCCACCATGCCTATTTATAGGCCTTGTAATAGGTTGTTACAACTTACTTCTAACTAATCTAACGACTAATTCTAGAAGTTACGTAGCAAAACTAGATGTCAGCTAACTAATCTAGCCGTTGGGTGTGAGTTAGTTTCAACCAGCGTGATTTAGTTGCAACTAGTTCCACTTGTTGGCTAGTTAGTTATTTTAACGAATTAGAAGTAGTTGTAACAAACTAACAACCATCCATAAGCTCGAAATAATCAGCATATGACAAAAAAAAAAAAATTCAAGACAAAAATAACAAATTGTACATAAAATAACAAAGCTAACATAAACCCTAGTTACATAGAAATGATATCTTATTGCCATGCAGCTTTGCCTTCCATGTACTCATTTACTTGTCTTTGTCTTGTCTTGTACACTTAAAAATCTTCTTCTTCTTACCCTTCTTGCAAACCCGCTGGGTGAGTTAGTTTCAACCAGCGTGATTTAGTTGCAACTAGTTCCACTTGTTGGCTAGTTAGTTATTTTAACGAATTAGAAGTAGTTGTAACAAACTAACAACCATCCATAAGCTCGAAATAATCAGCATATGACAAAAAAAAAATAAAAATTCAAGACAAAAATAACAAATTGTACATAAAATAACAAAGCTAACATAAATCCTAGTTACATAGAAATGATAACTTATTGCCATGCAGCTTTGCCTTCCATGTACTCATTTACTTGTCTTTGTCTTGTCTTGTACACTTAAAAATCTTCTTCTTCTTACCCTTCTTGCAAACATGTTATCATCCTGTAAGAATTACTCAAGAACTCAATAAAATGTTAGACTCGTTAGGGTTTTGGTTAAACGCTACGAAATCTTCAAGATTTCAAGAATAACAATCCAAGAAAGTGAATCTCGAGGATTCCTTAGATGTTCATCATATCTCATCCGAATACTTCAGGGCCATGAATACTCAGCAAGTTAAAGTTCCATACAAGAGTTCCATGCCTTGAGTTGGTAACTATAAGGGCACTTTTCTGGCTTTGGCAAGAACTCTTAAGGATTACGATGGCCCGGTTTAAGGCTTTTGATCATGGGCATTGGTTAAATCCCATCCTTTGCACAGGCTATTTAGGCAAAAGGTAGGATCCTAATATTTTTATTGTCTAGAACACTGGTGAGGAGTTTTCTGCTCTTTATTTAGTATAGTTAGCACTAGATGATGAACCACTTTAGCTTCTAGAACACCGTGATGAGAAAAGTTGTATGTTCTTTATGTAGTATGGTTAAGGATTCAGGATTATCAAATGCGAGACACATTATGATATTAGGCACTGCTTGTATGTGGTGGGTACTATTTTAACATCAAAGCAGAAGCTATTTGATTCCACACCAATACATGATTATAGGCTCGAAAACTATTTCTGCTTTGTGATACGGTCAAGCATATTCCTGATATTTGGTATCGAATGTTTAGGAATGGTCAGCTAAGTAAAAAATAGGCATTATGCATTTAATATCATTGATCAATATATGAACTCCATCTATTGGATTGTTTTACTACTGTTTCCTTGATTATACATTGATATGAAATGCAGGGAGACTGTTAACTGCACTGGTATGTGAATATCTGGACTGGGCACAGCTGAATCACACGCTTAAAGTTTATCTTCCAGAGTGTAACTTGGTAATTGGTTTATTGCCATGCCATCTCTTGTTTTACAGCAATATTTAGCCAACATTTAGTTTGCCGTACAGTTTTTTATTTTCATTTTTTAAATACCTCTTTACCTTCATGTTGGTTGCAGCCAAAGGACTTTTGGAAGGCTGAGCTGAAAGAATTTAGTAACAAAAATGGATATGATCTTAATAGGAATGGAGAAAGTGGACCTTTGCTATTAGATGTTCTCGAAGGATTCTTAAAGTTTGAGGTTTGGTGAACCCTTTTACCCTCACTGCTTGTCATGTTATATATATTTTTTTGTAGTAATATCTATTCATTTATTTATATTTTCTGCTCTTTCTGTGACACATGAGGTACATTGGCCCCCTTTTAGTCATTACAATCTGATCACTGTTAGTTTGGTCTTATGCTGATTATGTCATCATTGAGCTATAGCTTATATATTGCATCTATGCCAGCCATATTTTCAGTTGTATAATGTGAAATTGTGTTACATGTCATTTAAGAAATGCTTCATTAAATTGGTGGAGTGAATACACCGCATGGTTTGACAACTTGAAAAAATATCTATTGTTATTCGATAACAATAGAGTAAAATACTCTATGTAGATTTCTGTGTCTGTCTTGTGTTCCCCGGACTTCACTAACTTCGGGATTATGGTCTTGGCATTAAAACATTGGTGCTACAGATTTGCTTGTATTGGATTTTGAGCTGACCGTGTTGTTCCCAAGTCAATTTGATGGAATAGCAAAGAGACATGAAGGAGACTTTCACATTTCATACTTTTTTCCTTAAGCTATTGCCTGGTTATTAAGTCAGCAGTTAGCTATGCCTTTTGGCATTTAAAACCATTCCAGTTTGGAGTAGATTGTAGTTGATAGTAGTCTACTGAGTCACATTTGGGTATTATTTAGTGGTATGTCAGTAGCAGTAAGCAACAGCAACAACTGAATTTGAATCCTGAAAGGTCATGGTGACCTCATCTCTAGTAGCTTGTGAGCTAGTGAGACTGTTTCTAAAACAGCCCATTATATGTGAGTTAGTTTGTTGTCCAAATTGTGTTGCTTGCCCTTGAAGCAGATGCGTTGCATCCAGCAATTGAGCTGTGATGTATCAGTTTCATGTGGAATGATCTGGTTTTAAGCTTCCTCAAGTATTTAATTAATCAGGGACAAAGAGATTGAGCGCTTGAACTTCGAGTAAAATAACTGCATGCACACATTGATGAAAATGTGTTGTGACTTCAACTCATCTGTTTTAGGGCCTGTTGGAAAGAAAGCTTTGTTTTTCAACATTGTAGAATGCTGGTTTGTCAAAGTGTATTATTGAGATCTTGGATAAGTGTTATCAGGAAAAGGAAAAGCTCATGCACATAAGTGCATAAAAAAAGCATTAGTTATTTATTTAGTGTTATTGGGAGACCATGCTGACTTTTTGAGAGGCCTCATTGATTTGGTGAATTCGAATATTACTAGACTTCTATTTCTTAAATTGTCTCACATTCCCTAAATTAATGCAGAATTTATCCAGAGGTAGTGGACGAAGATTTGCTGCTACAGAAAATGAGTCTATGGATTCAAGGAACATGAGAAGACCATCATCATCTGTTGCAGGAGGCTTACCCCCACTAGGGAGGTGAGAGCCACTAGTCTCCCCCTTTCTCTGCTATTTGCCTTTTGGCAATCATTTTCTGTTCATCCATCATTATTGGCCTTTCACTGATCTGAATTTGTGCACATTCTTATAACAGGCCACTTTCTGCATCCCAGGCATCTGGTAGGCTTTAAGATAAACCTTTCACTGATTCATCTTTATGCTTTGTGACCTTATTCACCTTACATGTGATGGCAATTAGATAGGAGAGCTGGGTCTTCTACATCTGGATACAGGAAAGATGACTTCAACTTGAGATATGATAGCAATGAACTCCCAGATGACGTGATGCGTGCTTCAGCTGCGTTGGAGAACCTACAGTTGGATAGAAAAGCTCGCAATCTTGCTACTTCTTGGCGGTTAGTGTCCACTCATGGATTTTATTACTGTTGCAAATCTGAATTTGGTCCTCCTTGCTTGCTCACTTACCTAAGAGTAAGATGTTTTAACTTGAACTTTCTCATAGGTGGTTCACTTATTTATTTTTTTGTTTTGGCTGTATCGAATTTCCAATATGTTGGGGTCTGTTGCTGTTGAATTGGCTGGTAGATTTGACTGTTTTATTTAGTTACTTTTAGCCCTGATGAAGTGTTTACACGCAGGCATGTGGGTGATGGAAGTTCAGAAGACGATGGCAGGGTAGACCACTTGTAGTGGGGGTGGGCCACTTTTAGAGGATGACCTAGTCTCTTTACTGTTTATCTTCATTTCCCACCATCCAGTGTTCATTAATTACGATTTGAGTTCATAAATCCTGGCCAACTACTATGATGTAATTTATCCTTTGCTTTTAGTGTTTTCTTCGATCCTGTTTCCAAGTTTTGAACACATCTCTCTCTCTCTCACATCGCTAGCAACTACCCTTAATGTAATATAGTGTTCTGATTACTATTTCCATCTGAAAATATCTGTTCGATTCAGCTCATCAACTCAACTCTGTGATCTGGAAAAATGGATATACTCTTTAAGTTACCGAATCAAACTTCATTTGCATGTTTTACGCGGCCAAAATGTTCGCAACTGCATGGTGAACTTTTGTTGTATTAGTTAGGTCAGTTTTTGAATTTAACTTATCTATAATATTATTTTTATCCTAACTAACCTAGTCCACAACCTAATTTTTAAAAAAATCATAAGATTTAATTTAAGTAACATAATATAATGATTGGATACAATTGAAAAGTTCAATTTAAAGTGGTCATAATTCATACAAAAATATATAATTAGTATAAATAAAAAAACAATTGAACCTAATATATAATTTATTATAATAAAAATAAGGGTAGGGCTAAAGTTGCCTATCTCAAACTTTCACATCCTCGAGGCAATAAAAGTAAAGCAGCAAGGATGGTAAGGGAGATGAAAAAAGGACTCTACTATTTAATTAATATTTTTTAAATATTATTTAGACAAATCTGATGGGTATAAGTAGATAATATTGTATATTTTATTATAATAGTATGGGTGAGAATGTGGAGGCATGTAAGAATATAGAAATAGAAAAAGACTTAAATACGCTTTGAGGAACTCAACTTTAAAATTTCATAGGTGGGTTAATGGCTTTAACTACATATATGTTTTATGATTTAAGAGTATGGACTTTTGTTTTGATGGTTTAAGGACTTGGACTGTTTTTATTTATTTTTATTTTTTATTTGAGGACCTTACTAGATTTCTAGTGAGGGTTATGATAAAATACTCATTTCTGTAAATAATATATTGTATAAAAATACACTAGTATTATAAATGGTAAAATAATTTTTATTTTTTCTAATTTACAAAAATTATATAGACCAATAAGCAAACCCTATTCTATTTATTTTATTGATGGGTATGTTAAAGATGCCCCAACAAAAAATATTAAAATTATTAATTATATTATACAACCAATCTCCTATATATCTCAATTACCATTGCATATATCCCAGTTCATCCCAAAATAAGTGGGAAAAAAAGTTGAAGTCCTTAACATGACATAACATAAAAGTTGAAGTCATTAAAAAAAAACTTAAAAGTTGATGTATGCATACAACTTAATTGATTTATATATATATTTTTAAAAAATATGAGGTTTTTATAATATTTTTGAATAAAATAGTCAAATCTGTTTGTTAAAAGATCTATAATTATAGGATAAAAAGTAATATCATGTAAATAATATATATTAGTTATTTTGATGATGAATTAAAGTGTGGGTGGCAACAATATTTAGATATATCATAAAATTGGTTGTATAATTCATTAATTTAAATAATTTTGTAGCAAATATGTAACACACAATGTAATACCTTTAATTTTTTCTAACCTTAATTAGTATATAATTAAAAAAATAATCTATTTAAAAAATTTCTATCACGGTTTTCTAACCATTGATATTAAATTTGAACTTTTTGATACTTAATTCATTCATTTGCTAAAAATTGCACTTTTACAGGAATTCTTCAATTGTGTCACTATCACTTATGTTGGTCCATTCTATACTTGTAACTCATTCCCAAAAATATTTTCAAATATATTATTTTATTTTGATACTTTTCATATCATTTCTAAACCTTTCACTAACTATTTATTTACTTGCAAGAAGATTTTAGTTGTTTGCAGAAAATTATAATTTATGTAATTTTTTATTCTAAGTCATTTCTTGCTCGTTCATTAGTTCTTCTTGCTTCTTAAAATATACTAAACTTAGATGGTAGTCCCAACTATTTTTAGGTTTGTCTGTTCCTTTCGAATAGCCAAGTTGCTCAAATTTTTATTTTACATGAAAAATGATTTTCACCCTTTTTATAATTCATTTTAGCTCCGAATGATTTAAGAAATCAAATATTTTTACACATTAGACTTTCTAAAATTATTCCACATCCATTCATATCTTTTTGGAAATTTCTTTAATTGTTTCATCTATTTGCGGAGAAATGCATTTCAGCATTTTTTTTTCATTTTACCCTTTTTTTTGTTTTTCATCCGTCGAGCTTCAAAACAATCCTGATATTTAATATTTTTATATATATTTAGGTTTATAAATTTAACACCCTATAATTTCCTACTAAAAAATTCATTTTAGTAGAAGTGTAATAAACAATATAGCTAAGTGTTATTGCTGTACTAAACATAAGTCTGATTTATCATACCATCATTACATCGAATACAAGGTAAAATAGTTAAGACTTAAAGCATGATAAATAAAGAATAAAAGAATTTTCATAAACATTAGATAATATTTTGGAGATTATCTCTGAATACACTATCAAAAATGCATAAATGGGATACATTGGGAACTAAGAGCCCCAAAAGGCATCTAGACAAAAAAGATAATTGGATAATATGAGTCTAAACCCAACCCCGATATGTAGGAATCACTCTTTCACAAATAAAGCATCATATGTGGCAAAATCATTCGAAATGTCCTCATCAACCTACAAAAAAACATATGGGCCGTCTGTACATGAAAATAAGTAACACCCATGAAAAAGATGATTAGTACGTTATGTATTAAGTAACATAATCATACCATCGAAGCAAGGTTACATAAAATTACATAATTTCACATAAAAGAATAATCATACATGCATGTTAACATGAAGCGATGCAAAGTAAATACCGATTCTATAACTTATTATTAGATATAAATAAGATCCATACTTTTATTTATAATGAGCTCAAACACTCCAATATTCTTAATTTGATGGAACAAATTGAAGCACCTCTTAGAAAAGAAAGCATCCAAGTCACTATTATCATTCAGTAGAACATACTCAACATATACCACGACACCACTCTCTTTACCACTATTCTTAAACTAGTTGAATGGTCTGAAACATCTTTTATGGAAAAACATGTCTGAGCCACTATTATCATCTACTAGAACAAACACAACACGGTGTTCATATCTCATATAATCTTCCACTTTAATCGATTAATGTCTTATCCATTAGTACTTATCTCGTAATCATATTATCATTCACATTGAGTTTAGGGCTCCACTATTATTAATCTAGTAGAACAGATTAATGCATTTCTTAGGACACAGTGCTTTTGAGTCATTATTATCATCTAGTGAAATGGATACACAATATATCTATAACACTCTAAAATTTACAAATGATTTTTTTTTTTTACTTAAGCGGAAATGTTATTCAAATATGAATGAGTATTACCACCGTAATCGATATAAGTCTGGCTTACGTACCATTCTCAAGTCGATTACAAGGCATAAATATGATGTGGAAGATTATACCCTAATCTTTTACAAAACTTAAGGATCTTGTTTGAAGGATTACAAAAATACAAAATAGAAACCAAACCCTCAACTTCATGTATTTAGACTTCTGTTGCTTTCGAATGATGATAGAACTTGAGTAGATCTAATCTAAGATCTCACTAGTCTAATAAGAACCTTCTATTTCTCACTAGATCACCCTCTACTTCTCAATACACACTTGAGAAAGGATACGTGAAGAAGAAGAAGAAACACACGCTCTTGTCACTCTCTCGTTAGTTTTGAATGAACTTTTTATGTCATGACATAATGTGTGTCGAATCCTTTGAGTACAAGTATTTATAGGCATAGAACCTTATAGGCATTTTCATTAAGAATCCCATTAGCAACCTCATTAATGATTTAACCTTCCTAATACACAGTCCGTGGCTTACAAATAAATTTATGATGACAATTTTACAAGAATTACAAATTAGACAACAAAAATAACAAAGCTACACAACTTAATAATGTTATACATAGATGTAATCATATGTGATACTTTATAGTCTTGTAGCCTTGTTCTTCCTTACACTTTATAATCTTATAATCCCTTCTCATTGCCTTGTACCTCAAAGATATTCAACCATTATGAACTTCATGAATTTCTTGCAAACATATGCACTAGTTGAAGAAAGAATGACTTGACAAAACATTAGGAGTATATGAATTTTCAAGCATAATTGACTCTATCTTCATGTATACTAATTCCTCTTGATCTCCATCATTAGAAGAATAAGATTAATATTTTCAATAGATGCTTCTGCATCAAAATAATTTATAATGCAAGACATAATAAACATAGAACAAGGATACTTCATAACATAAGAGTTTTAGAGTCTAACGTTGAAAACGAAATCCAAATGCGTAAAGTAAATATTCTGAGAGAAAATAACAAAAGAAGAAAAACTGATTCAAAACAACAACCAAATAATATAGCTCTCAGACTCCCAAACCCCAAACATGAGACATAATCACCTTGCCCCAATTAGAGCATCGTAAACAACATACTTGTCTAGCAAGTCCTCATTAACCTACACAGACTCAAAACGAGTCTCTGATCGTGGGAATGAAGAGCATCCATAAGAATGATGATCAATAATCTACATATTGAATAAGGTGACAATACAGTCAAGAAATGTCATATGAGTTTATAAGATCATAATAGGAAGTAACGTGCACATAAGATAATCTCATCGATGCCAACTTGTTTATTTCTTTCCAATTCGTAATGTAATAGCATTATGATCAATACTCATGATTTTATTTACATTGAATTTAGGGATCCCACTATTCTCAACTAGTGGAATGGTAACAAAATACAAGTATAGAGCAAGACACTTCTAGCTACTATTCTTAACCGGTGGAATGGTTCTAATAATACAAAATTTAGGGCAAAACGTACCTGGACACTATTCTCATCTTGTGGAACGGACAGGTACAATGGCCTTGACTCACTTGGTATTTCACTTTAAGTGATCAGTATCTTATCAAGGGTTATAATCATTCAAATGAATTATTCAATTTGAGTTCGGGAACCCCACTATTTTCAAATGGTTTAAAGGTAACATAAGTACAAATCCAAGGCAAGATGATCCTAGCCACTATTCTCAACCGGTGGATCAGTTCTAATAATATACAACCTAGGGAAAAAAGCTCCTAGCTGTTATTCTCGTCCGGTGGAATGGAAAGGTTCAACTGATCCTTACTCATACGATATTTCACTTTAAGTGATTAGTATATTATTCATACTTTATTTATTTTAAGGTCATCACACATTCATGTACACATACTCATACAGTAGGGCTGTAAACAAGCCGAGCCAAGTCGAATACTCCTAGACTTGGGCTCGGCTCCTTTAACTAAACGAGCTTAAAATGATGTTTGGGCTCGGCTCGTTTAACTAAACGAATGAGCCGAGCCAAGCTCATGATCCAAAGCCAAAAAATGAACCGAGCCAAGCTTTTTTGATATCAGGCTTGACTTGTTTAATAAATGAACCTAAAAGTAAGGCTCGGGCTCGGCTCATTTAACTAAATGAACGAGTCGAACCGAGCTTTTAACAAGCCGAGCCGAGCCAAGCCAAATACTGAACTGACTTAGCTCATTTACAGCCCTACATACAAGGCACCATCCCACCACATATTCCAGAACATGTCTTGCCCCCCTTATAAACCCTAGTTTCACAAACCTAGCATATTCCCTTCTCTAATACTCATTTAGTCCTCAAATTCTATACCCAATATTAAAATTTTGTTATTAAAAACATATTCAAAAATCATGGTTTAAATCCCATTTCTTACACATGAGATAATAACCTAGCCCTAGGGTTACTATTTGTGTCTCCTACAAAAACCTAATTCCACATTTTTGTCATAACAATCTCCTTAGACCTTATATGGCTACCAAATATATTATAAGTTTCCAAAATGTTATTTTTTAACATAATATCCTAAGATTACAGTCTAACTCCCCTGTTTTACTCATACGATAATAGCCTACCCCTAGGGTTACTATTTGTGTCTCCCACAAAATCCTACTTTCACATTTTTGTCACAACTCTTTCCTTAGAAATTAGTTGGCTCTCAAAATTTTTTATTCATACCTAAGACACCAACATTGACATTATATTCAAATATTAGGGTTAATGTCTAACCTTTCGTATATATGATCACAACTCCACCACTAGGTTTTACTATTTAAACTTAAAGCCTTTCTCCTCATTTATTAGTCATAAACCTTTCATTTTCACTCCAAATATTTCATAAAATAACCTTAAAATATTTTGAACCATATAAAATCCCAAGGTACCTAGTATGCTATTTTTAAACATGTTGACCAAAATACCCCTAGGCAACTAAAATACATATCTTTCCACCTGAATCTCGTGATTCTCAACATGAATGACTTTTTGACATCCCACACATACCTTTATCATGAAATTAATACCCACAATTATATAGAGATACTTCGTATTCAACACAAGTTATATGTGAACAACTTTCTTACCTTTTCTTCCGACATGCAATACCACATAATATATATAGCATCAATTTCAAGGCAACATTTCATATGATAATTTTAACACATCAACATAAGTGAAGGAGTAAATTCTAGCACATTAAGCCCTATCTATGACATGTATCCTTACCGAAGCACCTCCGGTCTCTAAGCATGCAAGACATATGCTTCCTCCTCTATTACCACCAAAGTATCACCTAAAAATAATAATATATAAAGTTTATACTTTTTAAAGATTTTAGCCTAAAATAAGACTAAGGCATGGGACAGGGGAGCAAATAGAAATAATAGAAGTGGACAAGCTTCAATAGGGTGGTACACAATGGCGATAACGGTGATGACAACGTTTTAAGGATGGGGTGATGGTTAGTAGCTAGGGTTGAGGTGATGGTGGTGTTAGGAATAGCGGGAGGTAATGGCATATAGTGGTGGTGGTGCTGGTGGCCAGCTGTTGATGTGGTGCTGATGGTTGCTTAGGGGTAGATGGTTGGTGGCTAGGTTGTTGCGGGTAAGGGGAGTGATGTGGAGATAGTGGGGAACGAAAGGGAAGTGGTAGTGGCTTGCAGGCAGCGACCGGGGTGGTAGCTGTGGACGGCGGTGGTGTAGGTAAAGGTTGTGGCTGAGAGAGAGGAAAAATGAGGGAGAAGAGATGGCTTGGTGTAGTGGTGATGATGGGATGAGATGTCTGGGGTGGTGCTACATGAAGGCGAGGAGGGGGAAAGGAGAAGGTTGGTGGCGGTGGTGCAGTGCTAACAGTAGCGGATGTGGCCGACCATGGTCGTAGTCGTAGGGGAGGGAGAAGGGAAGAGACTACTGCAGAGAGGGTGATTAACATCGTGTAGGTAGGGAAAGGGAGGTGGAAGGGAGGTCAGCTAGGGTGATGACAGACAATGAGGGTGGTTTGGCTAGCGGAGGGGGCAACGGTGCTGATGAACAGAAGCAGAGGAGAAGAAAAGAGAAAAAAATAGAGCAAGAGGGGAAGGGGCCTTGGCTAGCTCATTGACGAGAGGGAAAATGGGAGGAGGGGAAGGAAAGAGTGAGACCTATATGGGGCATATATAGGTGACATGGTTGGGAGAGGGAAGACAACAAGGAGGACGGAGGGGCCCTCAACATGCAGAGTAGGTAAGGAAAAAGGGGCAAGGGTTCAGGGCGGCGTTGTAGAGTGGTAGGGTGACTGGCGGAGTAGCATGCATGGCGAGGGTTGCATGGCTGAGAGAGGTAAGGGGGATGTGCACAGAGGAAACTGGTAAGTCCTAATTTAGGACAAAAGATGAAAGGAGAAATGGAGGTGAGGGGGGCGATAGGCGGGAGAAGAAGAAGAAAAAGAAGAAGAAGAAAGGCGTTTGGGCTGGACACCGCCTAGGAGAGGAGGAGAAAAGAAGAAGAAGAAGTTGGGCTAGGATGGTTGGCAGGTGCAACCTAGAAAAAGGAGGGAAAGGGAAAAAAAGGAAAGGAAGAAAAAAGGGAAAAAGAAAAAAAAAGGAACTAAGGAAAGAAAATACATCTTTTGATTGTAGAATTTGGGTTTATATTTAGGGTTAAATTTTTAGATAAGTATAAAAAATTATCTATAAATGAAGAGTAGGTAAGGAAAAAGGGGTAGGGGTGTAAGGCGGTGTTGTAGAATGGTAGGCTGATGGGCGGAGTAGCATGCATGGTAAGGGTTGCATGGCTGAGAGAGGTAAAGGGGATGTGCATAGGGGAAATAGGTAAGTCCTTGTTTAGGAAAAAAGAGGAAAGGAGAAAGGGAGGCGAGGAGGGTGACAAGCAGTAGAAGAAGGAAAAAAAAAGAAAAGAAGAAGAAGAAGAAGGGCCCCTAGGTTGGACACCGCCTAAGAGAGGAGGAGAAAAAAAAGGAAGAAGTTGGACTAGGATGGTTGGTAGGAGCAACCCAAAAAAAGGAGGGAAAGGAAAAAAAGGAAAAGGAAGAAAAAAGGGGGAAAAAGAAAGGAAAAAAAAAGGAACAAAGGAAAGAAAATATATCTTTTGAGTGTAGAATTTAGGTTTAGGTTTAGGGTTAAATTTTTAGATAAGTATAAAAAATTTATCTATAAATTTTTGGGGTTGGGGTTAGGTTAAAAAACCTGAATATTAGAAATTAGGTTAGGTTAAAATTTTGATAAATCAAAATTAAAATTTTATAATATTTTGGGGTATTATAGTATCCGTGTGACCCGTGTTATCTTTTATTTTAAATAATTAATGTCTTATTTATAGTTGTTTATATCAAGATCATCATGCATGAATCAAGTGGATATGCACAACACATACTTAAAAGTTAAAACATGTAAAGTATAACCATGTAGTTATCAGGGCATTACCCCAAGTAAAAGGTCTATATATCCTAAGAAATCCTAAATTCCATTTTTGATCCTTATTTACCAAAATGACCTTCCAAAAACCTTAGAATATTATATTAATTAACTTGTGTCTTACCCAACCATAATTTAATCACATTACTTATGAAATAATTGATAACACACTCAAAGCTTATCATGATACAATTATTTTCTATATTATCATTAAATGACCATAATGCTCTTACGATGGCTAAAGTACTCACATTTTTCAAAGGCCTTGCAAGTCCTAAAATTAATGAAGTTCATCCACCAACATTTATATCATTATAAAATACATAGCCTCATTATATATAAGTACATCACACATCTAGATTCATGCTACCCAACACTATGTACAAATGTATGCTTTCATATTTTTCACATTTTTAAGATATCATATAATAGCATTATCATAATCCATACTATCCATATAATATTACCAAATATGATATTATATACAAATACACATCGCATATACAAGTCGTAACTATGACATGTACCCTTACAAAAAGGGCACTGGTCTCTAAGCATATAAGTCTAACCCACTTCCTCCGATATCACTGAAAATTCACCTCTAAAATAAGAATAATAAAATATTAGAACTTAAGAATACAATATAATAAAAAGTTAAAGTAAAGGAGAGTGAACATGGGGATAATCAAAATAAGTGGAGAAGCTCAGACGTTGTTGGAGTATAGTGGTGCTAGAGTGGAGCATGGGGTATGCTAAGAGGGAGGTACAATGGTGCCAAAGGGAAACATCGAAGGTACACAAGCAAGGCATGTAGGCATGCACAAGTTGAGATGGCGGAACATGTACATGCTAAAAAAAGGGTGTGCATGGGATATGCATGAAATAGTGCCCGTGTCATGCAAGAGAGACATAGTTGGGGCACGTAAGGGTGCATGATTGTGTATCTCAATGAAACTGAAACAAAGCACGATGGGGAAAGGAAAAATAAATGGCATGGGGTGGCGATGTGTAATATCCTATATTCTTGTGAGATTTATAAAATGAAAAATTGTTGTGTTTAATGAAATTTGGAAGATTCCTATCTCGATTTAAAATTATGGTTTAGGTTTGATGTAATAAGGAATTTGGAAAAAAAGAGTATAAAATTAAACAAGGTGAGTTTTACTAGCTAACCAATTAACTACTCCATCATTTTAACTAAGACTTTTCCCCACACAATAGATTAAACCATTTGGGAAAACCATTAGACTGATCTGTAGAACAATCTAGCTAAACCGATCGATTGGTTATTCAGGCTGAGTGTTTTTTGATGCTCAATTTTTTTTTGAAAATTTCTTGCATCAAGATGGGAATTTGATAATCCAATTTTGAAATTTCTTTGATTAATATTTAACCCTTTTAATCATATATCCACCTTTAATTTTTACCTCGAATAGATTCAAGGGCTTGATTTCAACATAAGAGAGGAGGAGGATGACCTCACTCTTTGTCTTCTTTTTCATCTCTCCTCTAAACAATTCTATAATTATGCTTCAATTTTCAAACTATCAATACACGGCTATGAGATTTTCTTCCCACACCAATATGTCATTTTCCCTTCTAATGTTTGATATGTTTGGGATGAACACAACCTACATTCTCTAGAAAACTACCATTTACACTCTGAAATGGAAGTCAACTTATCTTGATAAATTTTACCTTTTAACTCAGTTTCAAATGGTAAAATTAGGGTTTTTGATCTATTACATATCCTCACTCATTCTTCATCCGATTTGTTAGCTATAAATAAATCCAATCATTTCCTTTTCTTACCTTTCTTTTAACCTCTAAAATGTCCGAGTTCTCAAACACTTGTGTTTATTCTTCTCCAATTTGATCTCTCATTCTAATTTGATTCACTCTTCTAATTATTTCTCTATCTCCCTCTTATTTTATTCTTAAATAAGAAAGAGTTAGATTTAGGAACAAGTTAATTTTGCATTCAGCTAACTCTTCCCCTATTTTTCTCTTAGACGTGGTAGGTTCATTTTCTTCCCTAATTTGAGTTTCTTTATTTGTAAATGTTATTTGGTGATTTATGAGTTATATATATGTATATTTTTTTTTTAGATTTTGAAAGTTGAAATCTTTCAACTTAAAGTTTTTTTCCTCTTTGGTGGAAAATTTTGCTAAGCTTCAAGTAAGTCATTATTACCTTTGAAATGTAGCATGAATAAGCATGTGAGTTAGTGTACTCCAATAATTTTTAATCTTTATGTGCCTGTATGAGAATTTAGCATTTTAGTGATGCATGTTGAATAAATTAAGATTTTTGAGAAAAAGGGCTTGATTTATGATAAATAGGGTTGATTGCTAGAAAATGAAGTATGATTCATTTTATGAGCATGTTAAATATTGGTCTTATGATATGACATGTTATGGATTGGATATGGTAGGATTTTAGAGTTTAAATCGTATTAAAATGTATGATATGTGTTTTCTTGAGGTAAATTGATTAATTGGTCGTTAGAACAGTCGATTGGTTGACCCAAATTGATCAACCGGATGGTTGTAGTGATATTTGTTGTTCTCTGCTTAAACCCATCAACCAATTTTTAAGAACTAATTCATTGGTCATAGAATAGTTGATTGGTCTGACCATATTGATCAACTGATTTAAGGGGACTCTAGGGTTTGGCTGAGCCAAACTGATCGACCTATTAGCCCTAATTGATTGACCAATTCATCTAGAGTGTGCTATTTTTGTTCTTTTGGACTTGATATGCCTTGAAACTATATACAATACTATAATGTGATTCTTTAATGATGAGAAGATACATCTTGGCATGAATTAAATAACCTAATAGGTGGATTAAATAGTTCATAATTCATGTTATTCTTACTAAGTGCTTGGGAGGCCTTAATTAAAAAAAATGGAATGATACTTGAAAAAGATAATGTAAAATAGTCTTGGCCTAAATGAATTATCTTGGTGGATTGATTTAATCTTGGTTAAGCACTAATAAAAATCCCACCACATAGTTTGAGGGTAATAATGGTTAAGATAAAATGTTATGTGGATATGTTACTTGGATGTCACATGAGCCTTATGCGATAATATAACCTTAGAAAATAGCACAAGAATCGCTTAAAGCGAAAGATGATCACGTTATGCATGGGTCTGAGTTACTCGATCATTGATTAGCTACCGGGGGTTAATATGCATTCAGTTAGAATCTTAGTAAATCCTGGTGTTTTGCCTATTCTAGACAATGATGATGTACTAGGGGGTATTAATACTAAAATTTGTAGTCACTTAGGTGGTTTTTTACTTCGATCGGATTTTATGTCAATTGGTGGTTACTTAGCTTTAATCACACTTTATGTCCTCTAGTTTGGATAGACTTCTGTGTTATATGGGACCATAGGGTGGTAAGTAGTCCATCACTCAATAAGAATAAGAATAAGGACATGGATAAAGAAAAAGGAAAAAAAGAGGAATAGTGGCTTGTAAATAGTTAATCTAGTAGATTATGTAAACTTGGATATGGACCTAATGGAATACTTCTATAGGTGGACAATAGAATTACCTAGTAATACATGTAATAACTTATAATTAATTATATTTTTATATCCATAATCTCAATGTTGTATTGCTACGCATGACGAGGCACAAATTATGTAAGTCCTTGCATGACATAAACTCTTGATGCATTATACGATTATGATAATACATGTATAGCTAAGTGCGATGTGCAAGTATGATACTATGTACAGTATGACCTTTATTGTTTTATATGGTCTTGTATGCTTGTGACTCCCATTGAGGAGGTAACTTAGCTTACTCAGTACGTAACTTACTAATGTACCCATTTGTTTGGTTATCTGCTCAATCCTACGAGTAGAATACCATGTGCAAACTTTTGAGGATGGTTAGTAGTGGGTATACCTCATATTGGGCTTAGGGGATCGAGATCATAGACATCTAGAGACCATTTTTCTATCCTTAATGGATCAGGGTTTAGGGCTATGCCCTGCCATTGTTTTATTCCTATTATATGTCTATACTTTTGGTTTAATCCTTCTCTCGTGTATTTGAATATTTTGTGGACCCGTTGAGGTCTTATTTTATAAATGTTTTCTTTTAGTATCTATATATCATGTTTTTTTTTTGTGCACTCTAATATTATATTTTGTTGGTTTGGTTTCTGAGCCTTATATATAACATGAGATGGGTGACAAACATCTACCATATGTTAGGTGCGGTGGTAATATCTCATGGTTTCTAGGTGTTTGGTATGTTTCCAATTATGTAACATTTTAAAACAAAAAAAAATCAATAATGAAAAATAGGGGTGTTACACGATGGTTGGGTGATGATGAGGGAGAATGGTGGGGAGGTAATGGTGGTTGGTTCTCAGGCAAAATTAGTGGTGTTTGGTGTTTGGTAGTGATGCAAAAAGCAGGAAAGAAGGAGAAGAAGTTGAAGCTTGGGTTGGGGTGCTCAATGATAATGAATGGAGTGAGTGAGTTAGGTGGGCATTAAATGAGGTAGAGAAAGCTTAGAGGGTTATACATATAGTTGTGTGCATGGTGAGGAACGACAGAGAAGGTAAGGCAGGGTGCACATGCACGAGCTAGGGGAGCACAATCGAGGGAAAATGCAGAGCAAAATTTTCAACATGAGACATCCCATGGATTGTGGGAGGGGATGGTAGAGTCATAAATTGGTGAGTAGTAGGGGTAAAGAAGAATAACTAGCAAGGTAGAAAAAGAAGAAAAATTGGATAAGATAAAAAGGAAAAGAGAAAGAAAGCAAGAAAAGGGGAGATAAGGTAAGTGTGGGATTATTGTTAGAATTAGGTAAAAAAATTATGATTAAAAAAATTAGGTAAGATATAAAAAAAATTGGTCAATTAGACTTAAGGTATAAATTACCTAAGATAAAGATTAGCATTTGGTTAAGCTATTTATTATTTGAGAATAAGATTTGATAAACTTTAGGGTATTAAAAGAATTTATGTGTGAGCATGATAGTTTTTTTTATAAATCTAGAATCTTGCTAGGGTTTTGTATTATGTAAATGTTATGAAATTCATGATAAGATGATAATATGTTCTTAAATAGTCAGTATGTACATTCGATTTATGATTAATTATGAGTGATCTGCATGTATAATTTGTTAAATGATAACATATGCATGTCTAATGTTTTGCTAGAGTTTTGACCTTTCCTAGATATTATGTTATCCTATGTTAAGCATTTAATGATTATTATTTCATGTGTAGATAGATTTGATATAAATAGAATGAAATCATGCACGCATGATTAGGATTAAAATACGATAATTACTATTTACATTTTCTAGGGTAAAAATGAATCCTTGTCTAAACCATGATGTTAATTGCAATGTTAAATGTTGTATCATGCCGTAAATATGTAGAAATGTGTTTCATGGAATATATGACACGTGAAAAATGCATGATTAGGGTTTGTACATGTAAGCTACTAAGTGCCTGCATAGTGGAAAATATAGTCAATTGCTAAATCTTAGAAATTACCTGCGTACTAAAATATGGTCAATTATTATCTTTTATCCTTTTTATGATAAATTTTTATATTGATTATGTTTGGTACGAAATTGGGTAATAATGGTGAAATTTGGGTTTCAAGGGCATTTTGGTCATTTTTTACCTAATATATCTATTGTGAATAATTGGACATAGGATGACCTTCAACTTTTGATAGGATGACCTTAGTGTTGAATTTGTCCTTGACTTAGACCGTTGAATATAGGGTTAACTTGAATAATTAGAAATAAAGGAAATATGGTTAAGTATGGAAATAGAAATTATTGTACAATATGTGATATATGTGGTCACATCATAAATCACTAATATTTAAAGCGAAATACCTCGAGTTTGAGAATGATTTCTCTTTATGATTAGCTATCCTAGAGATAAGGCATGGCCCTTGTTTGAGTTTGATTCAATCATGTGCCACTCGCTGTGTCCTAGTAAGCCCCTAGCCTACTTTATAAACGACCTACGTACCTATATGATGTATTGATTTTTAAGGATTACGTGATTGAGGTTGGAGGATATTGTGTTGCCTGTGTGTGCCTATATGACCAGTTGTATCATAGTGTGTTTAGGTCATAAAGTAAGGATATTATGCTACCTTTGTATACCAGAATAATTGAATGCACCTCACTATTCTTGATTTGATTGTATCCCCTTTTGAGTAATTAAAAATGGAAGTAACTGGTGTGTAATAATTTAAATGGATTGTTGTGGTTATGGTTTGGTATTTGTCTTGGTGCCTTACCTTGGTATTTGGAATTATTTTGGTTATTCACCTTTGGTTTGGGGTTTTGATATGGCTACTATGTATTTTGAGATGAGGTGAAGTGGTATGATGGGTTGTTGAACATAAGAATTTGATGTTGTATATATTATCCCATATTTATTGTATATTGTTATGGTATGTGCTTTATGCTTTAAGCATATTTTAAGATTATTATGTTATTATTTGCATTGTGAGCATACTACCTCTTTTGAGGTATTGTGATATAATCTGTATGATAAAGTTGTATCAATACTACATTTGTAGATGACTATTTGAAGGTAATGAAGTGACATGAAGCGTATAAAAGTGAGAAGGATAAGTGAAGCTATAACACTCCTATTTTTTACTATTGAAAAATTTTCTTTTAAAATATTGCAAAAGTGAACTAAAAATACTAAACACAAGTGGCAAATATTAAACTAAAGTATAGAAATACAATGGGCGGAAAATAAAAGTAGTGCATAGCTCCGACCCTGGTCCATGAAGGACTTTATGAAGGACAGTCATTGGATGTCCATGCTCTCAAGCTCTTGAGACCAAAATGAGGTAGGCCCACAACCCATCATATTAAAAAACCTGCATATGGTCTTCTGCTTGTGGGATTGAGTAGGTGACCAAACAAATAGGTACATTAGTACGCTTTGTACTAACTAAATCAAGTTAACTCATCAATAGAAGTCACAAGCATACAAGGTCATGGCATATTATGGAAATCATACTAAACAAATATCATGCTTTTGTCATATAATTAGATATAAATGCTCTATCATGATCCTATAATGCATTAGGATTTTATGTCATACATGAATTCGACAATTCATGACTCATCATATTTATCAGCATAACATAAACATCATGGATATAAACATACAATTAAGTAATTGGATTATTCAAACAACTTATTAGAGATTTATCATCCATTCACATAATTTTCCATTGTTTCTATTCTACAAGCTTACATAATCGATTAGATCGTTTATTTATAAGCCATAATTTCTCTCTCTTTATTTTTCCTTTTTCTTTATCCACATACTTATTAATATTCTTATCAAGTGATGGCCTGTTTACAACCCTATGATCTTACATACCGTGGAAGCTTATCCAAACCAGATAACATAAAGTCTAACTGAAACCATGTAACTCACTTAGGTGACTAAACCCTTTAGTATCAATACCCTCTAGTATATCCCCAATGTCTATAGTAGGTAAGATACTAGAATCTATTAGGATCTCGTTCTAAGGCTCCAATAAATACCTAATGGCAGACTAACCTCTAGAAGCTAATCAGGCATCGGGTAACCCAGACCCATGCACAACTCAATCATCTTCTACTTTAATTGATTAGTGTGTTATTTCCCAAGGTTAGGTTATCATACAAGGCCTATGTAACGTCCAAGTAACACATCTACATACACATTCCATCTAACCATTATTATCCTCCAACCATGTTGTAGGATTTATATTAGTGCTTAACCAACATTAATTTAATCTACTATGTTAATCCATTTATGCCAAATTTTGGATTATCTCATTCAATAGTAGCATTATAGCATACTCATTCCAATTTACTCATTTAAGTCTTCTAAATGCACTAAATAAGAATATCATGGATTATAATCCCTTTAATACATCCAATAGGTTAATTAATACATGCCAAGATTTGTGTTCTCATCATTAAAGGATATATTATAGTATTGTGCAAAATCTCAAAGCATAACAAGTTCAAAAGAAAAAAATAATATACTATGGCCAAATTGGTTGATCGGTTTGGCTCAGCCAAACACCAAGGATTTCTCGAACCAGTCGATCATTTGGTCAGATTAGTTGACTATTTTGAGACCAGATGATCAGTTATGACAAACCTATCACTAAGTTTAAGAAGAGAGCAACCAAAGTCATCCTAGACCTTCTGGTATATCGATTTGGGCTAATCAGTCGACTATTGTAATGACCAGTCGATTGATTTTGCTTAACTAGTTGATCGGTTTGCTCCCAGACAACACATGATAGACATTTTACATGTAATGCACACTCTAAAATCTCACCACATCCATACCATGACCTACCATAGCATAATACCAATATTTAACATGCTTATAAACTGAATCATACTTTATTTTCAAGAAAATTGATCCTATTTCCCTTAATTCAAGTAATTATCGCATAAAACTTAATTAATTCAACATGCATTGTTTAAAAATTGAAACTCTCATGCATGCATATAAAATTAATATTTTACAAAGTACACCAACTCACATGCTTGTTCATACAACATTTCAAAGGTAAGAATGACTTGATTGAAGCTTAGCAAGGTTTCACACTAAAGAGGAAAAACTCAAACCGGAAGATTTTAACTTCCAAAAACTTTAAATAAAAAAAGGTTGAAACTCATAAATGGTTAAATAACTTTTACAAATCAAGAACTCAAATTAGGGAAGAAAATAGACTTACCACTTCCAAAATAAAAACATAGAAAGAGTCATATGAAAGCAACTCAACTTCTTCCTAAATCTATCTCTTTCTTGCTTGTAGATAAAACACGAGGGAGCTAGAGAAAGGATTGTAAAAGTGAATTTAATTAGGATGAAATCTTATAGTGGAGAAGAATTAGCATAAGTGTTAAAAAGCTCAGAATATTTTGGTGGCTAAAAGGAAAGTGAGGAAAAAGGATGATTGGGATTATTTATAACCAACGAATTAGTTAAGAAATGAGTGAGGTTATGCAATATATCAAAGAACCTAATATTACCTTTTAAATCTTAATTTAATGGGTGAATTTATCAAGAATAAGTTAACTTCCATTTTAGAATTCAAATGGTGATTTTTTAGATAATGCAAATTGAGCTTGTCCAAAAAATATCAAACATATGAAGGGAAATGGAAGATCGAGATGGGAAGGAAATCTCCCAGCCATGCAGGGATAGTTTAAAAATCAAAGCATGCTTCCACATGTGTGTTGAGGAGAGAGAAAGAACAAGACAATAGTGATGTCATCCTCTCCCTCGTCTATTAAAATTGAGCCCTTGAATCTATTTGAGGCAACAACTAAAGCTAAATAAATTATCAAAGGGGTTGAGGATCACTCAAGGGTATCTTGGAGTTGGGTTATTAAAGTTTTATTTTTATGCAAGATTCCAAAATACCGATCTTCAAAAATCACTTAGCTCGGCGAATTAGTCGATAGGTTTGGCCAAATCAATTGATCGATTTTTTCAAGCTAGTCGATAGGTTTCTCCAAACTAGTTGATTGGTTCGGTTAAACAAAACCCTTAACTAAAATAATAAACCAGTCAATCGGTTCCCTAGAAGACTTGTTTCATTCAATCTTCCTGACTTTTCCCTAATTCATTATTACCTTAAACCCAATTATAGTTCCAAATTAGTATAAAAAATTATCAAATTTTATTAAACACAATAATTTCTTATTTTATAAATCTTACAAAAATATGGGGTATTACAGTAGCCCCTAGGAAGAGTTTTCGTTCTCGAAAAGGGTTTATAGGTCTAAGAGTTAGGATAAACTAATATTATATCCTCTGGTGTTAGTTTTTATTGTAATTGGTTTTCCTTTGGAATTTTATGTCCCTTATTGCATTTGATTATCATTGTGTAAGGAGTATAAGTATCCATACATTTAAACTATGCTATTATCTTTTATTTTTGTCACTTTATTTTGGATATGACTAGTTTTGAACCTTAACAACTAGCATAAGAAAGGTGAGATAACCAAACTTATACTATGTGTGGCGGTAACAACTATAATTTCAAAACTAATGCTTATGCAAGACAAATTTTTTAAGTAGTAAAATGGGGGGTGTTACACCTATACATACAATTTCACATATTAGAAGTTTTATAACTTAAGTTATGGTTAAAATGAGTTTTGAGGTAAATTAAGTAATTTGAGGATATTTTGGTATTTTTACATATTGTTGTCCCTTGGGGGTGTCTGGATATGCCCTATGGAAGTACGAGCATTTAAATATTTAGTGGTTAACCTTGAATAGTGTTGGTTAGCCTATAGTAATTAATCGTGTTAAAATGACTTAAAATGAGTATAAAAAATGTTAAGAGCAAAGTTATTATTTTATGTGCTTAAGTTTGAGTTTAATTCCCATCTTTGGCTTAATCATGATTACAATGATGTGTTTAGGTATCTTCGTGAATTTTGTAAATTATTGAATTCAATTTGTGGTTAAATGAATTGAGTAAAGATTTAGGATTTAATAAGGAATTTCATCCTTTTCTCCTTAATATATAATATTTTTAGGCCATATCTGGCTTTAGGATAATCTTAAAGGCATTCTTAGGTGAAACCCTGGAATTAAGTAACTTATCTTATTTATTTATGTCATCCTTAAGTATTAGTTTAGAATTAATGTTAATTCTTTGCTTATTATTTTATGTAATATTTTCATCATGCAACCTTATTTTAATCTTCATTTCATGTTAAGAAAGCAATTGTTGGAATAAATTCTTATAAGTGACAAATGGATAATAATGACATCAGTGTTGCATATATGAATATTTTACAGAAGAAAATGATAAGATTGTTGCCTGTGTGGTAAGAATTGTAAGATAAAGGGGAAGTATTATGATGACAAGTAAGATATGTGATGTAGTATTATGTACTAATTGATGGTTAATGAATGAATAAGACATCAATGATTAAAGTTAAAGATCACGTGAGTCAGTACTAATTGCTTCATCTGATACTTTTCCTGAATTTTGCAATAATTAGAGTGACCGTTGATCTATTTTATGTTGTTTGTTTCATTGACTTATAGGGATATTCATACATAAGGATTATAAGTCTAGACCCGTGGCTTTCCAGATGCATTCGACCCTAGAGGGTTCATTATGTTTGTGTTACCAATCCATCGGTTATAGAATAGTGAGATCTATTAACTCAAGTAACAAAGTAACTAAAATTGTATGGTCACCTAAGTATGGCTGTTAATATGATTGCATCCTTAGGTCATCTTATATTATGAGCAGAATGCATGCAAAGTACCTATCTTGCCACTATGTTGCTTGTGCCTTGCACACCCTATTATTTTGATGTGTATGGTTTCCTTATTAGTTTCTATTTATTGTTATCTTCAAATGTCGTGTTTGGTGACCAAATGATTGTAATGTCCCTTTTTTGTATGTGTCCAAGAATGACTATGATGTATCACATTCGTTCATGCTTTAATGTATATATACCATGATAAACATGCAGCATGTTATGTCTTTTGATTAACTATGTTTACAAGTATGTTGCATATTGACGTTGTTTGTGGCCTCTTGCTGGTCTCTTTTATTTTGGGGGAATAGGTTGTGATATTTATAGGTTGTTGGTTATCTTTGATCCTTGCTTTCATGTGGTGAGTGGTTATTGGGTACGATTATAGAGTGCTATCCAGTTTTTTATTGTTACTCTGTTTTGGGAGTTCCATCTCCTAAATATCTTTTTAGTACATCCTATTTAATCACATGGATTTATCTTTTTGTAACCTTGTGTTATCCAGTCAAGTGCTTTCTACACTTGATTTTGGTATAAATTACTTTTAACCTTACCTTTGACATGGATTAGATATAAGGAGTACGTTTTCTATGTTGGATATGACATAGCATCCATACATTTTAGAGTTTGGCTTCCACAAATCTTTTTAAAACAATTTTTTTAGTAGGAAAATTTAGGGGTGTTACACACGTACCAATTAAAAATAGGATGGTGCCTTTGCAATTTACAAATTATTTTTCCATTTAAAATAGCCGTGTATTTTTATACAATATATAATGCACAAAAAAATTGTTTCATTAGATACTCACCAAAAATCCATTGAAAACCTTAACCCAATAGAAAAAAGTCTGCATCCTTATACCATTATAACAAAAGTTCAAGCTCTCAAATTCTAAAAAAATGATCATTAAAATTTAAACTTAAACGTTTAGGTCCTTTAATTATACTTCACCCGATAAAAAAGGATGGAAAATAAAATGAAAGACATATATTATGATTATAGGATTATTTTTATGTTGGAGAAATTTATGATGAGCGAAATGAGAGGCATTAACACATATGGTCTAATGTTGTAATGGATGGTTATAAGAGCATTTTCTTTTTATTAGGTGGAAAATTAATTGTATATATTCTAAATGGGTGTTTGATATGATTATTTATTTCAATGAGTAGGTACAATAACAAAAACATATATCAATAACAATGGTGACAAAGTGTGTGTTTGTTTTGTATATCATTATCTATATTATTGCTTAAGATAGATTTCAAATAGTTTGTTTTGCATATTCTTTCCAAAACTTCATTATCTATATTATCCACCTTATTATTATTATTTCATAAGTATTCCTCACTATTTTTTACTGAATATTTAAATTATACTACAATATTATCTATATACTCTTCTTAATTATACTCACCCATAACTATTATTATCATTGTCATTATTATTTAATATTATCAAATGCAAAAATGATAATATATATATATATATATATATAATATTAATTATCACAAGTAATAATTATTAATATTATTAATTACCAATAATAACATGATGATTAATTATTAGTAAAAAATTATATTAATTATTATTGCTAGTTATTAATATTAATTATTAGTATTAATTATTGATAAGGTAACAATAATTATCAAAATTGAAGTTCAATTATATATATAATATTATGAATAATATCAATAATAATAAATAATAATATTAATATAATTAATAATTAATTCTTAATATTAAATATACTTATGAATATCTATTATTATTATTATGAAATATTAATATTAATCAATTGTTATTATCAATTATTATTATTTATTATTAATCATATAATAATAATAATTATTATTAAATATTATTAATTAACATTACTTGATATTATTAATTATGAATAATAATTATTAATGACCATTATCGTTTTTGTTAATTATTAATAATTATAAATATTTATACATTATTAATATTATCATTAATTATTAATTATTTTTAGTTTCTATCAATATCATATTAAACATTAATCAATTTAATTAATATTAATTATTCATTTCAATATATAATACTAATAATACTTATTCTTAATAATATAATAATCGTTATTATTAATATTAGTTATTCATATGTTATTTTTAGCAATATTGATAATAATTAATATTAATATGAATTATTATTGTTAATAATAATCATTATTATTACTTATTAATGTGCATATTAATAATAATATGATCAATTATAATTATGAATTATATTAGTTTTTAATAATATATTATACGATGAAAAATATTATGTATAATAATAAATTAATAATATTAATTATTATTATGATTAATAATACTTCTTAAATAATATATCTTATTAAAATTAAATCTACAAATAAATAAAAAAATTATAAAAATATATTTTATAAAAGTAGAAACTGCCTAAAATTGTCAAGTTATATTAATTTTTATTAGATCAAATAAGTTATAATTATAAAAAATATTATTATTAAATAAAAAAATAAATTTTAGATAACAAAGTATACAGATACAAAATGTGGTAATACAAGGTGGCTAGGATAAATATATCTAGAAGTCTTTAAAATATTTCCTTTTGTGCTAGAAGTAATTTTTTGTTGAAAGGTTTTGCTAGAAATGGTCACCAAGATACTATTTAGTTATGAACGACTAGTTCATCTACCTTTTAAATTATTTAATTTTAAACAAAGCTTCTTTTAATCAAGTTAAATATAATAGTATGTTTGATAAGGTCAAAATTAATTTATAACATATCATATTTAATATTTAAATATGATTGTGCGTTTCATTTTTATATATTAATTTCTGAAAATATATAATTTATAAACTTTCTAATGACTTTTAAACGAGTTTTAATAAACATATAGTAAAAATTTATTCGATAAACTTATTTTTAGAATATCTTATAAAATAATTCAAAATTTCCGCCACTAACTTACGGCACTAAATTTTCAGACTATAACTTTGAGTCTTTGACCTTTCGACCAGCAGCGCCGTAATAAGATGACAGCGGCCAGCCTTACGAGATGTCATCCGTCCTGACCTCGTCGTGGTTCATTCCGGACGTCAATTTCCCCCCTCCCTTTTTGCACGTTTTTCCAATCAACTCCGTCTCCTTCCTTTAAGGGACTATGGTCCCGCAGGATGACACACAGACACGACACCGACCAAAAATTAGCTTCGCCTCATCATCCCAAATTCCGTCCTCTCTCTCCACACCTCCGTTGCACCGTCTCTAATCAAGTCCCTGTTTTTCTTATCTGGTGCAGCCATGGCGGTATTCAACCGTCTCATGAGGAGGTCAGGATCCTCCTCAATTTTTACTTCCACACCATTGTTCTTCTCTTCCTTGATTTCTCGAGACTCGACTTCGTTCAACTGCGATACATCAACTTCTATTTTTACGCCTTCTAATACTGATATCCGCGATGATGCGCCTGTTGTTTTGCGGAGAGAGAGTGGTGGAATTGGAGGAACGAATGTTCACTGGGTGTTTCTAGGATGTCCTGGTGTCGGCAAAGGTACGTACGCTAGTCGTTTGTCGAATCTTCTTGGTGTTCGTCATATTGCTACGGGTGATTTGGTTCGTGAGGAGCTCGCTTCTTCTGGCCCTCTCGCACCTAAGGTTTGTTACTTTGTTCTCTAACGTTTCATGGGGTTTTACTCCAGGATTTGTGAGGCATAGTTCCTTTATGAGAATCAGATTGGATGTGAATGGTAGAAAAGCTTTCTTTATCACGCTTTTCCTATAATGTCGAAGTTGAAAGGGAATTGCTACCTCTAAATGATGGTCATTAAATTATGTAAGTTTGAAATCTGAGTGTACTTTGATTCTGCGGGGGGATAGTATATACCTTGCCTAAATATGGACGTGTTTGGGATATCTGCAACTTGATACGCTGGCATACTTCAACTTGATTCCCTGCCATACTTAGTAGCTGGCATGACAATGTGTTTGTTGAACCCGTCGTATTAGAGTTTTAAATTTTTTAATTTCTGTGTATGTCCTTTTGGATGTTCCATGCATCGCTAGGTAATATAATTGAGGGAAGTGGAAAATTATCACCAGAAATTATTGTAAGATGTTACTTGGGTAATATTCTGAATCCTCTGACAAGCCTCCGTCATTCAAGTTTCATGCGTGTTCTTTTCTCCTTTTCTACGTACATTGTCTGTCGTTAAAGTTTGTGTGACGAACTTCTGATAATATTATTGGTTATATACTGTAGCTAATATATATGTGTTATTTGCACTGTAGCTGGCCGAGATCGTTAATCAAGGGCAATTGGTTCCGGATGAAATTATATTTGATCTGCTGTCAAAGCATCTTCAAGCCGGAGAAACTAGGGGTGAATCCGGATTTATACTAGATGGTTTCCCCCGGACTGTAAGACAAGCGGTGAGCACTTGCTTATTAGAATTTTCTTCATTTTATTTTGTGATAGTGAGTAGATCATCTTTTTGATCTATACATCTTAGTAAACACCTTGCATTAACTGCGTCCCCCCCCCCGGCGCTGCAGAAAGGTTCTTTTCTGATGTGTTTGAATGCTGTATTTGGATGATATGCTGTTTGTGAAACAGATGGCATTGATAAGATCATAAAACGTACATGACAAAAGTGAATTCCTGTTGACCTAGAGCTATTAAAGTTATTGGGGACATGATGCATGAAACAGTGGCGAAACTAACTATTTTGATCATGCCTGTGGCACAGAGGTCGCTGGTCCAACATCTTTAATTTTATATTAACCCATCACTTTGTAAGTAGAGAAGTGTGAGGCTTGTGCGGCAGAACCAACTTGTTCATTTTAAAGCATCATGTCTGAATGCTTGTGTGTATTAAATGCCTCTTTTCTGCCTTTGAGCCAGAAAATAATCTTGATCTTGAATTTCAGGTATTTGGTGAAGGATGTGGCTCCTGGGTTTTAGGTTGTACTGCTCTTTGCGTTTTATATTTGTGTAAAGTTCTATATGGTTGGTTTGGAGGTCATATTGATATTGCACCTTCCAGGTGATCTGCGATTGCTGCTCCGAGTTGCCATGCTCTTTAATTTTTTCATTACTCTTGATTAAGTTATTTTCTTCCCTTTTGTTTGTATCTTTGCATGTCAGTGAACAACCTTCATGTACGAGGATAGATAGTGTAGGGAAAAATGCAAGTCTTTGAGCTTCATAATGATTGTGGATACCCACAAAATTTTTTTGAAATCAAATGTTCTACAGCCATTATTGTTTGAGTATATTTCCAATAGGGCACCTCACAGTTCAGATATGTTCCAGCTATTAGGTTCATAATTTGGTTCCGTGGCTAAACTTGGATCCTAAGTTCTTGGTTGAGCTCGAACCTGGGATCGATTTCTTGAATTATTCTAGCTAAGCTTAGTGCATATGTGACCCATACCAATCAATTGAATTTGAGATGGATTTAAATGTGTATTAGAATAAGGATTGACAAGTGGAAGAGAGGGGATGAGGGATGGAGGCTGACGACCCTAAAGAGAGAAGGCAATGTGATTGGGAGAGAATTAGTTAATTCTCCAATTGATGAAATTAAGATTAGAGGCATAGGCATACACCTATTTATACCTAATACAACCTATGGGCTTGGCTCTTATTAAAGATGGTAATTAGATATATTTCTTACATAATCAACTGTATATTTATACTAAATATCAACTAAATAATAAGATACCAATTAATAAAAGATCTTCCCTCATCTCAATTACTCCATCTGTTTCCAAAAGGAAGTATTTTTAGTTCAAAACTTTTATTTTAAAAATAAATTTATTTTAAAAAAGTTAATACTTTCTATTTTCCTTTGTTCTCCTATGCATAAATTGTTATATTGTTTTTCAATGAAGGGTGTAATTATTATATTAGGGGTATATTTATTGTCTCCTAAAATAGTGTGTAAATTGCTAAAGGAACTTTCTTTTAGAAATAGAGGGAGTATCATTTAAAAAGTAGTTGCCTTTTTTGGCTTTTTGGTAGGGGCAGGCAGGGAGGCGGCACTGCAGGGGGCTTGAGCCATAATTTGTTGTGTATTTCCATCACACTTGTGCGAGCAATCTTGTTAGGCCCTTTCAGGCTGTCCATTTATATGGTAATATGAAGTTGAATTTATTCAATAGCTTTTCTTTTCATGATTTCACAGTATTTGGGCTTGCCTATAGTGGACGGACCCGAAATGCAATGAAGGAAAAAATTTCACAGAATTATCACTGATATTTTGCCATTATATAAGGAAGTTGTCGATATTTTCTGATAATTTTAATTTATTGATGGTAATAATTTATTAACTTCAATTAAAATTATAGAACATTAGTTTATTGAAGTCTTTTATTTAAATGATCCATAAATAAGGATTAGAAGTATATTGTGTAGAAAATAAAAATTCATGTGGTGATTTATCGTCCATGAAACTAAGATACACAACATTACTGTTGCAATTGCGTCTGTGACCACAACTTTTTTGCATGGGCCTAAGTGTTATTCAGTATTTTTACCTGTATACCTACCATTAGACTTCTCCAAATGGAATATAAATTAGTATTGCTGGGGAATTTCCTTCTATAGTCTGGTTATATCTTGGCAGCACTGATCATAGCTGTTCCAAGCCTGAAACTTTTGTAGGAGGTTATATCCATCTAAGAAAGTCATAGAATACCCCTTGGCATCTGAGGAACCATTCCAGGGAAGGCTGTTGCTTCAAAAATCATCAGCACTCAGCTGTAGTGGGAAGTTCCATATTTTCTGGATATGAAGGGGGATTGGCTAGTAGGGTTTTCTTCCAGCAATTATTTATTCTGCGTGCCAGCTTCTTCTTTAGGAAAAGTAATGCCTTGTGTGCTCCTTGATATGTGGAATGCATAAAATGCCCTGAAGGATAAAATGCATATTGATATTCATTTTGTTGAAAAATTTCTCGAAGCAGCATCTGGACATTGTTTTTGTCAGTGTTTGCCTGTCAAATTGGAATTTGCTTTACCTCACTTTTCATTGTTATTGGTGGTTAATGCTGCAGAAAGAGCCTAGGTGGTTGTCAATACATGTGTTAACCTTACTTTTCTTCTGTTTTATTCATTGGCAGCTTTATTTTGATATAAGTAGCATTTCCTATTAGATGTGGTGCAGATTACAGCTACTTGATATATTGTTGCTACCGTTGCTTCTCTTCCTTCCTGCCTTTTCTTGTATCTCAATTTCTCCGTGTCCTCTTTTCATTTCTCTTCTCTTGTACTCTGATGGCTCAATCATCCCTATATAGGGCGAAGTGAAAACAACCTTGCTTCTGGATATTTCAGGACCAAAGTGCATGTTTTGTGTGATGTTGTCCTTCATGTTTACCTTTGTCAGTGCTTATTGCTCAGATGAGTTGAGCATTGTGAACTAAATGGTCAGAATGTCCCAAGAGTCCATCGAAACTTGTGAAATGTTATGAGCAGTTTATTGTGGCTATTTTGAATTGATAGCCTAGGCACAAGTCACAACTAGGTGTGTCCTAAGTGGTACAACCACAATTTCGATAATGTAGAAACCTATACAATGCCTGTTTGAGGATGATAATAAGCAGATTTTTTAATAAATGTCTATATTACCAGTCAAACATCTGTTTGTTGTATGTACAATTTAATTTTTCTTTCTCCTTGTTCTCTTTTAACTTGAAAGTAGTGACTTGAGATTGTCTTGGTTGCCAAATTAAAGCTTTGATAGGGGGCATTGATTACAAAATGTTTGGGAACAAAGGATTTGTAGCGAATGTCGGTAAAATTATCATATTGCAAGCATTGACATCAGAAGTGACAATGGACTATAATAATTATTGCTGGATATTTAATGCCATAATTTTAAATGGTTTTTAATACTCTAGTAGTAAAAGTTAATACTAACGGTAGATTAATTAATGAACTAATGAATCACTGAGTGAGAACAATATGAATTAGACTTGAAGCTCAATCCATGATTAACTATTTCTTCCATATCTCATTCGAAGATTGGTTTTTGAAAAATCTCAACATCCCCAATCCCAACCCACAGCAAAACAACCCCCGGGTGTTATATTTGCTATTGGATGTTGAGAAATTTGGCTGTGGCAAAACTGTCTTATCTTTGATTCTGTGTTTCATTGGCCTGCTTGGGGTCACCGCTTGATCCCATTCTCATTTACAAAGCCGGAGCATGATACTTGGTCTTGTTTCCTTAAGCTCAAACATCTTGGCTTTTGCAAACCTCTAAACATTGGCTACCTCCCCCTTGTAGGATTGCTAAAGTCAATGTGGATGGGAGTGCCTTGGTTAACCTAGGTAACATTTCTTGTGGAGGTATAGCCACTGTCATTGGCTTATTGGTTTTTCTGGAAATGTGGGGCGTTGTACCATTAATGCAGCAGAACTTCAGGTCGTATTTCATGTTTTATCTCTTTCTAGGGATCTCCACTTGAATCAGTTAATGCTGATTTCAGATTCGTAATCAGTTGGGGGTCTCTTCAGTGAGAATATCCTTGAGCACCACCCTCACTTTGCCTTAATCCAATCATGCAGGCAGGTGGTGGCTACTTTTGATCACTGCTCAGTTTGTCATGATTTGAGGAAAAATAATCAAATAGCAGACTTCTTTGCCAAGCATGAAAGAAATGTTAATTTTGGTTTCATGATTTTCATTCCCCTCCTCAAGCAGCTAGGGACTTATTGCTTTTGAAATTAATTTGATGGCCTAAATTTTGGGACGGATAGTTTACCACAATTCAAGCAGAATCCAGAAATTAAGGAAGGAGAAGAGAGCCAATATATGAGATACTTTTCATTCAATTTTAGCTTCAGCTTTTACTTCAGAAAAGGTTGGTTAAATATAAGGTGAGTTCATCTTAGAGATGGCGTAAAGAATAAAATAGGCTTAGCTGGTGAGCAACACACTAATTCTAGAAGATATTTAACTAACTAAGCTAACGAAGATAATTATTGAAATGGAGAATTAGTAGTTAATCTGTGAATTTCTGGTATGGGTAACCTATCATTTGGGCTTCAGGCTGCAGTGATTCGTATCATAGTAGGTGCATCCCAGCACTTTGTAAGAGAGTCCCATTAAGCTGATTCTCTCTATGTACTCTAGGGTTTCATACCCTCCAACTAAGTACAGTAATAATAATAATAATAATAATTAATGAGTCACCAAGTGATAGCCGATCACTGTCTGTTTGAATCCCAGAGGTAGTCTACCTCTGAAAAGAACAATGATATTAGATGTATTTTAATGTGCTACGAATTTACTACTAGTGTTTACTAAGTCATCCGGAAATGATCAAACTTACATAAACCATGACTTCCATATCATTAGAATAAAACAGAGGCGTACATAATGCATTATAAAGAAAAGACAAACATAAGCCATGGCTAAAATTTGATATGAAAAGACGAACGTGAACCATACCTAGAACTTGACATGAAATGACAAACATAAATTGTAACTAGAATTGGACTCGAAATACTACAAATTTGTAGAAAAGAATATAGTAAATTGCTTCTCCTCCACTCAGCCTTTCCCTTTACCTCAATTTCACTTGTTCTCTTTTCACTTCTCATTTTTTACACTGATGGCTCAGTCATTGCTATATCTGATGAGGAAAAAAAGCCTTGCTTGTAGATATTTCAGGCATATATATTACAAGCCTACTGTGATGCGGTCCTCCTTGTTTGCCTGTGTCGATGCTTATTGCTCAGATGAGTTGAGCATTGTTAACTAAATGCTTAGAAATGTCACGACTCACAAGGGTCGATCAAAACACGTGAAGTGTTTTTGTTCATGTTATCGTGGCTTTGTGGGTATTTTGATTTGATAGCCGTAGCTGTGAGGTGTGTCCTAGGTGGTACTGGCACCATTTTGATGATAAAGAAAATTATTGGATGCCTCCAAAAGGATTGTTTAAAGATGATTATAAGCATGTTTTTGTCATTTATAGTATATTCCTGCATCTGTTTATTGTATTTGCAATTTAATTATCCCTTTCTTTGTTCTCTTTTGATCGATTGGTCTCCATAGGAAATCCTGGAGGGAGTGACTGAGATCGACTTGGTTGTCAATCTAAAGCTTCGAGAGGAGGCATTGATTGCAAAATGTCTGGGAAGAAGGATTTGTAGTGAATGTGGTGGAAATTATAATGTTGCAAGCATCGACATCAAAAGTGAAAATGGAAGGCCTGGGTTGTACATGGCTCCTCTTCCTCCCCCTCCACACTGTGCGTCGAAATTGATTACTCGGTCCGATGATAAAGAAGACGTCGTGAAGGAAAGACTGCGAGTGTACAATGAATTGGTACGTGTTGCTTTCTCTTTTAAGTTGTACGTCTATCCTTTTAATGGTAGTGACTTGGCGGGGCTTGTGAAATTCATGAGACTTACTGCTGAAACTTAGTAGTTCCCCAGGATGAGGTGATCTTATATTTATTACAAGTAGATGTAAATTTGAATAGAAAAAGGGAATAAGATGTTTAAATCTAATCGTGACTAATATTACACAAGATGTCAGCTGCTTTGAATGTGCCTGCTTTACAGCAAAATGTCTAATTGATGGGCTGTGTATCTGGACAGACTCAACCTGTTGAAGAGTTTTACCGCAGAGTGGGCAAGTTATTGGAATTTGATCTTCCTGGGGGTATTCCAGAATCCTGGCCAAAGCTTCTTCGTGCTCTGAATATCGACCGACATGAAGGGGAAGAATCTGCCACTGCATGAATCATTATTGTATTCATTCATGTAACCATATTGTATAATTTTGGGTGTTTATTTATCAATTAAGATAAGAGGATCGAAAAGGGGACAGTCTCTGTTGTAAGGGCCATCTATATTGCATTGTGATGTTCTAATTGGGAGTGCATTATTTGATACGAGTTTAGAATATGATGTTAGATTATCTAATTTTGTCAGAGTGATCATACATATGAAAGGAAAGTGCGCTTTCAATGTTTTGTTGAATTAGAATTATGTATTTTTATCTGAAGTGGTGGTCATACTCATGCCAAAAATCAATAAATTGTTGTGAATGAAGTACGCACCGTCAATTTCTACATTAACTTGTTGATAAATGCATAAATAAATAAAAACAAACAAACAATATTTTACCAAGTATTCAGAGATGCACACAGGTTGCGTAAGGAAATCATGCTATGTTCTCTTTTATCACTTATCAGTATTAACTTTACTAATAATCCAGAACAAGGTTTGAATGTCTTTAAAGAGTATCATGACGTTTCATGTTTTCACCTTTCATGAAAGGCATCAATCCAACACGCTAGGGTTGATTTTAAGCGAAAGAAAAAAACAACTACTAGAACTTCTTGTCTTGTTTCGTCCCAATGAATTGCCTCTTTATAAAACATACCCTCCACTCTTAAGAAAATTAACTTAAAAACGTTCAGATTCAATGTAGTAGCAACGGATCAAAAGATAAGGTGCACATCATTAACAACTAGCTTCTATCAGGTGTATATAAACATAAAATTGAATACTTATCTTATTCTATAATTGTACACCTGTACTTTTATTTAGAATATAAATCATATTCCAAGTTTCAATAAATATTTATTATTATATTTTTGAATATATCATTTGTTATCTTATTAATGTATTCCATAAAAATTAAATTATTCAAATTTTAATATAAATATTTTAATTAATTTATATACCATTTATTTTAAATTTTAATATTTTTTAACATGTATTAAAAAACTATAATATTTTTATTGTAAAATAGATAGAGTAATTCAAATACAATAAGACCACGATCACGATTCATGGCCATAAGAACTTGTTAGCATTTATGATGATAATAATAATAATAATAATGATAATAATAATAATATGTAAAGCATTATCGATGATGTTGCCATCAACTTGTGGCTGGAGTTTAGTGGTAAGAATTTCATGTTGTAGCAGTGGAGACCTGGGCTCGAATTTTAGTAGCCAAAAACAATTGAGAATATTTGTAGGGTTTTGTTATATAGAAAATAAAATTTTACTCCACAGAAAATTATTTTCGAAAGTAACCTTCATATTGGTAAATTTGTGCGATCTAAATGACATAGTATCGGTAAAATTTACCGAATACCTACCTTTTCATTGGCTAAATATGTCGATTCTGCGTAATACCATCGCCCAAATATGCTGACGCTTGCACTATCGACCAAACATTCCGATCGGCAATAATTGCCGAACCCCACTTTTTTTTCCCACTTAGATCTAACCTGCCGGGGTTTATAAAATTTAGAATTATGAAACAAAATTTTAAAATCCCTAGCCATCAAGCCCCGAGCTTCCTTTTTTTTTCACTCGATCCAATCCTTCGACAATTTTGGCCGAACCCCGCGACCTCCATCGGCAATAATTGTCGAAGCTTCCTTAACTCTTCGGCATCCTTGGCTGAAAACAATTCATCTCCGAACCCCCTCCCCCCATTTTTTTCCTTCTTAGATCTAACCCAGCGGGGTTTATAAAATTTAGAATTATGAAACAAAATTTCATAATATAATTTTTATCTATAATTAAAAAAAAATTTCATGATCTAGATCTATAATATATATAAATCTTATGTAAAAAAATTTAGGATTTTCCGAAAGTAGCCTTTAAATGACATTGTAGCGGTAAAATTTACTACCCTCCCATCGGCTAAATATACCGATTCTTCGTAATAACATTGGCCAAATATGCCGACGCTGCCCACACCATCGACCAAATATTTCGATGTCGGCTCAACTCCATCGATCAAACATGTCGAGGCCGACCCAAGCCATCGGCCAAAGATGCCAAACATGATCAAATGGGTGATGCACAAGCTTAATCATTCCTATTGTTTGATTTAGTGAAAAAGGTATATACTAGTGATTGATTGGATCATCAACCACCGATGTGAAAATCAACAAGTTAACCGGTCGAGGCTGACAATTTCCATCGGCCAAAACATGCCGAAGCTAAGAGGTTTTTTTTTTTTTTTTCGCTTGATCCAGCCGTTCGGCAAGTTTGGCCGAACCCCATTCACACCCATTGACAATAATTGCCGAAGCTCCTCCCCTTTTTTTCCGCCCCAGTTATTGGTAATAATTGTCGAACCCCTCTTTTTTTATTTTCCACCCAGCGGCGGCAATAATTACCGAAGTCCTTTTTTTTTTCCTATAATATAAATGCTATGTAAAAAAAAATAATTCACATATTTATAATTATATAAAAATTTTAAACAAATAACTTTAATTAAAATTATAAATTTATGTATATTATAGTTAGATTACTTTGCTTATTGGAGAGACTGTTATGTTGTAGAAAGAAGAGAGAAGGGAGAGCTGCCTAAAATTTTATTCCTAAACGGCGAAAAGAGAGAAAAAAAGAGAAAAAGACTTTAAAAAATACTGTCGGCAGAGTAATAAATAAATAAATAAATTATTGTTTTCTACATAATAAAAAGTTTTATTCCTCCACTGATTCCAGCGTAATTAACGCACCAGGCTTCCAAATGTTCACATTACTAACTTTATTGCTATCTCCCGGCATATAGTACTTTATTGCTTTTCGGCAATCGTATGATTGCAATATAAGATTGGCGTTTTTCCGGCGCAAAATTCTCGTTTCTTCATCGGCCGCACTATTTAGTCCCTTTTTTTTGGGTGAACTAGCTGACTAGCTGGCCACAATGGCAATGCACACTCACTATGATGAATTGATGATCCATCACTGCGGATACCAACATCATGAGACCTCAGAAAGCATCATAGGACTACAAGCCAAAGCATGCATTAAAACCTACACGTCAAGCATGCGAGCAGCATGGTACAGGTTTGTTTGGAGGGAATGGAATGCACACTTCCAATTTTCACTTTGACGTGAATGTTTGCACCAAAAAAATCATCAATCAAGAGCTGTCATTGGTGGGCGAAAACCAAACCCTAGTATTAATTATCATTACTATTATTACTAATTTATATTTATATTTATTATTATTATTATTATTATTAGCATTTTGATTAATTATTAGCTCTTAATATTATTATTGTGAAATTTATATTAATTTTTATCATTAAGAATTATTATTATTGTTTATATTATTAGATTATTAAGATTACTATTATTATAATAAATATCATTCAGATTATTCTTTATATTATTATATTAATTTTAACAATATTTATATATTACAATTAATATAAATATTATTAAATTCATATTATATATATACTATGTTTATTAATTATTAATAATATAATAAATACTCCAACATATGCCCTTGTATTTTGAAAAAATTATACCATGTATTCTTGCCCCTTTTTTTTATAGTCAAATATCTCTGTACTTACAAAAGTTAATACCAAGTGCCCCTTCGATACATTTTCCGTTAAGTTTGATTATACAACAACTGTTTTAATTAAAGTTCTCATATAATATAACTAAAATACCCTTACCTTCATCTTTAACCTCTCATTCTATCTTCTAGCTTGAACCTTGCATTCAACTTCAATCTATTCATTTCTTTATTCAAATGTTACACCAGGTGCCCCTCCGATTCATTTTCCGTTAAATTTGACTATAGAACAACTGATTTAATTAAAGTTCTCATATAATATAACTAAAATAGCCTTACCTTCATGTTTAACCTCTCTATCTATCTTCTAGCTTGAACCTTGCATTCACCTTCAATCTATTCATTTCTTTATTCAAATCTTTGTACGTCTTCCACCCAATTATATGGATTTTTATAATTTATTATCCATTTGCTTTCTTTCTTCCTATTTTCTTAAATATATGCAAAGTCAAGAAACCCATTGCTCTCTTATTTCTTCTACTCTTAGTTCTCCCTCAATTGTTTTTATCACTCCATTCATGGTGAGTGGCATGGAAAAGTAAATCAATGTGAGCAATTTAACCCCACAAAAGAAAAGATTGTTAAGGTTGATAGATAGGTGTAATATCTTAAATTTTCGTAATTCTAATTCTTAAGTAATTAGTATCCTAATAACTTCTCTAAGCCTTAAATATTATTTGGACACCTTACCTTTACCTCTCAAACTCTCATTTTACCTTCCCACCCTTTAAAATTCTAATTGGTCTTCAGTAAGCCGGCAATTAACCGAGCAATACCTTCAGTCGACTAACCAATGATGTTCTAAACCCTTTCGCCCAGGGGCTCAAGCAGGTGACTAGAGATAGACAATTTTTCAACATTTTAGTTTTTTTACTTCAAATTAATTTTTATGCCTAATATTTTTATATATTTGGGTTCCTAAACTAATTCCTCACATTTTCCTAATTATTATTATTATTATTATTGGGAATTATTCAATTATTTCTCCTATTTTAGCCATGTATTGGACTTTCTACCCTACCCAAACCATTTTCTAGCATTGTTGACTTTCTTAGACACGAGGGGCTTTGAAAATTTGACTTTTCTACACTCCATGAGCAAATTTCGCATGATACTTTTTTATTCGATCAAAGATCTAAACATAATCACCTCAACCACTTTCCACCAACTCTTTTACACCTTATTTTTCTTATTCCAACCACTCCCATCACTCATCTTACTTGTAAGAAACCCCCATAAGATTTTTTTCCTATTTCTCCTTCCCATTTTCAATAGCCTTAAGGGGGATGTGCTCTTTTGGTTAGTCATTCTACACTTAGGAAAAAAAAAACTTTTAACTTTGCTTTCTTCTCTCTTCTCTTTTATTGGTTCTTGCTTGAGTTTGTTCTTGGATTGAGGCCTTGTGACTGAGCCTTCTTCCATCCTCTTCGTTTTTTTCTTGCATCTTATTACTTCTAAAATCTTAAGTTTAACTTTTTAGTGCTTTTATTTTAGTAAAAGAGAGTTAAGGTTATAGATTAGTGAAGTTTTTTCAAGCTTCCATTTTCAAAATTCTAAGGTTTATTATCAACTCTTTTAATCTTTTATATTCTCTTCTAATCCATGGCTTTCCCTTTTGTCTAATTTCTATTTTTTACTATTTTCTTAGGCGGTCAAAGGTTGGAATGATGAGATGAGGAGTTTTTGCGTGCTTAGAAACCAAATTAGCTACTAGAAGAAATATGTATATCTAGTCTGGTGTTTTTTTTATATGATATATTAGGTTAATATTATTTATTTATTTTTATCTTTTATATTTCATGCTAGAAATAATGCTAGGATTTGTCTTAAAGTATAATCCATGAAACATTTTGGTAAAATACATGATTTTGTGAGTTTATGAATAGTTTCTATATTTTATGCTTTGCTAGAATTTGTCATAAATTCCTAAGTATAATGATATACTATGATATATTTTTAAAGGTTGGGGTGAGTATATTAAAATGTGTCTAAGTATGGAATTTGGTGTATTATGTTGAATTATTAAAATTTGGGGGTTTTGAGCTCTTGGGGTATCTCATGTGGTTTTTATGATGTTGTAAGTTATATTAATTTTGATAATTATATTTTTAGGATGATAATATTATAAATGGGTTTATGTGTAAAATGGGTAAAAAAAATTGGAGACTTGTAGAATTTTGGAGTTAAGTTTTGATTTTTGAATATGATGTTTTTAATAATATATTAGGTTAGGTTAGTATGTTAATTTTAGTGATTTGGAAAGCTTTATGGAAAAAGTTATTGTGTTTTTTTTTTGAAAATTAAGGTTGTAAGGGTACTATGGTCTTTTACCATTTGAAAGATTTCTTTATGTGTTGAATGATGTACTACCTTACACTTGTAGCATGTTCAATGTGTTATTAGAAATACACTAAGTGATTATATGTTCTCGATTATTGGAATAATTTCGTATAAAATTGGGATCATGATAAGCAACATACTGTATAATAAACTAATGAGAATGAAAGTGGATGTATAATGACCTAAGTAATTCACGTAATGCATTTTTTATGTTTCAAGTGTTGGTTAAGGTACTAATAAAACATTACTACTTAAAGTGGAAGAGCACATGACCCAAGACCAAGTAATTTAAAATTATTGAAATTAAATTGCTTGGCCCTAACAGAACAAAGGACCTTAGTTAACTCTATTTGACCGATTCATTGGCTTATAAGAGGTACGCATACTTAAAGATTAGAGGTTTACTAGTGAACTAGGCGTGTTTTACTCCGGATGTGAGAGTATCAGTAAGGTTAAGTACCTTTCTCCCTCTGTGGGGAAAGGAGAGAGATTTGTTACTATCGTTTTATTGACCTCAATGTGTTAATAATATAATTTTATTGATCACCTAATTATGGGTATTTAATATGGTTGCATCTCTTGACTAGTTCTTAACCATGAGTAGTGGGCTTGTGCAATTTCTTTCTTAAGGTGATCTCATGTGTTGCATGAATTACCCTAGTGATACATATTTTTTATCTTACTAAATACGCAAGTATTGATATCCTTTGGTATATGTTGCTTATTTCCACAAGTAGAATACCCTGTTGTTGACGCATATGCATTTAATGACTAACTCGGTGACTTTGTTGATTGTGATGCTCTACCTATAGAAGAGTGATCGGTTGGATGGGTGTAGAGTTTAAGATATCCGGCAGTTATAGTTTTTGTTTGGATACCCTATGCGCTTTTAGTTCCATGGGTTTCCTAGTTAATTTTGTATTTGGAGTTTATCTCCAAACCTTTGTTCTATATTATGGAATTCCTATTAAGGATACTTGATACGAGAATAGTACGTTAAATCAAACTTGTATTAGGTATGGTGGTAATTCCCAACTATTTTATATTAAGCTTCTACAAAAATTAAAAAAAAAAAAGCAGTACATTTTAGGGTGTTACAAAAATGCTCCACTTGGCACCACCATGTCCCACACAATGTCATTTATGATAAACCTACTATGGATCCACCAAACCCAAAGGGTACCCATCTTTTTTCCTTGATTCCATAATAACTTACTCACAACAACAAGGTTCTAACTATGCAAATCAATTATGCTCGGACCCCCTTTCCTCTTAGAGAGGTAGCACGTAGACCATGCTACCAGATTTTTCCTACTATGAAGCACATTTAGTCTATAGAAAAGTTCTACAAAGAGTAATAAGCTGGAAAGAGATAGGGTCCCAATCGAGGACCTACAGGGGGTTTGTGCGAGGATCACAATACCAAAGAGGGTGTGAGGGTCTAAATTTCATGGATGGATCTACAATAGGAAAAATATCTTGCGAAAATCTCTTACAGTTAATATCTTGGGCTTACATATACAAAATCCCAATTGGTAACATAGTTCAATAATTGAGTGGATTAATCAATAGAGTTGTTCTTGATGATCTTGTGAGGGTAAAAATGCGGATGGAATGTCTCTTGATCATTTGTAATTATTTGAGAGGATATTGATAAAAATATCAAGTTGTGTCATCCTTGATTTGGTTCATGCTATCGCATTATTCTTGATGTCTTGGTTTTAGAATTCCTAATTTATTATTCAGAAGGGTTCATGTTGGGTGTAGGAACACATCCAAATATCAAAACACCATATATGTAGATTTTGTTGTTCTGTAATAAGATCCGAACCTTCCACAAACAGAATAGGGCGGTGTCTGTTCCAATAGTATTGCTATTAATTATTATTACTCATTATTAATATTATTATTGCAAATTAATATTTATATTAATTCATGTTATCATTGTTAATTAGTATATTTATATATATTATTTACATTATTAATTTAATTAAGATCAATAAATAAAATAATATTAATACTTATTATAATAAAAAAGCATTTTATAATTATTAATATTAATAATTATTTTATTAATTTAAGCAGCCAAAAAAATTTCAAGACTACAGCACCCAAATATAGCATTACCTTCACAAAGGAGCGGTTGTGTTGCATTTTCTTCATTTCCTCTTTATGGTTGAGTTATGGACACATGGTTTCACCGTGGAGTCAACTTGAGGGGATACTTTATCTAGCCATTGTTGGATGAGTGGAGCACACAATTTGATTTGGCATCTAGCATTATATGTCCACTCCGGCCTAATTCCCACTGACCTAAATCATCGTCCATGTCATGAGTTGTGACATCTTGAAAAGATAATGGTTTGAGGATTGTTAAAAATGTCGCTAGTAACTGTGATTGAAACTAGGATATCTTTCCATTTCATCTATTTCTCCATTTTCTATCTCCCTAACATTATTGCGATTTAATTTCGATATATGTAAGTCAGCTTCTATGTCGTGAGTTGTGTAACTATAATTGTGTTCCAATGATTTAGTTATTTGGCTAGCCAGTTGGAAGAATTGGTTGCCTCTGTTGCCTGCTTAATATTTCTCAGTCTCATATTCTGCACACCAAAACCATTGCCATGGTTGCCTTTGTTGTGTTTTAAACCCTATCTAAGCTGCAACGTCAGTATAGAGGTACAACATGACAAATTAAGAGGTGGAAGATCTTGCACTTTCTTGTGCATGCATTTACCGGGGTGGAATTGTTATTGGCTTCACAATGCGATCAGGTGGGCAGAATTATATTGCCTTCTTTTTTCATGTTGCATTGGATGCCTGGGCTGATAACTTCATACTGCCCTTTTCCATAGCTTCTATGCCTAGAATTTATTTTGACACTGCTATAGTGTCTGTGCTATTCATGTGGTAAAATAGTAGCTTAATTAGAAATTAAGAGAGATCCGTCTTATCTTATTACTTGGTGCTCTCTTTGTTCTGGATGATGAGGGGTTTCAGATCATCTAAAGGCCTTTCCTTGGGTTTCATAAAGGTTTTTTCAAGAGAAGGGGATGGTAATTTCCATGATGATGATATTATCTTCGAGGTCATATTATTTAGTTGTTCTGATTTACTCCGTCTTAAGTAAGTGATCTAACTCTTCACATTTTAATTATACAGAGAGAATTCCCTTTTGGTTTGGAAGCGGAGAATGACTTTGTCTAGGAGCTCAACAGTCAACAGTCAACAATGTAAGTCCATCCTCAATCGACCTTACTCTGTGAATCCTGTGATTTCATGTTTGTGGTGATTTTATAAATCTTGTCATCATCAGAAGCTTGCTTTTGTTTCAACTGGACGATTGCGTGGTTTTTTCCTTTTCATTAATCTTTTTCTGGAAATCAACCTTTGCTCTTGGGCTAGATTGAAGAAGCCTTGCCATTTCATTTAGCTGCGAGGAAATCCTTGATTCAGCCTTTCTTGGTGATGCACTCAAGTGTCGTGATTGTGTGCTTATTTTATTGACATTGTGCTTCCACAAATTAATAGTTTGTTTGAAATCACTTATTAAAAATAGTTATTCAAAAAAAATTAATTTTATAAACAAAATTAGATAAATAACTAGTTTTGCTTAATACCTCTAAATTAGCAGACTATTAAGAAAAGAATTATCTAATCTTGCTTGTTTTTCTACCCACTGTTGGACTTTGGTTCACATTTGTTTGCCCAACTGTTATGTTGGACGGAAAAGTCAATCTTAAAATGGCAAAGGAATACTAGATTTCCCAGTTCACTACCACACAGGTTCATTAGGCCAGCTTGTAGTCATATACCGCCAAATTAACAACAAATTGATTACACTACTTACTGGACTATAATTAAACTTAACGACCTTGATATTCGGCTCATTAATAGCACCATTTGACTCATTAATTTAGTTAAATGAGTCAAACTGAAGTCTCATTTTGAGACTCGTTTATTAAATAAGGCGAGTTCAAACTCTAAAAAATTATGACTTAATTTATTCTATGGTTTTAATTTATAAGCTCGGTTCCTTTGTTTAGTTAAATAAGTCAAATCTGACCGTAATATTGCTCAGCTTATCTTGCATCATTTATAACCCTAACTACTTATATAGTAGATTCTAGATCAATGATTGAGCTCCTTAACCTTGTTACTATGCTTTAATTTAAATATTATTATCTTTATTTTAATTAAAATAATTAAAATGTTATCATTATCATTATTATTAAATTTATTTATGATATAATGTCTATTATAACTATTACATTTATTAAAATTATCATTACAATCATAATTATTATAAGTACAGTTCTTATTTTATTTATTTATTTATTTATTATTATTATTATCATTAATGAAACAATAACAATGATAGTATTAAAATAACTATTACCACTATCTTTATTTTAAAAAATAATTTTATTATGATTATTCTTATAATGATAATAAGTACTATAATAGTAATAAAAATAATGATAATATTTAAAATAGTAATAAAATTGTACTATTAGTATTAATAATAAGTTTATTATTATATTTATTATTAAATTATTTGTATTAAAGTTATTAGTTTGAATACTTATATTTAATAATAATGTAAATATTTATAAGAATGATATTATTAATAAAATAATTATTATTATTATTATTATTATTTTAATAAAATAAAATTACATTATTACTATAATATTATTTATAACATTATTATTTATTATAACAAGAATATTATTATTTATAATAATAATGTTAATAAAAATAAAACTATATAATAATAATAATTATTATTATTATTGTAATAAATATTATTGTTGTTTTTATTATCATTATAACTATATTTATAATTGTAATAAACTATTGTAATAAATACTACAATAATATTTGCATGAATATTATAATAATAATAATAATTATTATTATTATTATTATTGACACAAATATTACCATAAATTAAATATAATAAATACACAAATATTAACTAGAACCATTATTAACGTTATTCTTAATTACAATAATACCTATCATTAAAAAAAATTATTACTATTCCAACATTATTATAATATTATAATGATAATTACAATAATTTACCTTATTTTCATCGGCGCATTAAATCAGAAATATTGAGGATAACAGGGCCAGTAATTGTATCTGCCGATAAAAGTACATAAATTGGTAGGCAGGTAATGTGACATGCCATTTCCGGGGAGAGCAAGTTGTGGTTGCCGGTTAGATGGCTCGTGCAGTGACACTGTTCAGATTTGCGAGCTATAGCTCAACATTACATCATTAATATATTTTATATGTGGATATGGTCTTCGCATTTGTGCAAGAGAGTTCGCGGTAGGCCAAGCTCGCCTTAGAACTTCTATTAGATATGTAAAACCTTAAACTCGGATAAGGAAAGCTTCAACACCTGGTTGGAGTGTCAAAGGCTCATGACCACATAGCAAAGTTCAACAAGACCGATTAGAAGAATAAAAAGATCGCAGGAAGACTATCAAGAGCACGTGACGACTAACGTTGGATGCTACTGTGTACCTAATTTGGAGAGTTCGAAACCAAATTATTTTCCGAAAGTTTAGACCAGATTCATTTGCTATAACTGCACAAGTTCAGATTTTTGTCTATAGGATTTATAGCTTGCGTCGCCTATACGTAGCTTTGTTAAAGGTTGATCCATGTACCCCCTAGGGATGTCGAGAGTATTTGTAAAATCTCTTTGGATCTATGATATTTTTACCTCTGATCCTCGGGGGGGGGGGGGAAGTAAGCTTCAACACAATAGTAGCATCTCCAAGCTTCATCAGTGCCCCCTCTCTTAGGCGAAATGCTGATTTTCCAGGGAAAAAAAAATTAAATCGCTTTCCACCACCTCCATAAACTGTGGATATGGGGAGAGACTCGAGATCAGTGGGCACCGATATGTTTCCTGAACACATAATAAGCTATAATTGCATGAGACTGAATTTAAGGACGACTCTATGCCAGTCCTAGAACAACTACCCAACTTGAGATATGTCACATTAGGTACTACTCTTACACAAGCACAGATATAACATGTAAAGCACACTGGTTTTCTATGTGAACTGATCTTTAACTACCTGAGTTGGACTATTTGCATAACTGGGCAGTGCAAGGAAATGCCTTACCAAATCTTTTTAGATTGGTCATTAATGAAGATGAAGAGTTTGGAGAAGAGTCCTGAAGAATGGAAGTTCACTGGTAGCCTCTGAAGAATGAAGGTCATGTACATGCCATGATCCATCATACCCCCAAAACAAAAATTGAGAATATCTGTGAAGACGACAGAGAAAAGGATGAAGAGAATGAAGAGGACCAAAAAGAGAAGAGAAAGAAAACCACGAAGAATGAAGAGGGAGGAAGGCAGAGAAGCCAAGAGGACAACAATAGCTAGCAACCGATCTTCTTCACGTAATCATGGTTCCAGAGCAGCTGTAGTATAACTGTATAAGGCCATTCATTGGGTCGGATCCCAAGCTTAAGCTATTAGTTTCATTGTTTCTTTATTTGACATTGTATCAAAGCTCATCCATCCCGCACATATCAATCTTAGTCCCGGTCAAGTCATTCTGTAATGTGCACGACACATTCAGGTGCATGTAAAGTATTGGAACTATATCATTAGATGCATGGTTTTTCCCGAAGTTGATCAGATTTTTGGTTTTGCAACAAGGATATATTATGTCCTAAGGAACCAAAGAATGTGTGCTATGAATGTATCCATGCAGCACTGCCCATGTTAAATTCAAGTTGTAGAGTGATCAAGCATACAGGAAGATTTGCAATATCAATTGTCCCGCCATAGAAATTCACAGCTTACATACTAGTGATATCACTAGATGCAACTCATTAGAGAATATGTCACGAGGATGGGCCAAATTAAAATTCTCATAAGCCATTCCATTCAGCCACTTCTAAACGCAAACCGAATCAAATAATCAAGAAAAGAAACTTGATCGATACCATCTGCAACAGAATAATAGATGCAGCACTGTGAAGAAGATAAATTAAGAAGTACCACAATCTTGTACCCAACAACAACACAAAAAACTGTTCTCCTACGCAGGAACTATATTTTCCCATTTCGGGATTTCACAGGCTAAGCTGAATACAAAGACAGAACCCAAAATATTTTTTTATTTTTATTATGTCATCAAATACAACACACTTATCGATTTGATTCTGACTCTATTATCAAATTCAACATACATTTCAACAACGATTCAAGTCTACATAACTATAAAGTTGCAGAGAAGCAGAGAAACGATTCCAAAATCCCCCCCTCCCCCAAAAAGAAAAAAAGAAAGAAAATCGTCAGAATAACAAAAACATGAACTTACAAGTTTACACCAGCCGTTCAATTTTGCTATTTCCCACCACCACCTTGTTCTTCCTCTTCCATCTTCTTCACATAAGCTTTCAATAACATAACCAAGTCCCTCGCAGGGGCCTGAAGTGTACCCACCAAAGCAGTCGAAGGACCCTTCAATGCACCCAACATCTTAGCATAAATCTCAGCTCTCGAAGGCATTGTCTCTAATGTCTTTACTTCCTGAGGCCCATAAAATTTGCCTTCAAAACAAGCACCGGTAAAATCATTCTCCTCCAACTTCTTTTGTTTCTGAAAAGTTCTATAAGGTTTAATTGCTACCGGGATTTCTTCGGTGTGAACAAACAACCAAACGTTCATACCCTTCATACAAGGTTTCATAACCTCCCATTTTGTATTCTCGATTGCTTTTAAAACCAGAGTGTTCTTCGCAACAAGTAGCTTCGTGTTTTCTGGAAGCGTTTTGCGAAGCTCCTGGAATTGCTTCACCGTAAGACCCTTGTAGTTGATTGCAGCTAAAAGGTAGCAGTCCTCGAGGTGTTGTTTTACTGTTTCGACAGTTTCTTCCTTCTTTGTTCGGCTAATGGCTGCTCTAATTGAAGGATTATGTGACGACCGGCGAGGGTTTGGAAATGTTAGTTTTTGGGGTCTCAGTGGGAAGAATGGATTTGGGTATGGAGTTAGAGGCAATGATTTTGAGGGGAGAATGGTAGCACTAGCAGACGAGGGGAGGAGAGAGAGTGTGGCTTCCATCGAAGGAGGATGGATCAGAGGCGACACTATCAGCCTTTCGGAATAGATAGAAAGTATAAATGGGGGGATGAGGAGACAGAAGTACCAATATACTATAAGCCCTTCGACGGTGTCGTTTTGCCTTTTCTTTTTCTTGTTTTTCTTTTCAAAGAGAGAGAGCGCTGCGCCGTCTGACGGCGGAGACGGTGGCGGCTGCGGCTGCGGCGAAGTAGGTCAGAGACCCTGGATTTTCAGTTCCGGGGCATCACTTCCACACCTCTGCGATCATTGAGCAGCAGAATGCGGCTGCAAATTCTCCTGCACCCATAAATGAAACATTCATGGCTTCGAAACAGTGTCAATAACGTAGCAGCCGAAGATCCTACAAAGCAACTCATCAACTTAAACTGCCAGTTATCCAACCTCATCCGCTCTGGCCATTCTCCCGATTCCTTTCAGCTATTCAAAAAGCTCCACTCCTCTCAATTCCACCCCATCAAACCAGATCATTACTCTCTCTCCACAATCCTCGCTGCCTGTCCCAGACAAATCGATACAAGATTCGGCAATCAGCTCCACGCCTACGCCATAACTTCTGGGCTAAAATCTTACCCACATGTAACCAATACCCTCTTATCTTTCTACGCCAAATCAAGGGATTTAGATTCCTCCAAGAGGGTTTTTGATGATATTCAGGAACCAGATGTTTATTCGTGGACTAGTTTGTTGTCTGCTTGTGCTAAGTTGGGGCAAGTGAGTTATGCCTGCCAACTTATCGATGAAATGCCTTGGCAAAATGTTGCTTTGTGGAATGCTGTAATTACTGGTTGTGATAATGGAAAGGTTGATACTGCGTTCGGGTTATTTAAGAGGATGCATTTGTTGGGTGTAAGGCATGATAGGTTCACTTTTGCTTCTGTTCTTAGTCTCTGTTCGTTGAAGGAGGAGTTGGTAAGGGATTTTGGTAGGTCACTGCATTCATTAGTTATAAAAACTGGGTTTTTGGGTGCAGCCTCCGTTGCCAATGCTTTGGTGTCCATGTACTTTAGCCATGGAGATGTTATGGATGGTAATTGTGTTTTTGAAGAGGTATGCAAAGAGGAGGTGGGCAATGAGATTACTTTTAATGCCATCATTAACGGTCTGGTGAGTTTAAGAAGGGATTATGAAGCCCTGATGAGGTTCAGAGAGATGAAAATGGCTTGTTTTAGGCCTACTGAGCTGACATTTGTGACCATTATGAGCTCTTGTTTAGATCCAAGAATTTGCTACCTAGTCCACTCTGAAGCTGTCAAGGCAGGTTATGAATCTTGCACCGCTGTTAGTAATGCTGCGATGGCTATGTATACCTACTGTGGGGATTTGGGTGCAGTCTCAAAGATCTTTGAGGCATTGCAAGAGAAAGATATAGTCTCATGGAACACGATGGTTGCCGCGTATGGAAAAAGTGATCTTTCAGGACTGGCAACCTCAACATATGTTGCGATGCGGAGAGATGGAGTTATGCCAGATGGATACACCATTGGGAGTGTGTTGGGAAGCTCTGGGTGCTTAGAATTTGTTGAAATGTTTCATGCTCTTATGTTCAAAAGTGGGCTTACTCTTGTAACCGAAGCCATGAATGCAGTTGTTTCGGCATTCAGTAAGCATGGTGGTATTGAGCAGGCTTATAAAGTTTTTCATGACTTGCATCCCAAGAATCTAATATCTTGGAATGCTATGATTTCTGGGTTCCTTTTAAATGGTTCTCCTGTGCGAGGTTTAGAACAATTTTCCAAGCTGCTGAAATCCAATACTAGACCTGATATATATACTCTTACCATTGTTTTGAGCATTTGTGCCGGTATTTCAGCCTTAGGGCATGGGAAACAGATTCACAGCTACATTATCAGATACGGTATTTTTGGAGAGACATGCTTGGGCAATGCCTTGATCACAATGTATGCGAAGTGTGGATCCTTAGGTTTGTCTAGGATGGTGTTTGATTCAATGAACATGAGAGATGTAGTTAGCTGGAATGCCCTGATTTCTGCATTTGGACAATACGGAGAAGGCAAGACCGCTGTTAAGTGGTTTAACACGATGCAGGCCGATCCCAGCATAAGACCAGATCAGAATACATTCACCGCTGTCCTTTCAGCTTGCAGCCATGCTGGTTTAGTTGATGATGGGATTCGAATTTTCAACTCCATGGTTAATGATTATGGCTTTGAACCTCAAGTAGATCACTTTTCTTGTCTTATTGACCTTCTAGGTCGGGCTGGGTATCTTGATGAAACTGAGGAACTAATCGAGGGTAACAAGCGGGCCATTATAGATCCGAGTGTTTGGTGGACACTGTTCGGTGCATGTGCGGCTTACGGAAATGTGAGGCTCGGAAGAATTGTTGCAGGGTTTCTTCTTGAAAATGAACGAGAAAACTCTTCAGTTTATGTGTTGCTATCTAATATTCATGCTGCTTCTGGACAATGGGAAGCGGCGGCTGATGCTAGGGAACTGATGGACCACGTTGGAGTTCTCAAACGAGCGGGGTGCAGTTGGATTAGACAATAGAGGATTGACATGGTATGGCAGAGCGAAGAGGAGAGCTGATGGAATTGCTTCGTATTTTGGTTGCTCTGCTCTGCAGTCTTCTATGAACAGAGCCGGTCATCTCCCTTTGACCACATTAAGTACCTGCCTACGCTGCATTATTTCTCTTTCCCTTCTACATGATGCTACTAGCATTGTCGCCCTAAGAACGTTTTACATCATCTCCTTTTTTAGAGTTTAGGCCTCCCTGGATTGCTGCTTAAAAAAATAATAAATAAATATATAAAAAATAATCTTGAGCAGAAGTGATAATGTAAACTATAAATGTGCAATTTGATGAAGATGCTGAAATAAATAAATAGCTATTACTCTCATCCTAATGGTAGAGTTTGGTGACTCTGGAATCCTAAGCTTTGGTCAATTACCCTAGTTGCTTCTAATGACCAATTGATATGTACCAAAGTTTTTCCCAAACCCAAAAGACTTACCCCCACTCCTTCTGCAGTTCGAATCAGAGAGAAGGAAAAGAAAAGATGATAAGAGTTGTTTGTATTAATAGTAAAATTCCAAATAACACTGATTGAGCATTCGAGAGGCTTAATTCTCTCCCATTACAATCATTCCAATTTTTTTTCCTCTCTCGTCCCTCTTCCCCCTTTTGTATCTATATCTGCCATAACAGACTTAAGCATTCCCCGCTCTCCCTCTGCCACCTCATCATTCTTTTGTTAACCGAATTACAGTGTATTTCCCTCCTTGCCCTTGTCCCTCCTTCTTGCGTACGTGATCTTCACAGGTGCTCTAGAAAGGTTCATTACATTACCCCCTCCCAAAGTTTCACCTTGTCCTCAAGGTGGAAGGTAGGGAACCTCTCCTGTATGACAGCTGCATCTTCCCAAGTGGCTTCAAACGCTGGGAGATCCTTCCATTTGATTAACACCTCCATTCTAGCTATCTGCCCCCTCGTAGCAGTGCGAATATCCAATAGTCCTTCTGGCTGAACTACTAGCTCCATGTCTACGGACATTTGTGCTGGAATAGTCGAAGAAACATGAGCATCACCAATTGCTCTTCGGAGTTGAGACACATGAAAGACAGGATGTAGTTTAGAGGTTAGAGGAAGGTTGAGCTTGTATGCCACCTACCCCACCTTCTAAATAACCTGAAAAGGCCCATAAAACCTGGCTGCCAGCTTCTCACATGGACGTTTAGCCAAGGATTGTTGCCTATATGGCTGTAGCTTCAAATGCACCTGCTCTCCCACTTCAAAGGATTCCTCCTTTCTCTTTCTATCAGCAGTAGCCTTCATCCTTTACTGGGTCTTCAGTAGATTCAGGCGAAGATCATCCAATATAGCTTCACGTTCCAGCAAATACTCATCTATACTATCAACGGGGGTATGTCCTCTACCCAACCTCAAGACATGGGGTGGGTCCCTCCCGTATAACACCTTGAAAGGCGACAGTTTGGTGGAGAGGTGAGGGGAAGTGTTGTATGAGAATTCGGCCCAGTGAAGCCATTTTGCCCATGCCTTAGGTTGTCCTGCAACGAAGCATCTTAAATAGGCCTCCAGTCCCTTGTTCACTACTTCTGTCTATCCATCCGTTTGGGGATGGTAAGCTGTGCTTCTTCTCAACTCTGTTCCTTGAAGGCGGAATAATTTTGTCTAGAATTTGCTCATGAAAATTCAATCCCTATCCGTCACTATTGATGAGAGAAATCCATGAAGCCGCACTACTTCTTTGATAAATAACTCAGCTACTGAAAATGCACTGAAGGGATGTCTCAGTCCTAAAAAATGAGCGTACTTCGATAGCCGGTCAACCACCACCAGGATAGTGTCCACCCCTTTGGACAAGGGTAACCCCTCCACAAAGTCCATGCTTATCTCATCCCAGACCATTGAAGGTAGGGGTAAGGGCTGAAGCAAACTGGAAGGGCTCTGAGTTGAAGCCTTTTATTGTTAACAGGTTGCACATTTCCTCACATATGCAGCCACATCTTTTCTCATGCCAAACCAATACCAATCTGAGGCCATTCTTAAATAAGTTTTCAGATCACCTGAATGGCCACCTACACGGGAATCGTGATATTCTCTCAACAACACAGGAATACAAGTGGAGGATTTGGGAATAACATAGCGCCCCTTATACATCAATCTGCCCTCCACTACATGGAATCCCACGTATTGCTTCTCCCCGGTCTCCAGTTCTTTTTTAATTTGTTGGAGCATGGGGGAAGCTTCTATCTCTTGTGTTAATGCCTCCCACACTACCCCTTGAGTAGTAACAAGAGCCCCACACTCCACTTCCCCTTCATTTTTGCGAGATAAAGCATATGCTACCTTGTTAGCTACCCCAAGCTTGTACTGTATTTCAAAATCAAACCCAAGCAATTTACTAACCCACTTCTGGTAGTTTGCTCCAATCTCTCTTTGCTGTAGAATGTATCGCAGGCTCTGCTGGTCAGTTCTCACTAAGAAGTGCCTCCCCAACAAGTAATGCTTCCATCTCTGTATAGCTAAGCAAATGGCCATTAATTCCTTCTCATACACCGATTTCAATTGATTTCTTGGGCCCAAAATTCTGCTAAAAATGCGATGGGTCTGCTGTCTTACATTAAGACCGCCCCAATCCCATAACCCGACGCATCTGATTCAACTATAAATGTTTTCTGGAAGTTAGGCATTGCCAGCACTGGGGTTGTCACCATTGCTGCCTTGAGGGTCTCAAAAGCATGAGTAGCCTGGTTTGTCCACACATAATTGTCCTTTTTTAGTTGATCAGTAAGAGGTTGTGCAATTTGAGCATACCGGATCCCAAATTTCCGATAATAACCAGTGAGCCCAAGGAATCCCCGTAGTTCCCTTAGATTCTTTGGAATCTGCCACTCAACAATGGCTTTCACCTTAGCCATATCCATGGCTACCCCTTTACTCGAGATCACATGTCCCAGGTAGGCTACCTCCTGCTTCCCGAATTCACATTTCTTGATGTTCGCGAATAATGTGTGTCCCTTAAGGGTGTCCAACACCGCTCTCACATGATCTACATGTTCAGCTACGGTAGCGTTGTAGATCAAAATATCGTCAAAAAATACTAAAACAAACCGTCTCAAAAAAGGTCTGAAGACATCGTTCATGAGAGACTGGAAGGTGGTTGGGGCATTGGTCAGCCCAAAAGGCATGACCAGGAACTCGTAATGCCCTTCATGGGTTCGAAAAGTCATTTTATGAGTGTCCTCAGGTCCGACTAAAATTTGGTGATAGCCAGCCTTCAAGTCTAGCTTTGTGAATATGGCAGCTCCGTGCAGCTCGTCGAGTAGCTCATCAATAACTGGAATGGGATATTTGTCCGGCACCGTCTCCTTGTTTAGAGCTCGATAATCAAAACAGAATCTCCAAGACTCGTTCTTCTTCCTGACCAACAATACAGGTGTAATCCCCTGGATTTTTAAAACCCTATATTTTAATAAATAAATTTTATTTTGGATAAATTAACTTTTAAATATTTTTAATTTAATTGTTTTATGGACATCTGAGTGTATGAAATTTGGTATAAATATTTTAATAAATTAAAATAAATATTTTGTTATTTTATCATACTCTTATTATTTAAATAATTTTCCAAATTATTATTTTACTAAAATTATCCCTTTTAAATCCTTATATTCCAATTAAATGGTTAAATAAATTTATTACCCAAAATATTTTACCTTATTATTTATAAATTAAATTATTTTAATTAAAACAAATTTTCCTTTCCCTTTTTCCCTTTTTCCTTCTTCTCCCTTCTTTCTTTTTCTTTCTCCTTCCTTGGGCCGCCGGCCTGCCCTCTCCCTCCCCGGCGCTTGGGCCTGGCCCAGTTTCTTTTTTTTTCTTCTTCTCCCGCGCGTAGCCGGCCGCCCCTCCTCCTTTCTTTTCTCTCTTCTTCGACCGGGCCGGCTCTTTCTTTACTTCGGCCGGTCCGTCTCGCGCACATAGCCCCCCGACACTCCCTCCTTCTTCCTTCGTCTTCTTCCTCCATCACCGACGAGATTTTCGCCGCCCGACCTGCTGCTCCCCTCCCCCGTTGACCTCCCCTGTCTCCCTCCCTCTCCTTCTCGTCGTTTTCCGGCCATACCGGTCCCACCACCCTTGTCTCCCTCTCTTCTCCCTCTCCCTGCCGCCCATCTTTTTCTCCCTCTCCCTGCAACCCCCATTCCCCTACCACCCTGCCGACACCCCTCGAGCCGCCCTATCCCTTCCCTTCTCATCCTCTTCTATTTATTCCTCCTTCCTTGCCCTTTCTGCATTTTTTTCGAGCCTCCCCCATGCTCCTGAGCCTCTCCTTTTCTCCCATTATTCTCCTCCCTTCTCTCCCCCCGTTTTGTTTCGCCAACGCCGCTCCGCCACTTCCGCCGCCTCAACCACCACCTGCACCACCTACTTCCACCCTCTGCTACACCCTCGAACCACCACAGTCCCCGTTGAGCCACTCCGCAGCCCATTCTTCCTCCTCTCTTCTTTTTCTCTCCCCTTTCACCCCTTCTCGGCAAGCACCCTGTGCTACCCCGATTCGCCGCCGTTACGCCACCTATGCCGCCACCCGAACCACCAAAATAATCCCTGCAACCCCCTCTACCACCCCCAATGCTCCTTTGGCCGAGAAAATCACCTTCAAGCCCTCATTTTTCCCCTCTCTTTTCCTTCCTCGCCAGCTTGCACCTCGACACCCCACTTCGACCGCCACCTTCGCAGCCTTTCTGCCACCGCATCCGCCGCCCTTAGCCACCTTCAACCCATCCCCGATGACCACTTACACCCCCTCTCCACCGCTGGTCCATTGCCTTGCCCTAAATCCTCCCCGAAACCCCTCCTTTCTTAGCCCCAAACCACCAACCCGAAAATACCCATTTCCCTACTTCCACCACCTTTGAGCCCCTCCTTTTTATTCTTCTCTGCATGCAGCTCATGCTGCATGGGCAGGATGAGCTGCTGCCCTCTTTGGTTTACTTGTGTAATATTTTTAAGGTATAAAAATATTTTAGTTTAATTATTTGAGTAATTAAGTGTTATAAGCCTTATGATTTGGTTTTTATCTTTTCTAATCTAATGAGCATTGAATTATTTTTAGGTATTGGTTTTTGTAATCAAAGCTTGAACCGTTAACCGGAATACCGGAAGGTTCGTTTTGCGAAATCGAGGTAACCATTAAATCCCACTTAAATATATGGATTAACGTATGTTAGCACATTAGGAAATTTTAATGTGTATTATGTTTAATATATGTTGTCTAGTATACTATATATGTTTTCTTGAGTTGGTTGATGAAAAGGAAGTATGATAGATTATGTGCCATGTTTGGAGAAATTGTTTAAGGTAGAAGTTGGTTATTAATGAAAATGTTAAGTATTATCCATGTTTTATTATGGTATTGTGATCTTTATTGCATGATTAGTATTTTGTGAGCCTTAGTAAATTTTATTAATGTATCTTATACACGGTTATGGTCTATAATATATATATGGATGCTAATAATGTTACATTAATTATAAGAATCAAAGATGAGGGATTAAAGTTAATATTTTATGTAGTAATAATAATAATTTAATACAAGTGGAGTAATAAGGGGTAGATGGTAAATTTGTAAGTGAAAGGATAAATTGGTAAATTTGAATTAAAAGGGCAATTTGGTAATTTTGAAATAAAAGGGTAATTTGGTAATTTTGTAATTAAAGGGGCAAAATAGTAATTTTATGAATAAAGGGTAAAATAGTAATTATGATTAAATGGTAAAATGGTAATTTTGTAAGAAGAGGGCAAAATGGTAGTTTTATATTAAAAGGTTAAAGTTGTAATTTTTTAATAAATGGGCCAAATGGAAATTTTATCATAAAAGGGCAATTTGGTAAATTTGTAATGAAAGGGTAATTTGGTAAATTGTAATAAAAAGGATAATTTGGTAATTTTGTAATAAAAGGGTAAAATTGTAATTTTATAATTAGAGGGTAAAATAGTAATTTTGTGATAACGGGTAGAATGGAAATTTGAGAATTAAAAGAGGTAAGATAGTAATTTCCTAATTAAGGATAAATGGAAATTTTATAAGTAAAAGGGCAATATGGTAATTTTTGGAAGTTAAGCGGGTAAAATGGTAAATTTGAAGGTGAAAGGGTAAAATGGTAATTTGTAAATCAAAGGGGTAAAAGTGGAAATTGGAAAGGAGTAAATTGGTAATTATAATAATTGAGAAGGGTAGAAATAATAATTTAAATAACTAAAGGGTGATTTGATGATTTAATAATGGAGAAGGGTAAAATCGTAAATATGACAAATGTGAGGGGTAATTTGATAATTTAACCGACTAGAGGGTATTTTGGTAATTTTAATAAAGGAGAAGGGTATTTTGGTAATTATGATCATATAAAAGGGTAAATTGGTAATTAAACCAACTAGATGAGTAATTTGGTAATTAGGATAATGAACGGGGGTAAATTGGTAATTTGACCAACTAATGGGTGATTTGTTGATTATAATAAAGGAAATGGGTAAATTGATAATCTAACAAACTAGATGGGAAATATATTAAGTGTAACGATTATAAAGGGTGTTTAGTGGCCTAATTTATGTGAAAGATAGCTCGGTAACCTAAACCGAGTAAGGGTGTAGTTAAAGTCGAATGTGTGCTATATGTCCTACATGCCTTGAATGCCCTGTATAATTTTTATGTCGAGATCTATATGTTATTATTTTAATTGTCTCGCGTGTGATATGGCTTGGAACCAAGGTGTGTTCATGTGCCCTTTTGGTATGTGCTGATATGGATATGCTATATTTTATGATGTGATGTGATGTGGCCCTTAGGGACATGCATGCTAGGATAATTAATGTGGTAATCGGGTATGGAGGCATGAAAAAGAGTAATGAGAGAGAAAGATGACCAAAGGGAAGTAAGTTGGCTAATGTAGGTACAGGAGAAACTAGGGTTTGCATGGAATGGTTAGAGTCCGCATGGGGGCAGACTTTACGTATGGAAAGTTACCTCGAGGTGTGAGGAAGGTAACAGAAGTGTCGTTTGGGTGTCTGGGAGCTTCGGACGAAAAATAGTACGTGGGACGGTATAAGGGTGCGTAGGAGACCAAACTAGGGTTTAGGAAGAAACCCTAATGTGAGAAGGTGGAAAGAGAAAAAAAATAATAAAAGTAAAAGAGAATGAGTGGGGTAGAAAGTGAGGATTGGATCTAAGGGTCGTGACGTGTGGGGTGTTGAAATAGTCGGGATGTGTACGACAGAGAAGGATGGGCCACATAGGCCCGAGTTAGGGTTTTTGGAGAACATCGAGTTAGGAGGTGCAGAAGCCTCAAGATATGGGACGGGCCCTCCTGAGAGGATAAGTGTGGATATAGTTAGCCATACATGTCAAGGGGGAAACACTTCCGCATAAGATACGTTTAAGACACTAATCACTTAAAGAGGAAGATGCTGAGCCGGGCCCATACCGGTCCACCGGCGAATAATAGTGGCCAGGAGCCGGGGTACCCTGGAGACCAAACCACCGGCGAATAATAGTGGCCAGGAGCGTTTTGCCCTGTATATATTTCCGGTCCACCGGCTATAATAGTGGGGGATTCCGTGCTCAGCAAACCAATCGTAAAATCGATAAGATATGGGAAAGATACTAATCACTTATAGTGGAACACCTTGTGAGTCGGGGCCAGACCGGTCCACTGGCGAATAATAGTGGCCAGGAGCGTTCTGCCCTGGAGACCGACCCACCGGTGAATAATAGTGGCCAGGAGCGTTTTGCCCTGTGTATATTTCCAGTCCACCGGCTATAATAGTGGGGTTCCCGCACTCACATGGACATTTAAAATTTGAGATGATTGATTAATGATGGATTAATGGCCTTAAGGCCCTAAAGTATCGATTATTCATTATGGCCTATTAGTATTCGGTTAACTTGTTAAGTATGTGAATGGACAAAGATGAAGGTGACGTATACACCATTAATATCTGATTGACATGTTGAATACGTGAACATATGGATCTGATTGTTATATTTACATATGTCGTTATGTACGGTTATCCTAGTATATCATGTGTGACATTGCGTGCCTGTCTTTAAGCGCGCTTTTAAAGGGTTACTCAGTACCGTAGTACTGAAGGGTTCCCTTCGTGGGGCCCCTGCCTATTCAATGGGCAATGCCCCTTGCAGGTCATGTTCGATGCTTTCAAGTGGGCCTCGGGGATGAGCGTAAGGAACTATCCGGACTTGTTAAGATTTTAATTTGCCTCTTTAAAATTCATAAATTCAATATAGTGTTGTTTTGTAACCTCCACTGGTGGATTTTACTCTGATAAATTATTTACCGCGCTACTCTAATTAATTTATGCTTAAGTTTCTTGAAAAATTGTATTTTACTCCTTTAGCCTTAGCACTTGGTACTGGAACGGTATGAGTGAACCGGTCTGGCACTAAGTGTGGCGATAATACTCCCAAAGTCCACGGTTTATTAATTTGCTTCCGCTAATTTTCTTTTATTTAAACGAAATTTTTCAGTAGTGAATTTTGGGGGTGTTACAACGGGGCTCGAGAATGCACTTGTAGATGGCTGGATTATGCCGACCTCCAACATTTCCTTGATGAGTCTTTCAATTTCATCCTTCTGGAATTGGGGGTATCGATATGGCCTCACCCAACCGGGTTGCTGCCCTCCTTGAGTATAATTGAATGTTCATGCCCTCGCTTAGGAGGCAGCTCTTCGGGCTTGGCAAAGACCTCCTTGAACTTAGCCACAGTGGCTTCTAAAAACCCAGGTAACTTAGGGTCTGTTTTAGGTTCTCCTTCCACCTGGTTCAATTCTAACCATATCCCTCCCCCTTCCTTGCGCAGAGCACGTATCATGGCCTTTAGGGAGATTCTGGTTCGAGTCAAGGATGGGTCCCCCTTTAGACTGATGGCCTCCCCTTCCTGTTGGAATCTCATTTCCTCTGTCTTCCAATTGGTCACCACTGAGCCCAGTTTTTCCAGCCACTGCACACCTAAGATCAAGTCAAAATTCCCCAAACCTAGGGGCAGAAAGTCCTCCATCACTCGAACCCCTCCATCCAATTCCAGCAGTATTCCCCTATAAACTCCAGAGCCCTTTACAACCTCCCCATTACCTAGAGAAACACCAAACCCTGGCCGAAGGTGTGATGGGTATCTGTAATTCCCTAACCATGGCTAGGGAGATGAAATTGTGTGCTGCGCCGGGGCCGATCATCACTATCACCTCGTGCTCTCTGATTCTTCCTTTTAGCTTCATTGTCTTTGGGTTAGTCAGGCCAATAACTGAATTTAATGAAACCTCAGCCGAAATTTCCTCCGTCGGCGGCAGCGGCAGCTCCTTGTCCGCGGGGTCCCCTTCAGTTTCCTCTGGATCCTCATCGTCCACTAATAGGACGCTCAGCTCTTTCTTTCGGCACCTATGTCCGATGCTCCACTTCTCGTCGCAACGGTAACAGAGCCCCTTGGCCCTCTTTTCTTGCAACTCCTTCTCGATCAACCATTTGACGTCGCCTATGGGCTTTGACGATTGGGCGGAGATCCTTGGACTGCTTGCAGAAGATTGGGTCTCGCTAAGATTCGTGGCCCAACTTCTGGTCTGGCCGGGGCTGGACGATCCCCCGACACCCTGAAACCCGGAATGGGGTCCCCGGTTGTAGATGGAATAAGGCCCAAATTTTGCTGGTCCAATGTAACTCTTCTTCAGTCCGTTCACTCTATTTCTCTCCTCGATCCAAATAGCCAACTCCATGGCCTGATCTAAGTTAAGGGGGTTCAACAGCCGAACTTCAGCCTTTATCTCCTCCTTCAGTCCATTGATAAACTGGCCCAGTAAGAGACTCTCCGGGATATCATTCAAGGGGGCCACCATCTCGATGAACTTCCGTTGATACTCCACCACTGTCGACACTTGAGTCGTCGCCAGCCACTACTCATGGAGTGATTTGGCATTCGTCGGTCGGAATTGTTGAAGTACCAGCTCCTTCAGCTCAGCCCACGATTTGATCGACCGACATTTATTCTCCCAGTGGTACCACCTCAATGTGTCTCCTTCCATGGCCACCACCGCTACCTCTAGCTTCTCCTCGTCGTTCAAGTGATAGAAGGAGAAATACGTCTCTCCCCTTAGAATCCACCCATCGAGATCACTGCCTTCGAATGGTCGCATGTCCAGCTTACGATATCACCATCCTCCTCCACCTAGAAATCCCCGACTCACACCCCAGTCCCCGGGGCCTCCCCCTGACCCTGCACCCCCATTGCTCCCTTCACTGGGAATTCCTCCTCTGATCCCCTCATTCATCCATGTCGGCTGGGCCTCATAGTTTTCCCGATTTCCAGTCATCTTCTCCTCCAGTCTGTTAGCTACCGCCTAAAGTGCTTCTCCATGGTTTTTCTCCGCCCTCTGGAGATCCTTCATAAGCTGCTCCATCAAGGCTTACCTCATCGCTCCCATCGCTTGCTCAACTGCTGCTGATACCTTCTCTGAGATGGATCCCTCTAAGAGGGTCATTCTTTCCTCGAGTGATTCCACCCTCTACGTCGCGAAAGGGGCCATGGATCGGTATGCTTTGATACCAAATTGATATGTACCAAAGTTTTTCCCAGACCCAAAAGACTTACCCCCACTCCTTCTGTAGTTCGAATCAAAGAGAAGGAAAAGAAAAGATGATAAGAGTTGTTTGTATTAATAGTAAAATTCCAAATAACACTAATTGAGCATTCGAGAGGCTTAATTCTCTCCCATTACAATCATTCCAATTTTTTTTCCTCTCTCGTCTGTCTTCCCCCCTTTTGTATCTATATCTGCCATAATAGACTTAAGCATTCCCCGCTCTCCCTCTGCCACCTCATCATTCTTTTGTTAACCGAATTACAGTGTATTTCCCTCCTTGCCCTTGTCCCTCCTTCTTCCTTACGTGATCTTCACAGGTGCTCTAAGAAGGTTCATTACACCAATGTCTACTTGTTCATGCTACATCACTCCTCACTTCTTCTACCTTTTTTGTAGCTATGGTATATACTGAAAACATAGTTACTGAAAGGCATCATCTGTGTGATTGGCTAGATACTTAACAGAAATTTTACCTTCCCTATCATTCTTATGGATGAACTCAATGTTATTTTGGATCAATTAGAAAAATTCCAAGAGCTATTCCCCCATCTGAATGAAATCCCGAATGAAAAAAAATGCTTCAATCACCTTTCAATGACTAATATTGCAAACACTGGTTCTTTTTTCACCAGGTGCAATAACCAGATTGGTGAGGATAGGATCATGGCTAAACTTAATAGGATTAGGGGGATTCTATTTGGTTTGGGCAATTCCCTTCATCTTATGCTTTCTTCCAGCTTATTTCTCTGACCACTGTGCTAGTATTTTAACCGTGCAACAAAAGAGTGATTATCATAAGCCGAGGTTTAAGTTATTCAATACATGGTGCAAACACCATTCCTTCACTCAGGTGGTTCACCAAACCTGGAATAAAACAGAAGCTTCCTACCCTGCTGCTAGATTAAGGCAACGCCTTAACAGTTTGCGTCCAAAGTTAAAGCATCTTCATAGACACCATTTCAGTTTTATCTCCAACTTTCTCTCAGCAAAAGGAAATACTCCAGAAAATATAGAACGACTTAGTTGATGATCCTAGTAATTTTCATATTCAAACACTTGAACAGGAAGCTTAAGAGACCTATGATTATCTCTCAAAATGTGAAGATTTGTTCCTTAAGCAGAAATCAGCTGTCCATTGGCTCAATGTGGGTGATTCTAATAACAATTTTTCCTGTGTCTCAATGAAGTAAAGATAAAATAAATGCAGGGTTCTTAGACTTACGAAAGAGTATGGTTCTTGGTACAGCTGATATCCGAACACAATTTCAAGAGTATTGTATCTCCTTGTTAGGAGCAGATGCTAACCTTAAACCTGAATTAGACATGAATATTATCTAGTTGGGGCCTCAAGTCTTAACTATCTCAGCAATAACACCATGATCTCCTGCAGCCTATAACTAGAGAGGAAGTATATTCAGCTCTGAATTACATTGGTTATACTAAAGTACTAGGCCCAGATGGCTACACTTTTGGTTTCTTCAAGCAAACTGGATTCATCATTATGCGTGAGGATATTTGGCTTATGGTAAATGGTGCTTTCTTATCAGGTCATATTCCTTAACTTCTTAACCACAATACCTTATCCCTCTTTCCAAAAGTGGCCAATCTAAAACATGTAACACAATTTTCGGCCCATTGTTTATCGTAATGTGCTCTATAAAATCATAACAAAAGTCCTTACTAAACAATTACAACATATACTACCTGCTATATTGATCTTTCTGAAAAAAAACATACCCAACCAACTTATAAAGCCTTTTTCCCTTGTATGAGGTGAATATTGATGAAATATCATAATAAAATATTTTCAACCTCCTCCAACAAATGATTATGGTTGCCAATGCCTAAAAAAATGGGTTGTTGCCCTTACAAATTATACCCTTACATCTTAATGCATAAAAGATGTACATGTTCGTTTTTATTGATCTTGATCGAATAATCCATCTTAGGATTTAGTACACTTTCTTAAATGATAATGTGTTTAAAAATATTTCAAACATTACATAATTCAAAAAGGAGAAAACATGTTGTACTAACAATATTATGTTGACAATTTTTGTGGATGCCATTAGAGAAATTGAGGTCATTGCAAATGTAGAGAATGCCACAAAAAAGGAATGGAGCAAACATGGGGAAAAAACATCATAATGGTTGATCATAGATATCAAAAATATTAAAACTAAAAAATTTAGCATAATAATATATTATGTAGTTTTAGACTTCTTTGGAAAATGATTATGAAAAATAATATGAAGAATAAGGTGAAAATTGTGCTCTAGCATGATCTTACAAAGCCCTTTACCAACAAGTCATATCTAGACTGCAACACCCCGATGATAACAATAATGACGTCACTAGTTGTACATAACGGTGAAGAGTATCCTCATAAATGTAGGGTTACAACAACGATGCCACCTAAGAGGATATAGAAATGGGATACAATGAAGAAATGTATGAGGAAAAAATAACTATAATACAATTAGATAAATAAGTTAAATGAAGTTGAATGAATATGATTAGGGCATAATACCTCATTCTTCATCTACATTTTTTTTTGGCATGAAATCTTTAACTTTGCATTAATCATTGGAAATATTACAGCTAAGTTCATAGAACTTGTCCAAACAACTTTTAAGAAAATCCCTACTAATCCTTCCAAATGAGGATGTAAACCTAGGTGAGACAACATAGATTAATTTCTTAAGAAGTTCCTTCCGTAGAGAATCTTTGTGGGAGAAGAATTTGGAGTTAAGGACATGTCAACATTCATAGATGCATGTTGTACTTAAGGTTCTAGCCAGTTGTATTTTCCTTCTAGACATTCTTGTATTATGGGCCAAGCAATCAAGAACTTGAGGCCAACTATGGACAGGACCCTAAAGACCAACACAAGCAAAGGCATTATGTAATAAGTGCTTTATATTAATATTGGAGCAAGATTCTAAAATGATAGGGGGAAAATCCACGTCCAACATGATAATTGTACATGTATTGATCTATAATTAATGGTAGTACTTCTCATGTGGAAGATGTAGGAAAGGGAATATATCAAGAGACATTAAACTACAAATGTGAATCATGTGGCAAAGCTAACAGAAACACAACAATGAGATAATAGAACCTAAGTATATTACATCCATTACTATTAGGTACCTAATAACCTATATAAACATAACAAAGAAAAAATAATGATAAATACAAGCTATGGATTTAGGGATATGATTGCACCAATTCTCTACATTTCCTTCTAATTGATAAAGAAGAGGAACAATTTCTAAAAGTATCGACGCTTGCCTTATATGAGGTTCACAACAACAAGATACTTGTTAAAGAGATATTGAGATGTCGTAGAGTTTGCAATATGTTGTCACATACTAAAAAAAATAGGTAGAAGGATGGTAGTGAGGTCTTCAAATGGCAATTAATACAATTTTTGAAAAATGTATACTTAAAAATAATATTAACAAGACAACCAATTTTTATAGTTACAAAGCTACGTCCAATAAATTGTATCATGAAGAGTATACATATGATAGAAAGGATGGAAAAAGAATTTGCTTGACTACGGTTATTTTGACAACAATATCAATATATCTATTATACACATTCATGATACTTTTATGATAATAGAACCTACCACAAGCACAATAATAAGAGGACAAAGGAAGAAAACAAAAGGCAAATAACTATAGAGAAATAAACATCAAAGATAGTTCATAAAAAATGCCTTGAATAGAGGTAACAACAATAATACAAGAAGAGATATACACCAATTTAAAATGGGAGCAAACCAGAATCCAATTAAAGACTAAAACTTCATAAAGTTAGGAACCAAAGATTGGATCGAGATTGAGACTGATTAAGATCAAAATTGCTAAATTATATATATTCTATATTAAAAATATATTTTTTAGATGAAATATTAATGGAATTTTAGATCATATCAAATAAAACAAATTAATTAATGATCAAACTTGTTATACTTTGGGACCAAAATCTAAAATACCAATCCGATCTTATATCAAAACCTAAAATAATTAATCCGTCTAGTCCAAATTTCTAACCCACATCAAATATTCAATATGCCTTGATATAGGGATATTGAAACTTCAAATAATAACAAAATGCCATTTTTTTTTTTGAGAATTCCCAGCAACTTATGAAAACCACTATTATTTAATGCACAAACATATTCTTCTATCAAAAGATTATTGTAACAATCAGACATTTGTTGCAAAATCATTGTAATAGAACCACACATAAGAAGGTAGCAAAACATATACTAAACAAATAGGAGGGAAGCTATAAATAATAAAACATTGCATTTGTCATCGAAAATTCACCAGGAAAGGAAACATTTGGAAATACCACCTCAATCTTCCTCAATATTTTTATTCTATAATTTATGGTCATATAATCAAATATAGGCAAAAAATCATCCATTAAAATTAAATTGATGTCAAATTACCCATAAGCACATTTCCAACCATCTCCCTCTTCTAACAAACGAAATGCAGAGTCAAATCACTCGTTCTGAAAACAATATATATATATATATATATATATATATATATATATATATATATATATATAATAGCTAAAATCAAATAGAAATAAAAGCATTTTCAATACGTTGTGGTTACATAAATCTGCGTCCATCGATTCGCTAGACGATTCCAACTTTATCAAATTAAAATAAGGTAATTAACCACTTAAGAGGGTGAAGCGGTTTAACCTTCGTAACGGCCAGACAAACATGGATGGACAGTAAAGTTACAGAGGGTGGTGCATTTTCAACAGAGGTATTCTAAGGTATTTCTCGTGCGTACTACTATATTACGATCATCCTTGGGAAAATACCCAATGATATTGGAAGTTCTTGTCTGGCTCATTGTGCCTCTTGCACATTGTCATCTAATTGTTGATGCTATTACCGACCAATTCTTTAAATAATTAAGCATAAGAGTGATGCCTGTGGCGATCCTTTTCTCTAGAAGAATAGTGATGATCACGATCGCGATCTGAAAAGAAAACAACCCACTATGTCAGAACGGAAAGATAAACTTGTCGATGAAGCAATGTATCCAACTATACATCACGAACACTAATCCTATAAGTCATAAATGGAACCCATTTATCCAAAAACTCAAATACATGAATTTGGTCTAGAAACAATATTGGGAAAAGGTTTAGTTTTTACCCCGAGAAGAATGGTGCTTAGACTTATCTGAATGTCCTGCAACGGCAGAGATCAGAGATCGGCATCGTTAGGTTTATCTATTTAAAGTATTGGAATTTGGAGATAAGAGGATACTTCAAGGATGCTCCATATTTATGGATCAAAAGTACAATCCAATCCGAGGATATGCTAACCTGAATCCTTGTACTTGTCCCTGGATCGATGACTTCTCTCTTTGTCTCTATCCCAATCAGCATCATCTCTCTCTCGTTCCCTGTCATCCCTTCTCCGCTCTCGGTCCCGAGACTTCTGCTTATCCCGTTCTCTATCCCTGTCCCTATCCCTACCCTCTCTCCCTCTATCCCTATCTGAATATCCATCTCTTTCTCTACCTTCTCTTTCCCTATCCCTCTCATTATCCCTATCCCGGTTCCTTTCTCCACTTGTTTCTATTCTATTTTCAAGCCTCGACTTGCTCACCTGCTCCTCTCTTTCCTCTCCCTCACTTGACATGTTCTTGGAATCATCATCGCTTTTCTTTGTTTCTTTAAGCTTGTCAAGCGCCTGCTTGACAACTGCATCTTTGGATCCACCTTCCACACCAGTTACAGCAGTAGCAGTCTTGGGAGTTGTGTCAATATTAACAGGTGGCGTGCTAAGTGAACCTTCCTGCACCAAGCAGAAAAAGCCAGGATGGGATGTTATGAGGCAGACAACAAAAACTATGATGACGGGATCTACCTCACAGATCTTAACCGAACCAAGCACTAACAGTTCAATTTATAGTCAAATAAATATAGTAAGTTTTCAAAATCGCCCTTAACTTTCACACTTGTCCAACAACCACCTCTAACTTTTTCTTTTGGTATAGAAAACACCCTTAAGTTGTACAACAAACTCGGCAACCACCCCACTGCAATGTTCCAACAATTCTGGAAGCAAGCCATGTAGGGCTGCTCAGAAAGGAAAGGGAGAGGGAAAAAAAAAAGGCATTCAAAAAACTGATCCAACATTAAAGATATTCAATCCAGTTTAAAGCAAGCCAACAAAAATATCCAGTATTTGTTAATATGTCATAACTTCTTAGATAGTAATATTTTTGAAATTTATTTATCTTTCAAGTTGAAAATTTTTAAAATGAAATTTTAACATTCTTTTTGGATGAAATAACAAACCACAGTCATATGAATATAGATGTGTATATTGTCTGACATATCTTCATGTAAAAGTTATTAAATTGATAAAATAGCACTTTCATTTAAATTTATTTATCTTTCAAGTTGAAAATTTTTAAACTGAAATTTTAATATTCTTTTTGGATGAAATAACAAACCACAGTCATATGAATATAGATGTGTATATTGTCTGACATATCTTCATGTAAAAGTTATTAAATTGATAAAATAGCACTTTCATTTAAATTTCAAATAAATCTGAGATATCCATTTTGATATCATAACTTTCATGTAAAAGTTATTCATTTTGATATCTAGCCTAAGAGACACAAAGTTGATATCGGATACGGATCTAAACACCCTACTGCCATGGGTGAGTCATGAAACCATAACACAAAAGAGGTGGTTTTCGTAAAAATAAATATATATTTATATATATATAGGCAGCTTTCAGATGATTATGAAAGTTTAGGGTGGTTCCGAAAACTTCACTTAAATTCAAAATAACAACACATTGAACAAGCACAGTTGTAATCTCAAGGAAGGAGAAAATGAAAATTACTCAAATGAGACTTCATAATTCTTTTCAAAATGGGGCATGCCTTTACTCTTTAATGAACCAATTGTAGATGCACAAGTCATCATGAAGTCATCTCTAACAGTTTCAATATACTACCGTCAGGATTGGAGAGCCAGTTCAACAACATAAGCTACCTTCATTTAACAGATAAATAGCTAAATATGAAGAGTTGGGCCCTTACTTTTGATAGATGTGACTGTGGATCCCATGACTTGTTGCTAGATGTAAACGACACAGATTCCTTGCAGACAGGTATGTACTTTGCCTTAGGACGACTGTAAAGATCAGCCAATACTCTGCAGACTTCATCTATCCCAGATTTGTCAGCATCAAATGCCTTCCACCATGGTGGATTCTCAGGGAGAGGCACTTGGAACCTTCTAGCAGCAGCATATACAACTCCACATGCAACTACCTCACTTTTGAAACGAACACAGAGGGTTGTACGCAAACTGGATATAACAAAACAAATGTAGAAGCATCACAAATCAGGAAGGGCCCCAACAAAAATTAAAAGTACATAATACAGACAGAAATTTCACTCGATATAGATAATCAGCCAACGATGCTTAAATAATAACAGCCTATATCAACATGAACCACTCAGATTTAAGCATTCTCAGTCATTTACTTGCTTACATATCAGGTGTATATACCAGCTCTTTGTAATCTGCAGATAAAGGTGGCACGGCCAATTTGCTAATAATGATAATTCTATTACGAGCAAACCCAACTAGCTCCAAGACTGATAAAATAAGACTACAAAAGCATTGGTGGCCCTCTCTTTTCTATTCCCTTTCCATCACAAGAAGGCATTTCAACATGCAGTGAAGGAAACTGGAGGAGGGAGAAATGCTATATAATAATAATTGTCGAGGATGATGGGGTTTCCTAAATAACTATAACTCTCATCCTAATGGTAGAGTTTGCTGACTCTGGAATCCTAAGCTTTGGTCAATTAACCTAGTTGCTTCTACTGACCAGTGTCTGCTTGTTCATGCTACATCACCCCTCACTTCTTCTGCCTTTTTTTTAGCTATGGTATATGCTGAAAACACAGGTACTGAAAGGCATCATCTGTGTGATTGGCTAGACACTTAACAGAAATTTTACCTTCCCTATCATTCTTATGGGTGACCTCAATGCTATTTTGGATTAGTCAGAAAAATTCCAAGAGCTATTCCCCATCTGAATGAAATCTCGAATGCAAAAAATTGCTTTGATCACCTTTCAATGACTGATATTGCAAACACTGGTTCTTTTTTCACCTGGTGCAATAACCAGATTGGTGAGGATAGGATCATGGCTAAACTTGATAGGATTGAGGGGAACTCGATTTGGTTTGGACAATTCCCTTCATCTTATGCTTTCTTCCAGCTTGTTCCTTTCTCTGACCACTGTGCTGGTATTTTAACCATGCAACAAACGAATGATTATCGTAAGCCGAGGTTTAAGTTATTCAATACGTGGTGCAAACACCATTCCTTCACTCAGGTGGTTCACCAAACCTGGAATAAAACAGAAGCTTCCCACCCTGCTGCTAGATTAAGGCAATGCCTTAACAGTTTCCGTCCAAAGTTAAAGCATCTTCATAGAGACCATTTCAGCTTTATCTCCAACTGTGTCTTTCAGCAAAAGGAAATACTCCAGAAAATACAGAACGACTTAATTGATGATCCTAGTAATGTTCATATTCAAACACTTGAACAGGAAGCTTGGAGACCTATGATTATCTCTCAGAATGTGAAGATTTGTTCCTTAAGCAGAAATCAGCTGTCCATTGGCTCAATGTGGGTGATTCTAATAACAATTTTTCCTTTTCCTCGATGAAGTAAAGACAAAATAAATGCAGGGTTCTCAGACTTATGAAAGAGGATGGTTCTTGGTACAGCTGATATCCGAACACAATATCAGGAGTATTATATCTTTGTTAGGAGCAGATGCTAACCTTAATCCTGAAGTAGACATGAATATTATCCAGTTGGGACCTCTACTATCTCAGCAATAACACCAAGATCTCCTGCAGCCTATAACTAGAGAGGAAGTACAGTCAGCTCTGAATTACATTGGTGATGCTAAAGTACCAGGCCCAGATGGCTACACTTCCTGTTTCTTCAAGCAAACTTGGTTCATCATTATGCGTGAGGATATTTGGCTTATGGTAAATGGTGCCTTCTTATCAGGTCATATTCCTAAACTTCTAACCATAATTCCTCATCCGTCTTTCCAAACGTGGCCAATCCAGAACATGTAACACAATTTCGGCCCATTGTTTGTCGTAATGTGCTCTATAAAATCATAACAAAAGTCCTTACTAAACAATTACAACACATACTGCTATATAGATCCTTCTCAAGTATCATTTATCAAGGGAAGATCTTTGGGGAAAATGTTTCACTTGCACAAGACCTTTTATGTCATTATAATCACAAACATATCACACCTAGATGTATGCTCTAAATTGATCTAAAAAGGTCTATGACACTTTGAATTGGAAATTCTTAGAACAAGTAATGTTAGGCCTGAACTTCCCTCCCCATTTCGTACGTGTGGTTATGGGTCGCCTTGGTGGTGCTAGCTGCTCCATTTTTCGTAATGGCACCTCCCTTTCCCTCTTTGATGGAAAAAGAGCGTTATGCTACGGAGAACCTATTTCACTATATTTATTTGTGATTGCTATGGAATATTTCAGCCACATGCTGCGATCTTCTAAGAATAATCAAAAAATTTCAGGTCACCCGCAACGTAAAAAGGGTCACGTCATTAATCTCTCATTCTTACTTTTTTGTTGAGGCAACCTCAGCTCCATAAGGTGCTTAATGGAAAAAATGCATTTGTTTAGTGAAATCTCTGGCCTTCACATGAATTCACAGAAAAGTTTACTGTATTGTGGTGGTATCAATGAGCAGATTAGAAATGAAATTCTGAATTTTACTTCCTTTCAAGCTGGTTTTTTTCCATTCCTCTACCTAGGGCTACCTGTGGCTGCAACTAGAATTACTACTCATCAACTCTAGGGGCTAATTGATAAAATCATGCATAAAGTTCGACACTGGACTTCTGAATTGCTTTCTTATGCTGGTTGGCTCCAGCTCAATACAAGCATTCTCTTTGGCATCCAAATGTTTAGGTGCCAAACTTTGCTTCTTCATAAATCCCTTATTAAACGCACTGTCTCCCTATGCAGAACATATTCTTGGACAGGGGCTGTGAAGCTAGCCCTGACGCTCCGGTTGCTTGGAACATTTGTTTTTTGCCAAAAAAGGAAGGCGGTTTGGGTATCATTGACAAAGAGATGTGGAACATTGCTTCCTTTGGTAAAAACATATGGACTTTAAAAGCCAAAAAGGAAACTCTTTGGGTGCAATGGATTCATGGTAGGTACTTACATTCTCAAACCCTGGACAATGTCAAATTGACACAACAAGCTGCATGGATCACAAAGAATATATTCAAAAAAAAAAAAAGCCTTGGCTAAACCCTGTGGGGGACCATTTGGAAGAACCCTGCAGCACCTAAATGCCAATTCATAATGTGGCAGGCTACTAAAGATCACCTCTCAAAATTGCAGTTTATTCCTGATACTACTTGTGCTTTTTGCCAAAATTCTGAAACTTCCCATCATATCACATTGGAATGCGAATATATGAATCGGCATGTGAAGATACTTTTACAAATAGGAGGTTGGCAAGCTGGTTTACGTAATTGGCAAAGACTCATAAAACTAGCATGAGATAAGCACAGCCGGGCTAAAACTAAGGCTGAATTGCAGCGTGGTATACTAGTCACAGCAATCTATGAAGTTTGGAAGGCAAGAAACCCACGGGTATTCCAACAAAAATCAAGTCATGTCTTAGATAAGGTGATAATATAGGTCATTGATGTACTCATCAGTCCAGAGAGGAAAAGTACAGTCATATTCATGATATAGATGAGTTTGTTGCTTGTACTTGTACATAACTCTCTTTTAATATAATGCAATTACATATTTTCATAAATAAATAAAATGTTGCCTTTAAAAAAAAAAAGCAATGAGAATAATGCAATAGTCACTATTCATCCCATAAATGGTGTAAAGCTGCAAACTATTCTCTTCCATCATTAAGTAATTAGTTTCTATATACAATAGTAAACCTCCTTGAAGAGCTACTTGCCAACATAATAAGTGACCTCAGCTACCCTTGTGCCAGCCTCACTACTTACACATAACAAAATGATTCTGGAAAGCATTTAAAATGCTTGCCCATGTGCAGCTAGTAGCGGTACATGTGAGATGTGACACAACTTAAACAGTAGGCTAAACTGCAGCAGTTTGCTTCACTTCACGGTCTGAGAAGTTACATTTGTGTTTGGTATTTTGCAAAACATTTTGGTCACGGTTTGCCAACTTCAAATTATGTTAAAAAAAAAAAAAAAACTTTTATATTATGGGTCAAAAAACATAAAAACCGTGCTAGTTTGTGCTTATTTCAGAAACAAAATGTTTAAGCTAAGCCTAGCCTAGTTTATGTTTTTACTGAGTAACAAATGAGTCAAGCTATTTTATTTGTAGCATGGAATGAAACGGATGTTATGTTATCCTATAGTTTGACATTGCAAGTAGTAATATTGCAATGGGGCAAGATTATCTAGTTATGTTTATTAATTACAGACTATCCACAAGTCAGAAAAAATTAAAATAGGTGTTAATTATTAGCACCCCAAAAAATGGACTGAGCGGTATAATCAAGGTCTGGTCCATAATGGTAAATTGACGAAACTATTTGGTCCTTTTTTTCAAGTTTTTTCAAAACTGTAAAATGAAATTTGAACACCAAACAACACCAATCCCAGCAATGTGAACTTCACCCCTTAGTATAGCTCATGTACTTGCTTAAAAACCTAATCACTTCTAAAAATTATGCATCAATCTTCATTAAAATTTAAAGGATATTCAAAGAAATAGACAGCTCGATCAAAACCATCCAACCAAAAGTATACAAAAATAGTAAAGTCATTAAGTAGTACATAGTTTTAATATTTTGAAGCAGGGATAAACTTTGGAACTTGGATGTTAGATGAGGAGGAAAGAAAATATTTATTCTACCTTTTAGTTTATCAATTTCAGAAAAGCCTGGCAACTGAAGCATATAACTTCTCTCTCCTATACTCAAAAGAAAAATAAAGCTATAAAGGACAAGAGAGCGAAGGGAATGTTAGCAAAATTTGAAATAATGTTAAGAAATGATCCTTCATATATGCTAATTTCTTCATAAAATGGCATACAAGTAATTGCTAACAATTACATCAAACCCTCATCCTCCATTGGCCTCCCTCCAATTCGCTTAAGCCCTTAAACAAAAGAAGTGCCTCCCTTGCCAACCATCTCACTTCTTACACTGTATCTGATCTCTCTTTAGCTCTTCTACTCCCTTACCCCTAACCTCCTAACCAGGTCGGCAGGATTAGGAAAAGATTCAAAAAATGAACAAAAGACTAAATTTATACATAGGCTTTATGGGTACATGAACAGTGATCAATTATTTTAAATTTAATAGTACCACCCTGAGACTCACCTGTCATTTGCAAGATTCCATGCCTCTTGTCTCAATTCTGGTGGAGTTCCAAGGGTTGCAAGGTAATTTGAGATGAACTTGTGAGGATGCTCAACATGACATATGAAACCCATCTCTTTCAAGAGGTGCCTTTCTGTTTTGATCAAATCCGCCTTTAACTCTAAGTATTTCTATTGCAAGGAAGACAATTGATTAGTATATATAACATTTATTACAAGAAGAGAATAATGCCATCTTTATTTGAAAATGTTAAAAGCATAGATTAATGTAAACAATTTGGGGAGAAGCAATGGAACGGTATATAAATATATCATAAAGAACCAAGATGGGTACCAAACCTTATTGAGATCCAAATGCTTTATTGGGAGATTCTCCCGTCGACATTCCATTCTATGGAAGACAATCAGGATTTGTCTAGCTTTCCTGGGACTCTCCTCAAGTTTTGACGCAAGCCATAGACAGCTAGCAGCAACTCTCTAAAATAAGGAAAACTCTAAGACCATACAATATTGTGCCCAAAAGACAAGGAAAAACGATGATACCAATTCATTCATGTAAGAATGTGACACAAAGGAGACCAAGAAAGAGATCAAAACCTTCACATCAAAGCGACCAAATGACTTTTTACAGTAAAACCGATGGAAAAGAACTTGCCCAGTAGCCATGACTGCTTGAGGTCTGCGTTTCAAGAAATCAAGGAAAGCAGGTAACATCTCAAAAAGGAGGATGTTGAAAGAAACGGTGTAGAGAAAGAACGCGATATACAACATAAAGGATACAATTTGAGTAAGATGCCGCTCTCTTGAATAAGGTCACAGCCATAGATCCTCAGGGTAGTTTCAGTCTCCTCATCTATTCCGTCCTTTCTGGATGGTGAATTCTTCAGCTGCTCATCACTCAAGTAGAACGTGTCTATCGCAGTGTAAATCATTTTCAAATAATAGCGCGAGCCACTGCACCTCTCTGTCACAAAAATAAACCAAGTTTTACAATTAAAGCACCATTGCAACAAAATGACCACTAGCCAAATTTTTACAACTAAACTGCCTATGCCCTGAGCAACACATAAAAGGATAGAGAATATGAGGATTTTTGCTTTTATCCTTCCTAGAAATTTCTAATAAATAATCATTTGGGCCCAAATATGTGAGCTGATACTTGCTGGCAGTTGGATCAAAAGCAGTATAAATAGAAGAAGACATGATTTTTTCTAGTATTCACATGTCAAAAAGAAAGAGAAAATGAAGTCGAAACCATAGTTTTTATAATCGGACCAGTAATCGAAACAGTATTGCTACTGGTTCACTGGCTCACCGGTGAAACTGGTGGTTCAAATGGTTCCCTAAAAATGATTAATAATATATTAAAAATTTACAGGTCACAGCAGAAAGTAACAACCCAAGCAAAATTTTTAGTAGCTAATTAACAAGATCAATTAACAGCAGAAAGTAAAAATATATAAACTTAATTCAAATCCTCATTACAAGTCTATGACCAAAGAACAGTACTGCCAACTGTGCACACAGACAGATAGCACACCCATTCATCTTACCACCATTTAGATCAATGAAAAATTTAAGCAAAATCAATTCACATCAGTTGATGCTGGCTTACAGGACTCTTCATGTTGATAGCAGCATACAAAGCAAACAATAGGTTTAGAATAAAAGCACGGAGCAAAGATTTCATTTAACAAGAACAGAATGCGAATCAAAAACATACCTGAAAGCACAACAAAGACAATGGAGATGCGGCACTGCAGAACACCACAAGTGAGCCAATGGTGTTGGAAGCTGGGATCAGTGGCAGCCAAGAAGAAGCTCCAGCAATCTATGGCGTTCAGTCATCCATTGAGGGGCTGAGGGCAATGCTGCAAATTAAAGTCAAAGAACACAAATGAACAGGGGCAGCGGCACTAGCAAAGGGAAATGATAGGTTTAGAATGAAAAGGACACCAGTGTCCTCGTATTTTGGGCTGTAATTTATTTTAAAAGCCAGGGCAAAAATGGAGAATTGTGAAAATTTGCAAAACCAATCCGGTTTTTGTGATAGCCAGCTGATTTCCCTTTTTTCGTCAAAACCAGCTGGTCCAACCTTTTTACCAGCTAACCGAATAACTGGTCTTATTCACCAATCCAGCCATCATGGGCACTGATTCACCGGACGGTTTCCAAATCTATGGTTGAAACTATTATTTTCATAGCATAAGAGAGCTCAAACAAGTAACTGATCAAGCAGTTGAAGGGTTCTACAAAACAAGGGCCACTGACAACAATGAAGAACAAAAGGGGATCAAAAACTGAATTGTATAAAGATGATTCCTGGAAACATATTGAGGACAGGAAAGGGGTTCTAAAGTGGAATAGGTACCGCATTCAAATCAATCACGGAAGGTTCTAAAGAGGAACAGATGGGGGATAAATTGACCATCGCTCTTGTGTTTAAATTTTGCAACGCCTGCTTCCTCCTCATCAATCCATCGTTTACCTCGCTAGCTTTAAGAGATTCGAATCTGGGGAGTAATACTTAGTACTTGCTGTATCATCTTGCATCATGCATCATTTACCATTTGTGTATATTTTTCTGATTAGTTATTTAGTTGTTGCATATTTTTGATTGGGTGAAATGAAACCCTTATCCAATTTGTGTAGCAAACCAAACCCAACTACTTCAAATCTTAACCTTCTCTAAGTACCCTCCCCCCACCCCTTTTTGGCCTACTATATATGAAAAGATTACTTTCATTATCTATTAAAAAAAAATTAAGGTGGCTGGAAAGGAAGGGGGCGAGGTTACAATTGATTTATAAGTTACATATTCATAACATGTTATACAATGCGACCTTAGCTATACATATGCATGTGGAGGCATACACATTCTCTGCCACAACTTTATTCAGAACATCATAATATATGCACCCGTTATCAACCATTATTCCATTAATTTCTTTCTGTATAGTCATAAGAAATTGAACAGGGGAGGGATCCCTGCAACAGGGGGAAGGGGGCCTAGGTGCCAAGAGAGGGATTCAAGCCGGGAGCCAACCACTTGTGGGCAAGGTGCCCTGCAGGACCTTCCCACACACCGCTTCAGAATATCTGTTGACGTAGTTCAAATCCGGGTCTCATAGTAAAGGCAAGGACCCCAACCACCGCACCTCAAACATACTTTCTACTCTCACCTTCACGGTTTTTTTCATTATCTATGTATTACATAATTAATTATTTTTAATGAATGATATAAATAGAATTTAAAACTACATTTATGAGTCCCCAAAAAATTATACAAATTGTTAAAATGACTTTCTTTTTCATACGGAGTGAGTATAATTTAATCATGTATGATACATGAAAAAGAAACATGTTTGTTTTCGATTGTACTCGACAAAGCCTCATGCTCCAAAAATAAGTTATGATAGCTTTCATACTAATGGCATCAACTTCACCTTTCTCTATAAACATGACTAAACAATCATCTTCGACTGAAAACTTCATCCACTGCCTATTTGATTCCTCGGCATATTTTAACAAAGTTAATTGATGAAAATGACCATTTGAAACTTCCATGGCAAAATAAAAGCTAATTTCACAATAAATTACCACAAAGGGTATATGTTTGCTTCTTTGTTTCCAACAGTTTCCTTAAAATCCGCTTCCTCTTCCACTTCACTTCAACCCCTTTCTTCAATTCTCATTTAGCATTGTAATTTCCTTATTCAATGGTAATTGAAAATTCAAAATCCGAATCTAATTTACAAGAACCTTGGAAGATAAATCAATCAACAAATATAGGAAAGACAAATCTAGACTTCTGATAAAATCAGGTGAACAAGAGAACACTCTTTCAAAGAGTTTGAGATCCAATACATACGTGATACTTTCATCTAGCAAAAGCGCCAAAAAAAAAAACAATTAAGAACAATAAAGGGATGCTAAATATGCTTTCAAATTGAACCAATTAAACCATATAAGAATCCCCGAGGGATTTTGAGGTTCGCTGAATTCAACTTAGAATACACAATATCCATGCTTTCCTTCTCAACATGAAACACTCATATAACCCTTTGCATACTTCACACAAAACACATGCTTTCTGAACAAACTCTAGCATGCTCCTAACATGGTCAAGATCAGTGTTTGAAAAAGTGCACCTAAGGCATAAGGCGATGGGGGATGGGGGCTTTTTTGGTGCTAGGCGAGGTGATGTGAGTGAGGCGCACGTAAGGCGACTGAGGCATGCCTAAGGCACAGAAGCGCACAGACATGTGCCTTTGAGCAAAATTTCCTTTCAGCAAAAAAAAATCACACAGGAAGCCAAGGACTTGGGGGAGAGGAGTAGACATTTTTTGAAAAAAGGGAAGCCTATTTATAGGTTTAGTTGAGGAGAGCAATAGTTGTTTTGGAAATATCAAGCAGAGACTTGAGAGAGAGGAATAGACATGCACATGCCTTTCAGCAAAAAAAAAAAAAAATATGCAGAGAGCTAGGGACTTAGGAGAGAAAAGTAGACGTGCACATGCTTTTCAGCAGAAAAAAATCATGCAGGGAGCTAGGGACTTAGGGGAGAGGAGTAGATTTTTTTTGGAAAAGGATAAATCTATTATAGTTTTGATTGGGGAGAGCAATGGTTGTTTTGGAAAAGATGCACATTCTGCAATCAAACAGACTGCAAGCCTACGAGCAGAGTCAGGGTCATCGGGGAAATATAAAAAAGAGAGAAAATTCATTTTTTAAACACATAGGTAGTATTAAACTCATATAAAAAAATAAACTGAGTAAGACAAAGAGACAAACCCTAGAGAGCTGAGAACCAGAGACAGCAATAAGAAGTAGTCCATAGTCTCAACTATCTGCTAGTATTGATAGTATTAAGCTCATAGGTTGTTATTTTTCTAAGTATTTTCTTGTTATGGTATATTTTTTTTCTGAAAACTTAGTCAGTTAATCATTTTTTTTAGCTTTGAGTACTTTTCGCATCTCATATCACCTAGGCACGCGCCTTTGCCTTGCACCTAACGCCTAGGCTCCGGGATCCCTATCGCCTATGTGCGCCTTAGGCCTTTTCAAACACTAGTCAAGATACAAATCAACACACATCAACACATTAGGATCTATTAACTATGAGTTTAGGAGATTTACCTATCTTTGGAGCTATCCTAGCACAAGAAAAAGGAAACCCAGGCTTCAAATATCTACTAGAACACCTTCGTAGTTCACCTTTGAAAATCATAAGACTGAGTTAGGGAAAACTAATTGATATAGAAAATAATAGAAAATAAGAAAATTTTATTAAAAATGATTAGGATTTTACAACCAAACATTTAAAACCAATTATTTTTGGAGATTAAATCCATATGATAAGATATAAACACAATTAGATCAATTTTAAATCAAAACTAATAATAAATTTAGCTAAAAGATCCAACCTGACTTAATTTAATAAAACCACTTCCAGAAATTAGGGTTTTAAACCCAAAGTATAATTTGACCAAATCTTATTAATTTATTCAAATTAGAAGTTTAGAAATGGAATTATACGCATTTTATAACATGCTATATAATCAATTAATTGAAAATAATAAATAAAAGACCCAATTTAACACAATTGAGGTATTTGAGTCCGAAAAATAAATATGGTCAAATCTTGCAAAAAAATAAATTGGTGGTTTGATCATGAAATTAAACCTATTATAAAGTATATTTCATAATCAATTTAACAAAATAACCTAAGGATCAATCAAATTTCAAAATCGCAAGTTAAAAAACTTCCAACATATCTTATAATCAATTTATCAAAAATAATTTAATCAGATAAATTCAAATATTCTGGACATAACCAAGTTAAAAAACTCCAAAAGCCTTGAAATTGAACAAATTAACACAAATCAATCCAACAAAATACTCATACAATACATACAAATAAATCCCAGTAATCATGTTGGCTTAAAAAGCCAATCATAGGGAAATCAGTTCTAGAATTGAAGTTAGGGTTTTAGAAATTTTACGCACAAAAAGTTGAACTAGAGTGGCTCGTTGGGTAGAGAGAAATGCATCGGTTGGTTTCTCCCACCTGCGATGGTAGTGAGCCGCTAGTTGCGTCGCCTACCGCTGCTAGTACATGCGCTATAGTTGTTCGTGGGTCGATGAGTTCTGTATTGATGTTGTCCTCGAGTTGTTGCTAGTATGCAATGGCGTGATATGGTAATGTGGAAGGAACCGTGGCGGACAAAGGTGGAGGAAGATGGAATTGGAATCAGGTCACAGGTGGCTGGAGATGCCGAAGGTAATGGCTTGGGTTGTAGAAAAAATTAACGCAAAGACAGAACAGGGTTGTGTCAGATTTTTTAAACAAAATGAAAAAGGTACTCAAAAGAACTTTTTAACTAACGTAAATTTTAATAGATATACTCTTTTAAATAAATTTTTGAATGAAATAAAAGTTTATCTGATTAATTTTTATTGTTTAAAATAAATCACGGTAATTATAAAATTTAAAATGTAATTTTAAAAAGTAATTAAAATACATTTGAAAAACATTTTTTTATAAAACTTTAAGCTACATAAATAAATTTAAAATATTTTTAAAAAATCAACCATAAACCAAAATAAAAACAAAATAAATTATTTTAGAACTAAAATCATAAATAACTTGTGAGAACCTTGAATTTAAATTTTTCGTAAAATCCTATTGACCTCAAAAAAAAATTAAAAGATAGTAAAAATTTCTATGAATAAGAATCGTTAAAATACTTTTACTATTTCAAATAGATTTTATAATTTAAAATAATTTATTTTTATTGAAAAAATATCACTCCAAAATAAAGTTTATATATACACAAAAAAGTTATAATCATAGATAGATTAAAATATATTTTTTTAAAAGCAACTAAGATAAAAATTAAATTACATGAGCTAAATAAAATTATAGCTGTAAATGAATTTATCTAAAACTATCCTTAGCAATAAATGATCAAATAAATTTCAATATGAATTTAAAAATGTCAATAAATCATAAAATGAATCAGAAATTTGTCAAACATTTGTGAGAATTTGCAATTTAAATAAAATAACCAACTAAAATAAATTAAAGATTGAAACTTATAAATTAACATCGATATTTATAAAAATAAGATTTTCAAGAGATGGGAGTGTTGCGTATACTCGCATTATTAAGTACATACTTAGATCATGCGTGGAGGATCGTGGGTAAGTCAGCAAAATGTATCTTGCTCAATGTCATGCATGCCTCACGATTAAGAGAATTACCATGGAGCTTACTAATACCACATGTCATGGTAAATGACATACAAGGATTTCAAGAGTTCCTTGCTCAAACTGTTATCTTAAATAGTTGATGATCACATAATTCATGTGTCCTTTAAATATCAAGTAATCACACTATGTCCTTTAACAGGAAACAAGTTATTCTCAACCAATAAGATAGGAAATGGAGTCTCAATCAATAAAATAAGAAACAAAGTTTCAATCATCTCACACTGGGTATCTCAACCCTTCATGCTAACAACCCTTAAATATAATAGTAATATAAATGGAATAGGAGAAGCATCAGTATAGTTCCTTAATTTTAGAAATTATAATTTAAATGCCCTATATATAAAACTAGTAGTTGTGTGTAATTAATTATAGAAATTATTTTATGGTCAAATGTTCTATTATTATGTTTATTATTATTATGTGCGAGTAATATAGAGTGGTAGATTAAAATTTTAAAAATATAGAATATTATTATTCAAAATTTTATTATTGTATTTTGTCAAAATTACCATACTACCATTCTTACTTATTAAATTACCAATCTGCCATTTTTATTCATAAAATTTCTAAGTTACCCTTTTCTCATGTCAAAATTTACCAAAATACCCTTAACACATAAAATACTGCCACTTGTGGTCCGCATATATCATCTAACACCACCGACCATTATTATTCATTATTAATACCCATTATCACCCATCATGCACACTTATTTAGACCATACTCGTACAAGTAAAATTACAAAAATGCCCCTATGGTTCATATTAGCATTATATTTATTATAAATGGCCATATTCACTTATCATAACATGTACATGTATCTAATATCATTATGAACAACAAGGTCCACTGTTTCCACACATGTCATATTTCATACAATAGCATGATTTTCATTCTATCTTCCAACATAACACTAAAATCATAAGATGCTTAACAACACATAATATACACACAAAACAAATCCAAAACTCTATTATACTAACATACGTAAATCCATACACTTTAGTAGGATATAATGGTTACCTTATTTTCAATAATAACTAAACTTTATCGGTACCCCAGTAAAAAGCTTAAGCTTGATTATTCAGAATTTGTACCTAGAAATAATATCCAAAATTAGCATATTGGTGGTAGAGAATTAAAAGGCGAAGTTTTTATGAAAAAGATTATTAAATACATATTAATGCTAACTATATTATACCTCAAAACTAGGTTAATTAAACTTATAATGTGCAACAAAACTCACGTTGCATGCACAAATGGGGGAAATATAGGGGGTACAACAAAGTTGGAAGAAGGGGAGAGGAGGCCTCGGTAAGGGGGTTTGAGGGAGTGGTGGAGGAAAGTTGGGGTAGTGGCTGGGTGCAAGAAGTGTGGTAGGGTGTGGGTGGTGGCTGGGGGTTGGAGAATGGTAGCCTAGAGCAGTAGCAGGGGTTGGAAGATGGGTGCAAGGAAGGAAAAAGAATAATGTAATACCCTAAAAACTTTAAAAACCTATCATTTAATAAATAGTATTTATTTAGGATAAATCAACTTTTAAATTTATTTAAGTTAATTATTTTGTGGATTCTTGAGTATATAAAAGTAGATATGAATATTTAATAAATTAAAAAAAATATTATGTTATCATACTCATTTTATTTAAATAATTTTCAAACCAATATTTTTCTAAAATTAACATTTTAAACCAATACATTAAATTATAATAAATTAAATTATTAAATTAATTTATCTATTAAAAATATTAAATTCCATTAGTCCAAAAATTATTTTATTCCTCCTCATTTTCCTTTTTCTTTCCCCCTTTTCTTTCTTTTTGTTTTTCTTCTTTTTCTCCTTTGGGCAACTGGCCTACCCCTTCCTTGCGCTCTGGCCCCTAGCCTGTTCACTCCCTCTTCCTTCTCCCTTTCCCGCGATGTTCGTCCCAACCCATCTTCCCCCTCCTTTTCCTTTTCCTTTCTCCCTTTCTTGGGTGGGCCAACCCATTCTTCCCTTTTTTTTCCCTCTCTCTCCGGTCCACATCTTTTATATATATATAATAACTCTGTCCTCTTTGCTTAGCTTGTTATAGAGATAGATGTCAACTGAAGAACTCAAAGAAGAAATCGCTCTTGGAATGAAGCACCTTTCCAATGCCTAATGTCGCTCTGAAGTGAAGCAAACCCTTCATATTCATGTGCACAAGCCTTTGCTTTAAACTATATAAAAGCGTTTTCCGACAATTGTGGTTCATCCAAAAGAACAAGGGACTAAGCATGCCCAGCTAGGCTACCTTTCCTTTCTTTTTCTTCTTCTCCTTCTTCCTCCTACCCTAACCGTCGACCTACACACCATGGATGCAGCCTGCAACTGCCACCACCTACCTCCCTCTGCAACTCTATTGTCACTCTCTCTATCACCACCGTCCTTTTCTTCCCCTTTTCAAACCAAACTAGCCCCTGCAAATTCTCCCCATATGCCTTATTTTTCCTTCTTCTTCTCCTCTTCCTGCCACACTACGTACCGCCCTCTTGCACCCTACCTAACTAACCATACCATCCTTCTCCCATTCTTCATTTTTCCTCTCCTTAAGCTCCTTTCTCTACCCAATTTTCGAGCCTTCCCCTCCCTTTCTTCTCCTCTCCTTTCCTTTCCCTATTTTTGCTCTGCCACCCTTGACCACCACTGCCACCGCCTAACTAACCACCTGCACCGCCTCTTGCCACCCTCTACTACCACCTTACATCACTAAGTGAAATACCCCAAAACCCTAATTTTAAGAATTATAGCTAGTTAAGAATTTATTAGGAAAATTAATTAAGTAAACTATTTAATTAAAATAAAAGGGAATCAATTAAGGCAAATCAAGAAGAAAATAATAAATATTTTAATTCAAAAAATTTGTGTGTTTTTCTAATTAAAATGGAATTTACGAAAATCTTTCAAATATCTCAAATTAGCCTAAAAAGGAAATTAAATATTATTTTATTAAAATATTATTATTTTTAAATATCCCAAAATATCAAAATTTTCTGAATACCCTAACCAACCTAGTTTTCTTTTTCCTTTTTCTCTTCTCTTCTTTTTTCTCCTTCTTTTCCCTTTTTCTTTCTTTCTCTCCTTTTTCCTTTTCTTTTCTCTTCTTTTCCGAATTGGGCCAACTCTCATATGGCCCCATCCTCTCCTTTCTTTTACTTCGGCGCGGCAAAGGCCCGTGCGACACATTTTTCTTTCTTCCCCCCATCCAACTGGTTGTTCCCCCTTTTCTTTTCTTTCTTTTCTTTTTCCCGGACCACCCAGTCCACACCCCTACCTTCTTCTTCCCTCGCCCCATCGTGGCATGCAACTCTTCCCCCCAACCTGCATCTTGATTCTCGTCATCTACCATGCCTGTTGACGGGCCATCTCTCATCTTTCTTCCCCATTAATCCGCCTGTCGTTTCGACCCAGCCAATCCTCCCCTCTTCTCGCGCGACTTCCCTCTTTCTCGGTCAATCACAACTTGCCATGACAGACCTACACAGGCTTGCCATTGCTGGCCAGTGTGCCTTATCATACCTGCCCCTTTATTGTCCTATTTCCCTCTGACCTTATCCCCCTCCATTGGTCATATAAATACCCCATAGGAAGTATTGATCGAGTTTTTGATTCCAACCCAAAAAATCACTCTCGTGCATCACTGCCCTATCAAACACCCTTGCCGTCACCGTCACCTAGCGCCGCCGCTCAAGCCACCCACCGTATCACTCCCTACATCACAATCTAACCAACTGTACCTCCCTTCTCCCTCGATTTTCCCTACACGAGACACCCCGGCCATGCAAAGCACCCTTCTTAATCAACCACTCCTTCGCCCCTGCCATCCTTCACACCACCATCCATCACCACTTTTACCGCAACCATCGCCCCTTACACCTCCCAAAAGCACCTGTAGACCTTCCCATGCTACCCTCTTTCCCTGCCTCCCTCTCCTCCTCCTTTATCCTCCCTCCACTACCTTCGGCCACCACACTCGTCGTTGTACGCTGTTGTAATCCCCTTAAGTTTTAGAAAACCTATAATTTAATAAATAACTTTTATTTGAAATAAATTAGCTTTTAAGATTATTTAATTTAATTATTTTATGGATTTTTGAGTGTAAAAATTTGGATAGGAATCTTTAATAAATTAAAATAAATATTTTATTAATTTATCGTACTCATCTTATTTAAATAATTTTTCAAACCAATATTTTACTAAAATTATCCTTTTTAAGCCCATATATTTAATTATATTAAATTAAATTATTAAATAAATTTATTATTAAAAATATTAAATCCTATTATTTTATAAACTAATTTATTTTAATTCTTCCTTTTCTCTCTCTCTCTCTCTCTTCCCTTCTCTTTTTTTTCTCCTTTTTCCTTCTTTCTTCTTTTCTTTTTTTTTTTCTCTCCTCCTTTGGGCCGCCATGCCAACCCTTCCCCTCTCCCCTACGCACTGGGCCTCGGCCCATCTCTCCCTCCTCCTTCCTTCCTCCCTCTCTCGCGTGGCCCGTGTGACAGATCCCGCCTCTCCTTTCTTTTTCCCAGACTGGACCGGTCGGCTCCCCTTCCTTCTTGCACCGGTCCAACCGCCCGTTTGCACCCCTCCCCCTTCCTTTCTCTCTTCTTCCACACCCGACCACCATTTACTACCATTACCGAGCACGTCTGCCGCCTGCAACTACCATACTCGGCCACCACTTACCTCCCTGCCACTCCCTCTCCCTTCCCCATCATTTTCTTTCCTATTTCAAACCAAACAAACCCCTGGACCACAGCTCGCATGCCCCTTTTCCTTTCCCTCTTCTTCCCTTCACCTCTCTGTCACCCGACCACCATCTGCCACCCTACAACCTACCCTAGCCGGCCACCTACTCCCCTCTGCCTCCTCTTATTTTTCTTCATCCCTCCTTGCCCCATCCTACTCATAACTTCGAGCCCTCCTTCCCTTCCCTGATTCTTTTCTTTCATTTTCTCCTCCTTCCCTGGTTTTTGCATGCCGCCGCTCCAACCGTCGCACCAAGCCCCTGCGCTGCCCACTGCCACCCTATACCTCATCCCTGCACCACCACGAGACCACCCAAGCCACCCTCGAGCCCTACAGCTCCTCCCTTCTCCACCTCTTCTTTTTCTCCCCACTTTTCTCCCTTATCGCCAAGCCACCTGCAATCGCCCCGTTCGCTACCGTCCGACCACCTCTGCCGCCACCCAAACCACCAACCCACACCCTACAACCTCCTCTACCAGCCCCATACCCTACCTTCCCGAAACCAGCCCCATACCCTACCTTCCCGAAACCAGCCCCTTCACCCCTCCATTTTTCCCTTCTCTTTTCCTTCCTTCTCAGCCACACCCAGCCCGACAGCCATCTTCGCTGCCTTGCTGCCGCCACCTCCGCCGCCCTATGCCGCCGGGAAACCATCCTTAGCCTCCACCTACACCCCTTTTCACTCCTGCACCCTTACCTTACCTCCAATCCTCCCCCATCTACCTCCTTTTCTAGCCTAAAGACCCTAAACGGAGCCATCTCCCCCTCCCTTCTACCTTACCCCCTTCGACCCTTTTTACCCCTTAATCTGCATGTGGCTCACGTTGTTCATGCAGCGTGAGCCCCACATGGATTTGGAATTTAATTATCTAAATTTTAAGGTATATTAATAGTTAATTAAAGTGTTTTATTATTAAATAAATTTTTATAAAGTTTTATCCTTTTTAATTTCCTATTTCTAATATAATAAATATTGATATTATTTTTAGGTGTTGAGTTGCTAATTAAGCCTTGAATCTTTAACCGGGATACTGGTAAGGTTCAATTTTTGTGGATTTAAGGTAATCGTTAAACCTCACTTAAATGCATGGAAAAACGTATACTAGCACATTAGGGATTTTAGTATGATTTTTATACATGTTTTGTGCTGCCTAGTATGATATATATGGTTGCTTATATTGATTGATAAAAAAGAAAAGAAAAGAAAATTATGATAGCTTTTGTGCCATGTGTAGAGATGATACTTAAAGAATGAGTTTGATATTTGATGGAAATGTTAAATGCTTATCTATGATGTATTATGTTGCTAATGCATGAATAATATTATTGTCTAAGGGTATTGTAGTAATATGCTTATGTAAGTATGTGATCTAATATATGTAGTTGCTAATGAGTATTATGTTGAATAATGACAAGTTGGTGGGGTTAAATGATAAGAATGAAGTGCTAATATTAGTATTTTATGTAGTGGTGGTAAATTCATAAAAGTTGTGTAATAAAGGGGTTAAGTGGAAATTTTATAAGTGAAAAGGGTATTTTGAAAATTTTGTAGTAAAGGGGTATTTTGGTAATTTTGAAAGAAAGGGGTAAAACATGGATTTTGTAAGTAAAATGGTATTTTGGTAATTTCAAAAGAAAGGGGGTGAAATGATAATTTTATAAGTAAAAGGATAAAATTATAGGTTGTGAGAAAGAAGGGTATTATGGTAATTTTTGAGGCAAAAGAACAATATGGTAATTTTATGATTAAATGGCAAAATGATAATTTTATAAGTAAAGGGGTATTATGGTAATTTTTGGAGAAAAGGATAAAGTGGTAATTTTGGAGTCAAAGGGCAATATAGTAATTTTATAAGTAAGTGGTAAGAATGGTAATTTTGGAAGTAAGGGATAAAATAGTAATTTTGGATGAAGGAGGGTATTATGGTAATTTGCAAGCAAAAGGGTAATATGGTAAAATTGGATGTAAGGGGCATAATGGTAATTTTTATAAATAAAAGGATAGTATGACAATTTGAAAGTAAGGGGTAGAAGAGTAATTTTGTAAATAAAATGATATTATGGTAAACTTGGGAGTAAGGGGTAACTTGGTAATTATGATAACGACGAAAGATAATTGGGTAATTAAATTATATAGAAGGGCAATTAGATCATTATGATACTAGAGAAGGGTAATTTGGTAAATTAACCAATTAAATGGCATTATGGTAATTTTAATAATGGAGAAGGGTAATATAGTAATTATAAAAATAGAGAAGGGTAAATTAATAATTATAAATATAGAGAAGGGTAAATTGGTAATTATAATTATGAAGAATGGTAAATTAATAATTGTAATTATAAAGAAGGGTAAAATGGTAATTATGATAATGGAGAGGGGTGATTTGGTAAATTAACCAACAAGAGGGCAATTTGGTAATTTTGATAATGGATAAGGGCAATTTGGTAATTTATCCAACTAATGGGTAATTCGGTAATTACTATAATGGAGAAGGGTAATTTGGTAATTTAACCGACTAAAGGGTAAGTTAGTAATTGTTTAACCTACTAGAGGGGTAAATTGGTAATCATGATAGCAAAGATAGTTAATTTGGTAATTTATTCACTAAAGGGCAAGATCTTGATTGTAAATAAAGAAAAGGGCAAATTAGTAATCTAACCAACCAAATGGGAGACATGTTAAGCGTAGCAATTATGAGGGGTGAATGGTGATCTAAAAAGTGTAGGAGATAACTTGGTAGCCTAAATTGGATAAGGATAATTTGATAATTATGCAACCTAAAGGGTAATATGGTAATTTGTCAAGTAAGGAAGGGATGACTTAGCAATTATATAAGTAAGGGGTAAATAAGTAATTTGTACCTAATATGTCGTTGTGATTGTGGAATTTCATAATATGATTTAAATAATGCTGATTAGCCAAGTAGGAGTATTTGATAATTAGTAAGTATCACGAGAACGAGTTCTAATTCGAAATTAGATGAGATTATTATAGCCTTAATGATTTCTCTGTGTATTCTTGGATAACCGTCCGAATAAGAAATGACTAATGATATCAGAACGATTGAAAGTGGATGAGTATCTGATTATTGTGCTTTTGGTGATCACCTTAATTAAGACACTAATACTTAAAGTGAAAGACTTCGAGATCGGGAATGGTGACTCTTTAGGGGTCGCCACCCTAAAGACGTGGTTTAGTCCACGATTATTCTGGTATTTGCTGCTGTGCCTTTGTGCCCCAGCCAGGCCCTATATCTTACTCTATCTAGCTCTACGAACCTAGTTAGGGGGTATGCATACTTATGGATTAGGTGTCCTTGTCGGTAGGGTACTGAGTAGCTTTATGCACCAGTACGACCAGGGTACCTTTGCGTCCTTGGGTTCGTGGTTGAAGGGTACTGAGTAGCTTGTATGCACCGGTACGACAGGTGTACCTTTGTGTCCTAGGTTATTGATCTCCCGTCCGAGGCAAGTAAATAGAATTGTTGTGCTGACTAAAGAAAGGAAAAACACTAATTACAAAAGTGAAAGATTAATAAGCTAGGCCCAGTTGACTTATGATATTGAGTACCAATCCACCGCTTATAATAGTGGCCCAGGAGTGTGTTGCCTTGGCAAGTGATTATGAGTACTGATCCACCGAATATAATAGTGGCCCAGAAGCGTTTTTCCTTGGATGATGATTAAATATATATCCCGGTCCACCGGCTAAAATAGTGGGGGTCCCGAGCTCAATAAAACAAGCATTGGATGTGAATAAATTATGGAAAGATATTAATTACTTATAGTGGAACACCTTGTGAGTCAGGGCCAGACCGGTCCACCGGCGAATAATAGTGGTCAGGAGCGTTCTGCCCTGGAGACCGATCCACCGACAATAATAGTGGTCAGGAGCGTTCTGCCTTGTATGTATTTTGGTCCACCGGCGATAATAGTGGGGTTCCCGCACTCACTTGGATATAACCAGAGAGATGATTGAATAATGATGGACTAATGGCTTAAAGCCCAAAAGTATTGTTGATATGTGGCAGCCTTGTTATATATGTGATTGTTATGTATGCACCTCTCATTACATATGTTCATAGCTTGCATTATGTGTTGCATTGCGGGCTTGTCTTTAAGTGTGGTATTAAAGGGTTACTCAGTACCATAGTACTGAAGGGATTCCCTTCATGGGGCCCCTGCCTATTCAATGGGCAGTGCCCCTTGCAGGTCTTTTCAGGTGCTACTCAAGTGGGCAACGGGAAAGAGAGTAAGGAATTATCCGGTGCTGTTAGGGTTTTTCTCTTTCTCTTTTAAATTCCTGGTTTTAATGTTAATGTTGTTAAAGTAACCATCATTGGTGGATCTTATTCTTGTAAATGATTTGATGCGCCACTCTGATTTGGAAATGGATTGTAAATTGTATTTTACACTTTTAGCCTTAGCACTTAACACTGGAATGGTAGGAGTGAACCGGTCTGGTACTAAGTGTGGCGGTAATATCCCCAGAATTCACGATTTTATAATTTTCTTCCGCTAACTCTTTCAAATAAAATAAAATTTTTCAGTAGTGAATTTTGGGAGTATTACAGCTGCCACCTTTACCGTTGCCCTCATTCCAACCCTCTCAACTTGGGCAACCTCAATCACCCCAACTTCCACCATCATTCCCCTTCTCATATTCACAATATTCAACTATCCTTCTCTTTTCCCTCTTTCCCCGTCATCGGTGCCGCCAGTCACCACCAACCCTAGGTAGTACCCTAAACCCTCTCAACTCGAAAACCATAATTATGCAAGCCTTATTCATTTTAATTATAGTATAATATTGTTGTTGTTGTTGTTACTATGAAGGGTTGAAACCCTATTTTACCATTATTTCGATTATTATCATTACTATTATTATTATTATTATTATTATTATTATCACTATTATTATTATGGTAAAAATATTCAAACCCTTATATTATCATTATTTCAAATATTACTATTATTATTTTTATCCTTAGTGATATTAGTATTTTGTTAGTGCTATTATTATTACATTATTATTTTATCCCCAACCCTATTATTAGCCTTAGCCTTAAAAATACTAGGGTTTCTATTACTAGGAGTATTAGTATTAATATTATTATTAATGTCGCTATTTTTGCTATAACTAGTATTAGTACTATTAGTAGAGGAAATAAAGCTATTAGATTTAATAGTATAAATATGGCTATAAATATTATTAAAAACCCTATTTTCACTTGTAAAATTCCTTTAATCATAGTAACCCTAATCTTAGAATAAAATAAGAAATAATAGTATTTTTGGTAGGAGGAAAATTAATCATTAGTTTTTTCCCTCTTATAGGTGAAACCAGTCAAAACCCTAAGGAGGCGTAGAAGTGTGCTCCAAGACCTGCAACGTGCTAGGTAAGGGTGTAGCCAAGGCCTTATGTGTGCTATGTGTCCTATATGCCTTTGATGCCATGTATAATGATATGTTATATATCATGTGCTATTAGTTTAACTGTCCCATGTGTAGTGTAGCTCAGAGTGAGGTATACTCATGTGCTTTCTTATGGTATGTGTTTAATATGTATATGTGGTGAAATGTGATGTGATGTGATGTGGCCATTTAGGACATACATGTAAGGATATTTAATGTGGTATTGTGAGATGGAAAGATGAAAAAGAAAAATGGGAAAGTAAGATGACTAAGGGAAAGTGAATTGGCTAACGTACATGGGATTGACCTAAATATTCCATGATCCACGAGTAGATGAATAAAAGGAGACTTTAAATAAAATGAAAGAGTGGGAGAATCTAGGGTTGCATGGGAGAATCTAGGGTTTTTCATGAAAAACTTTGAGGGTTTGCATGGAATGGATAGAGTCTACATGGGGGTGAACTTTACGTATGAAAAGTTGACTTGGGGTACGAGGAAGGTAATGGAAGAGTTGTTTGGGTGATTAGAGGCCTTGGGAGAAAAATAGTACGTGGAATACTATAATGGTGCATAGGAGATCGAGCTAGGGTTTGGGAGGAAACCCTAATCCAAGAAGGTGGTAAAAAAGGAAAATAAATGAGAGTGAGTGGAGTATGAGATGATGATAGAAGATTACCATGTGAGGGATGAGTATGGGCATCATGGAAAAATAAAAATGGAAGGTGAGAAATGGAGGGGTGACATGTGGAAAGGAGGATGCTAGGGTTTGGTGTGGCCAACTAGGGCTTGGTGTAGCCAGCTAGGGTTTTGTGGTCACATGAGTTGAAATATCCCAAAAATATTTATTTTAATAAATATAATTAAATAAGAATTTATTAGAAAATTAATTTAATTAATTATTTTATTTGAAATGGGAAGGATTTATTTAGGGTATATTAATAAGGAATTTATAAATATTTTTATATAGAAAATTTTTGGTATTTTTGCTAATTAAAAAGGAATTTAGGAAAAATCTTTAAAAAACCCTAAATTAACCCAAAAAGGAAATTTAATATTATTTTATTTAAATATTCTTATTTTAAATACTCAAAATATTCTAATTTATTTATTTGACCCCAGCCTACCTAAATTTCCCTTTTTCCTTTTTCTTTTTCCTTCTTCCTTTTCATTTCTCTTCTTTCTTTTTCTTTTTCTTTTCTTTTTTTTTCTTATTTCAGCCGATTGGGCCTGACGCGACCCAATCCACCCTTTTCCCTCCCTCTCTTCCGCGGCCTAGCGCCGTTATTTTCTTTCTTTCCTTCGACAGCTAAAACGTTGTGTTTTGCGTCTTTTTTTCCCTAGAACACCGCGTTCCATTTAAAATCTTATTACCATTGCCAACTAGCCCGGTTCTTCTTCTTTTTCTTTTCTTTCTTTTTCCCTCGGCCGCCCGGTTCACCTCCTTCTTCCTCCTTCCTCCTCCGCCATCAACCTACACCTTCAAAGCTCCAAAAATGGCGTCGCCGGCCACGTGTGACTTGATTGGACGTTTCCCCTCTCTTTATCCTCCCCTTAACTCGTAGTTCAACATGATCTAACCCATTTTCCTTTTCTCCCGCTCAAAGTCCCCCTTTCCTTTGCGAAAGGTCGAACACGACCTAAAATTGTGCCGGTCGATTAACGCCGCCGACTACCCTAAACCTTACATGCAATGTCCTCCTGCCAACCTCAAAAATGCTACCATTCCCTCTAAACTTTATAAATACCCTTTGGTTGTGTGTTTTCGAAACTTTTTTCCCAAAAACCTAAGAGTCTACCCTGTGCACCACTGCGACTTCAGACGACCTTTACTCCGCCATCAGCCACCTCTACCTACCAAAGTCTTCCCTGCACCACCCTCTAACTAATTGAGCCACCCATTTCTTCTCGCACGAGCCACCACACCCGTGTGAAGTTCCCTGCCCATCAAACCAAAACCTTACACCCGCAACCCCTCGAGCCATCGTCCACCACCACATATGTTACTTCTACTACCTTCTGCACCACCCGAAAGTTGCTACTAATCCTCTCCCACCTAGCCCTACCCTTCTTTTCTCCTTTCTCCTTCTCCTCCCCTCTCCTTCTTCTTCTCTTACTTTTCGGCCGCCACCTCTACCGTCGTGTGCTACCGCCACTTGCTGCGCCACTACCCTCACTTTACTCCTCTCATCCTAGGCTACCACCAGCACCTCAACCTCCACCCTCATTCTCCACCCTTTCTTCTTAAACCTCAACTTTCCCCTTTTCTAACCACTTTTCCGGCCGCCGCCGCCGCTGTCGTGCACCACCGCTGGTGCCACCCATCCCTGCCGACTCAAGGTGAAACCCTAGGCCCTCTCAACCCTTTCCCCCTATTTATTTAAGTTTATTCTAATTTATTTCAATTTTTATCATTTATTCGATTATTAATATTATTAATATCATTATTATTATTATTGGATGTAATATTAATGCTATATTTCTTGGCAGGGTCAAGAGTAGGAATAAAATAATTAACTTGTTAGTTTTGAATTTTAGGTATTAATAGTATTATTATAAGTTTTATTATCATTATTAATATTATTATTAGTATTATTCATCTAAGGAGGGCCGAGGCCGGCTTTATTTTAATGAAGTGCCTACTCCTATTTTTATTATTAATATTACTATTTCTACCATTAATAATAATATTATTATTATTATCTTTATTATTTTAATATTATTATAAGTAATATGTGTTATTAATAATAATAATATTATTATTATTATTATCATATATTACTTTCATTATTTGGAGGTTTGGTCGAAAACCCTACCTTGTATGATTTAGGTTTGAATTATTTTTATTATTATTCTTATTATTACTAATATTTATTATTGTTGTTGTTGTTGTTGTTGTTATTACCATTATTAACATTATTTTAGTGGAGGGTAGAAACCCTTATATCATCATTAGTCTTAAATTACATTAATATTATTATTAGTATTTCATATAGTTAATTTTAATATAGTATTATTTTAATTAAAAACCTAGTCTTAGGGTAAGTTAGTAAATAATAATATTTTTACGAGGGAACTTAATTCTAGTTTTTCCCTCATAATAGGTGAATCTGGGTAAAGCCCTCAAGAGGTATAAGAGCGTGCTCCAAGGCCGGTGACATTTTAGGTAGGGGTGTAACTAAGGTCGTTCGTGTGTAATGTATTTTACATGCCTTGCTTGCAATGTGATATGAAATATAATATGTTTTTAAGTGTATTTTTATATCCATTATATTTGTAGTATGACGTGGAGTTGAGCTGTATTTATATGATATTTTATGGCATGCATTTGATATGTATAAGTTGTGTTTTAATGTGAATTGATGCGGCCCATAAGACATGCATATAGGTCATGGGATATGGTGTTATGGTATGAATTAACGTGGGAGTGGTCTAAGTATTATATAACTTTGCATGGTGGAGTTAGGGTTTTGCATGGGAGTTAGGGTTTGCATAGAAGTTAATGGTTGCATGGGAGTTAGAATTTTCATGGAAGTGGGGTTTATGTGGATCTTGGGTTTGCATGGGAACTAGGGTTTTCATGGAGTTAGGGTTTGCATGGGTGTTAGGGTATGCCAAGGTTAACTTTGGTGGTGGTGGTTAACTAGGGTTGGAGTGGTTAACTGGAGTTGAAGGGTAAGCATGGTAGGAGTTAGGCTTGCATGTCTTGGCATGGGCTTCTGAATAAGATACTTAAAACATTAATCACGTAAAGTGGAAGATGTTGAGTTGGGCCTAGACCGATCCACCGACATAATAGTGGCCAGGTACTACAGTATCCTGGAGATCGATCCACTGATGTATAATAGTGGTAGGGTATGTCACCCTAGTAACCGATTCATCAGCTAAAATAGTGGGAGATCCCGAGCTCAAAAAACAAACCCTACATTTTGTTAAGATATGGGAAGACACTAATTACTTAAAATGGAACACTGTGCGAGAAAAGGGGTCAAACCGATCCACCGGCATATAATAGTGGTAGGGCATGTACCCTAAGTGACCGATCCACCAGCTAAAATAGTGGCTAGGAGCCAAAGTTCCCTGGAGACCGATCCACGAGCAAAAATAGTGGGGTTCCCGTACTTGTATGGACTTGATAAAGAGCATGGTGTAAAAATAATTCGATAAAGGATTGATGAAGTATTTATTTTGAATAGTATTGAATCTCGGTATTTTCACCTGAGCATTCATTTTACCTTCATGCTATTATGATTAGACTTTATGCTTCTTTATTATTATACATTGTTTGTGTGAATTTTATATGTTGGCCTTAGTGTACGGTTACCTTGATCAGTACGTAGCGTACTGATCATCCCTTTCATGGGTGTTGCTCATTCCCACGAGTAGAAGGCTCGTCTAATGTGTTGTAGGTAGGAGATGCCTATTTTGATGCCATTGATGTCTATGGGACATCAGGTGGGGCCGAGTGATTTTGGGCTGGATCGGGTCCTGAAGTGGTGTGGGCATTTTCCATTATGAGATTATTATCCTTGTTCTCTTTTAATTATATTTGAAACTTTAGAAATAATTTTATTATTGTTGCTATTTTTCTTCTCTGAAAAAAAACTATAGCTAGTATTTAGAATTATGTAAAAACTTATGTGTACTCTGATTTCCATGTTTATGAACTTTGGATTATTTAATAATGTTGTGAGTAGTTTTCTTAAACTTAACACTTGGTACTGAACGGTAGGAGTAAACCAGTCTGGTACTAGATGTGGCGGTAGCATCACTAGAATTTACGGGTTTAATTTTATAAGTCTTGTTTTAAAAAAAATATGTGTAAATTTTGGGGTGTTACATGTGTATTTGGGGAGTAAAGTATGATGATGAGGGTTGAATCCGAGAGTTGTGATGTGTGGGATGGTAAAACAGTTTGGGTTGTGTGAGGTAAAGAATGATGGGCCACACAGGCCCAATTTAGGGTTTCTAGAGAAAATCCTAGGGTAAGACAGTGAGTGGGCTTGGAGGTGTAAAGTAGTGGGCCTTGACCCACACACTTAGGAGTTAGGTTTCTAGTGTAGTTAGGGAAATGAGGTAAGGATGTTGGAGCAAGTTAGGAGGTGCATGAGTCTCAAGATATGGGACGGGCCCTCTTGGAGGATAAGTGTAGATGGAATTAGTCATGCATGTCTAGGGTGAAGCTTTTGAATAAGACATGGTAAAATATTAATCATGTAAAGTGGAAAATTATTGAGCCGGGCCCAGACCGATCCACCGATATAATAGTGGCTAGGTGACGAGGTGCCCTGGAAACTAATCCACCGGCATATAATAGTGGTTAGGTGTGTTATGCCCTATAAGTGACCACTCCACCGGCTATAATAGTAGGGGATCCTGAGCTCAATAAACCAAACCCTAAGTTTGATAAGATATATAAAAGACATTAAGTACTTACAGTGGAACACCGTCAGAGTTGAGGCAGATAGGTCCACTAGCGAATAATAGTGGCCAAGTTCGTTTTACCCTACAAGTGACCGATCCACCGGCTATAATAGTGGAGTTCCCATACTAGCATGGATTGATAAAAAGTATGGTGTGAAATGAGTATCGACCAGATATTAAATAATTAATTCATCAAGACTACAATTTGGCCTTTACTTATGAAATGATTGTATGCTATTATGTTATCATGCTTGGATTGTGTGCTTTTGTATGTTGTCCTTAGTATATGATTACCTTACTTAGTACATAGCGTGTTGACTGCCCGTTTCATGGATGTTACTCATTCCCACGAGCAGAATGCCCCTTTGACTTTTGTGCAGATTAGTGACACCATTTTTAATGCCTTTGACGTTTACGAGGCATCAGGCGTGGCTGAGTGCTGAGCATAGACTTAACTCGGAGATTGAGAGTGGTGTGGCTGGATTGCATCTTTACATTCTTCTATCTTGTTTTAGGTTTTCCGGACTTAATTTTTACCATTTGTAGACTTTATTCCTTTTTAGGAACTTTAACTATATACTTTAGATTGTAACTATTTTTCACGCACTCTGATTTCTATCTTATAACTGCTTTAATGTTTTATTTAAGTCTTACCTTGAGTTTGAATTATGATGATTGTTAAATTTCTTTTAGCCTTGTGGTTAGTACGGGAACGACAGAGAGTCAGGCTTGTACTGATCACGGTGGTAACATCCGCGAAATTCACAGGTTTTGATTTAATTGCTTCCACTAAATCTTAAATAAAACGAAATTTTTTCGTAGTGAATTTTGGGGGTGTTACACCAAGCCACCCCTGCAAGCCCCCTACAACCACCCTTCTTGTCCTTCCTTTTCTTTCCCGCTTCTTAGCCTCCACCCTGCACCACCACCATACACCATCGTTCTTCCACTTTCGTCGCCTCCAAAGCTACCAATCTACTCCCCAACACCTCCTCTACCACCCTACATCCTCCCTTTAGTCGAAAATTCCCCAACAACCTCTTCTTCCTCTCCTTCCTTTCCCTTCCTTCTTCTCCTTTGCCCAACCTTTAACCCACTTTTCCCAGCCTGCAGCCACTGCCTCCTCTACCTTGGGTCGTTGATCATCCACCCCCAACCACCACCTACACCCCCACTCTACCCATGCACCCAGGCTATACCCTAACTCCCCTCCACCTGCCCTCCTCCTAACCCCGAAAACCATAACCTAAACCAACACCCCCTCCCTTCTTCCATCCCTCTTCGATCTCTTTTTCCCCTCCTAATCTACATGTACCTCACGCTACTGATGCAGCATGAGTTCTACATTATTTTGGACCTTGTTTGGGTTAGATGTTGAGGTATAATAATGGTTAATAATAGTATATCTTTAATTAAGTTTTGATAAAGTTTTGTCCTTTTGGTTTTTCCTATTTTTAATATGATAAGTATTGGTATTATTTTCAGGTATTGATTTTGCTAATCAAAGCTTAAGCATTTAACCAAGGTATAGGTAGGGTTTGATTTTTGTTGGAAATAAGGTAACTGTTAAGCCCTACTTAAACATATGGATATACGTATGTTAGCACATTAGGGTTTTTAATATGTTTATATGCATAATATATGTTGCTAAGTATAATGTTTTTAGTTGTATGTGTTGATTGATAAAAAGGAAAGTATGTTAATTTATGTGTCATGTGTAGAAATAATGCTTAAGGAAGGAGCTCCGTTGTTAATAATAATGTTAAGTGTATCTGTGTGATATGTTATGGTAATGTAGCCATTAGTTGCATAAATATTGTTATTATGGGCCCTGGGGGCATTTTAGTAATATTTCGTGTGTAAGAGTGTGGCTTAAATAAGTGTATGGGCTAATGAGTATCATAATAAATAATAATAGTTGGTGGAGTTAGATAATGGGTATGGAGCATGAATATTAATATTTTATGAAATGAAGGTATTTTGGTAAAAGTGGTATAATAAGGGTAATATGGTAAATTATAAGAGTAAAGGGGGTAAATTGGTAAATGGACAATGAAGAAAAGGGTATTTTAGTAATAACTTGGTAAATTGGTATAAATGAAGGGTATTTTGATAATTTTGTAAAGTAAAGGGGTAAAATGGTAATTTGGTGTAAAGGAATGGTGTTTTGGTAATTTAATAAATTAGAAGGGTGAAATGGTAATTTGTAATAAATGAAAGGGTATTTTGGTAATTTATAGAAAGAGTGGCAAAATGGTAAATATAGTAATTAAGAAGGGAAAATGGTAATTATAATAATGAAGACGGCTAATTTAGTAAATTAATCAACTAAAAGGGCAAAATGGTAATTATAGTGATGAAGAATGACAATTTAGTAATTTAACCAGCCAAATGGGCAATTTGGTAATTATAATAATGAAGAAGGATAATTTGATAATCTAACTAACCAAATGGAAAATCTGACAAGTGTAACGGGTATGAAGGGTGATTTGGTTACTTAATAAGCCTAAGGGGGCAACTTGGTAATTTAGATAAGTATAAAGGCTAATACGGTAAGTTAACCCATTGGAAGGGTAAATTGGTAAGTTAACAAGTATGAGGGGGTAGATTTGGTGATTTGTATGGAGGATAATTTGGTAATCTAGCATAAGTAAGGGGAAATTCGATAATTACGCGACATGGAGGGTAATATGGTAAATCGGCAAATAAAAAGGGACGACTTAGTAATTTTACAAGCAAAGGGTATTTCAGTAATTTTATAAAGATAATAGGAGTAAATTAGTAACTTGTATTTAACATGTCAATGGATTAAATGAGTTTCATAATAAGACACAAGTAACATTGAATAGCAAGATAAGGATATTTGACTAATTAGTAAGGATCACAATAACATGGCATAACCTGGGATTGGTGGATAATTAAGGGTGTGGTGTGGTGTTTATATCTCATATTCATAAAGGAAGATTCTTAATCATTAATCGTGCATGGTATTGGGTGTTAGGTGTGAACTAAGGGCATGTTAGGGTTATATGTGCCATGATCCTTCGATATGAACTAACTAGACTCTAAGACCATATTGTAATCATGATATGATAAATCCTTTATGGTATATGAATAAATGGAAACAAATCCTAAATTGAAATTTGGATGAGAGAATGATGGCATTAGTGATCCCTTTAGGTTATCATGAATAATTGTATGAATAAGGATTACTTAATGATATAATAAACAAATGGAAGTAAATAAGTACGTGGTTGTTGTGGTTCTCCTGGTCACCTTAATTAAAACACTAATAATTAAAGTGGAAGACTTCGAGATCGGAAATGGTGGCTCTTTAGGGGTTGATATCTTAAAGACATAGTTTAGCCCGTGATTATTCTAGTATTTGCTAGTGTGCCTTAGTACCCCAGCCAGACATTTCATCTTACTCTATCTAGCTCTATGGACCTATTTAGTGTGTATTGTAACACCCAAAAAATTTTTTTAACCTAATCCTGCATCATTAGCCCTAATTCGACTCTAATCTAAAAAAATCTTATTGTTAAGCTTAACCAAATTTCTTAATCCCAAAACTTTAACCAAAACCTTGATTCGATTAAACCGAAAACAAAAACCGCTAAAACTTCTACTAATCTAAATTATTTGGTTAATCCTAAAATTCCTAATCTAATCCTTAACCTTCCTTCTCTTTCCTTTTCTTTTCTCTCTTTCTTCTCTTCTCTTCTCTTCCCTTTTCTTTTCTTTTTCTCTTCTTCTATGTGCCGAAATCTTTTGGCGTGAGAAATTTTTCTTCTTCTACATGTAACCATCCACTTGCCTCCCACATGTTCCTCTCACGATCATTTGTCAGCCCTGCTAGCCACTCTTCTTCTTCCTTCTTCTACCTGCTATTGCCCTATTTTTCGTAGCCTATCATGTCCCTACCACCTTTCTTCTTCTTTCTTCTAACTGCCTTCTCCTCCCATGCACGTTTTCTTCTCCATCATCATCCCCCCTCATGCCTTTGCTTGACTCCCATCAATCTCAGCCATCACCATCCCCCTATCATTTTCTTTCTCCTTCATTTTCTTCTCGACAGATTCATCATCATCACTGTTGTCACCCCTACACTTTTTCTCCTCCTTAGCACGCCACCTACTAGTATAAATACCCCTCCAACCTTCCATTTTATCATCATATATCAACTCTCCGACCTTCACCTTTCTCCTTCTTCTTCTTCCTTCTACCATGTTTTCAGCATCTGCACCACCCAAGCCACCACTAGCTGCCTTTTGGCCGATGGACCGACCACCAAGGTTTCCCCAACCTTCCCCCTCACCATCGTCGCCGATCGCTTCCTCTTTTCCATTCTCTTTTTCCTTCGATCGTTGCAAAGTTTCAAATTGCATGACCTATGCATGGCCATGCAAACACCCAGATACCCTACTGCACAGCCGTGCAACCCTTGCACCGTCTGACTGTGCAAAATTTTTACTCTCGGCTTTATTGTGTACGGCCACGCGCTTTATTTTCTCTTGACTTGTTGTGCTGCACAGCCATGCAACTTCTTTCTTGGCCATGTGCTCCTATTTTCACCCCAAATCTTCTCCAAACACCACTAAAATTTAACTATAGCTCCATTGCACATATTTCTACACTTCTATACAATCCAAGTTTCCATTTGACGTCGGTAAATTCCATTTTTACCCTTCTCTACCATAATCTCCCTCTTAATTTTTATCCTCTGATCCTAATCATATTTTATCTTATTTCGTAGGTGATTTTTTGAGTGATCTCGGATGAGGTATATGATTTACGTGCATAGAGCCTAGTGTCCTTGTCGGTAAGGATACATGCCACAACTAGGGTTTTATGTGCTCCATGTATTTTCCTTGTATTGTTGATATATACTTTTTGTGTTGAATATGTTATATTGAATAATTTAATTAGGGAAATGCTATGGGATGATATTATTGGGAGTAATGAAATTATATAAGTACATGTTTGGGTATAATATTAGCTACAAAATATCTATAGAAAACTAAGGATGTGAACTTCAAATAATGATTGGAAATGTATATGCTTTGGGTTTTATAAGGCTTGGGAGAATACGATTGTATTGATTACCTAAGAGTATTATGGTCTTTTGAGGATAAATTCGTGGTCATACTTATATGTTTAAATGTATGTCTTGAGTTTGTCGTGATAATATACAATCAACTCTAAATAAGATATTAATCATGCAAAGTGAAAGATCACTTGAGTCGTGCCGAGGTATTTATATGGCTCTATTCCATAGGATAATAATAGTGGCTCAGGTGCGTTGTCCTGTCCCCGAGAGGTGTTATAGTCCATTCCACCAGATTAAGAATAGTGGGGTCCTATAGACTACATGAGTCAGGACTAGGTGTTGAGTCAATTCCACCGCATAACAATAGTGGCTCAGGTGTGTTGTCCCCGAGAAGTGCTTTAGACCATTCCACTGATTTAATAAATAGTGGCTTAGGAGTATTTTTACTCTGAGAGTTGTTGGCTCCGTTCCACTAGATAATAATAGTGGCTTGAGTGTCTTGTCCCCGAGAGATGTTTCAAATCGTTCCACCAGTTTAAGAATAGTGGAGTCGCTGAACACAACATAAATAAAAAGATTAGAATATGGCATATCTAATAAAAGACTTGAAATCAGCAGTTATCCGGCTTTCTTCTATTTGTGCATGTATGATTTGCTTATGAGAATTCTTGTATTATGTGTAATCCTGCTTGACTGTACTGTTACCCTACTGAGTGCGTAGTGTACTGATCATTCGTTTTATGGGTACTACTCAATCTAACGAGTAGTGGACCTAGATGTTTATATGCAGGTCAATGAGGACCAAGTCAATGATTTCACAGCTTTTGATACTATATATGTAGAGGAGTGATTCATTTATATCAGGGTTGGGTATAGAGTCATATTATTCAGTTGATAGTTTTACTCGGATACCTTTTTGGACTCTTAGTTCTATGGGATCCCTTTTTTATTATATTTTGATATTGTAATCGGAGTTAATCTCCAAACACTTATTTGATAAATAAAAAGTTGTATCATCTCTTTCTAATCATGGTTTAAATTTTCTAATCATTTTGCCCTGTGATTAGTGTAAGGATGGTGGGATAAGCTAGACTTATGTCAATTACGACGGTAACACCCAAATATTTGATTATACACTTCCACTTAAAATGAAAATTTTCATTATTAACTTTGGAGGTGTTACATGTATGCATACTTATGAATCAGGTGTCATTGTCGATAGGGTACTATGTAGCTTGTACGCAGTAATGCGACTAGGGTACCTTTGCATCTCTGTGTTGATGGTTGAAGGGTACTGAGTAGCTTGTATGCATCAGTATGACCGGCATACCTTCGCATCTCTAGGATCTTAATCTCTCGCTCGAGGCAAATAAATGAAATTAGTATGCTAATTAAAAAGGAAAACACTAATTATGAAAGTGAAAGACGATATAGTCGGGCCAAGATGGATTATATCATGTGTACCGGTCCACCGAATATAATAGTGGTCAATGAGCTCTTTGCCCTGTAAGATGTATATGTGTACCCCAAAATTTTCGAAAACTTATATTTCAATAAATTACTTTTATTTGGAATAAAATTTCTTTAAGATTATTTATTTTAATTATTGTATGGATTTTAGAGTATGTAAATTTGGATAAGAGTATTTAATAAATTAAAAATAAATATTTTGCTATTTATCATATTATTTTATTTGAATAAATTCCCAAACTAATATTTTACCAACTTTATCCTTTTTAAACTAAAATATTATATTATAATAAATTAAATTATTAAATTAAATAATTTACGAAGAATATTATATTTTATGATTTTATAAATTAAATTAAATTACTTTTCCTATTTTCCATTCCCCTTTTTCCCTTTTTCCTCTTTCTTCTTTTCTTTTTTTTCTTCTTCTTTTTTTCCTTTTCCCTCGGGCTGCCTCGCCAGGCCAGCTCTCCTCCGCACGATTGGGCCAGGCCCGTTCCCCCAGCCCTGCTCCTCCCTTGCGCGCCGTCCATCTCCCCAGCCCGCCTCCTTCCTTTATTTTTTTCTGCCCCTGGACCGGCTGGCTTGCCATATTCTTTTCCTGCGCCGGTCCGCCCGCCATCCCTTTCTTCTTCTCCTCCCCTTCTTCTCCCACGCCCGACCAGCTTCTGCCATGGTCGAGCACGCCGACTGCCACCCTGCACCTTCCACCACCTAACTCCCTGCTACTCCCCCTCTCTTCCCCGTCATTTTCTTTCCTCATTCGAACCCAACCAACCCCTGCATCCCTAGCCGCGCACCCTTTTTCTTTCCTTCTTCTCCCCTCTTTTCCCCTGCCACCCGACCACCACCTGCCACCTGCAGCACCGATCGCCGGCCATCCCTGCCCCTCTCTTCTCCCTCTTCTTTTTCTCCATCTCCCCAGCCCTCCATTCCCCTCATTTTCGAGCTCTTCTCCTTCCCCGAGCTCCCTTTTCTCTCCTTCCTTCTCCCTCCATTCTCCTCCATGCTTTTTTTATCACCGCCGCCCACCGCCGCCTGCACCACCTCGCCCAGCCCCTGTGCCGCCTTCTGCCACCGCCTACTACCACCCTGCACCACCACGCCGCCCCTCGAGCCCTACACTCCCTCCCTTCTCGACCCCTTTCTTTTCTCCCCAGTTTTTCCCCCTTACCACCGAGCCGCTTGCAACCGCCACTTCCGCCGCCGTCTGGCCACCTCTGCCGCCACCCAACCCACCATTTGACACCCTGCAATCCCCTCTACAACCATCATGCCTTAATTGGCCAAAAAAAACCCTTGCACCCCTCCATTTTTCCCTCCACCTTTCCTTCCTTCTCAGCCCTTCCACCTCAACCCACTTCAGCAGCCACCTTCGCCGCCTTGAAACCACCCTTAGCCTCCACCTACACCCCCTCTTCACTTCTGCACCGTTCACCTGCCTTAGAACCTCCCCTAACCACCTTCTTTTCTAGCCTAAAGAACCTAACCCGAAAATAATAAAATTTGCTCCCTTCACCCTCTTTGAGCCTTTTTCCCCCATGGTTTTTGCATGAAACTCACGCTGCCCATGCAGCGTGAGCTCCCCCTTAATTTGGAATTTGTTTGGAAATTTTTTTGAGGTATATTCATATTTAATTAAAGTGTATTATTATTAAATAAATTTGTTTTATAAAGTTTTATCCTTTTTAACTTCTCATTTCTAACAATAATGATGGATATTATTTTTAGGTGTTGAGTTGCTAACTATGCTTGGTAAGATTTGATATTTTGCGGGATTAAGGTAACCGTTAATCCTCCCTTAAATATATGGAAATACGTATGCTAGCACATTAAGGGTTTAGTATGATTTTATGCATGTTTTGTGTGCTTAGCATGATATGTATATGGTTTCTTATATTGTTTGATAAAAAGAAAAAAAGCATGATAACTTTTGTACCATATGTAGATATGTTAATTAAGGAAGGAGTTTGATTATGGATGGAAATGTTAAATGCTTGTTTATGATGTATCATGTTGCTAATCCATGAATGATGTTATTGTTTAAGGGTATTTTAGTAATTATGCTTATGAGGTGTGTGAATTAATGTATGTAGTTGCTAATGAGTATTATGTTGAATAATGACAAGTTGGTGGACTTAGATGATAAAAATGAAGTATTAATATCATTATTTTATGTAGTGTTAGTAAATTCATAAAAATGGTGAATAAAGGGGTTAAATGGAAATTTTATAAGCGAAAAGGGTATTTCGGTAATTTTATAAGTAAAAGGATATTTTGGTAATTTAAAAATAAAGGGGTTAAATGATAATTTATAAGTAAAGGATAAAATTGTAAGTTGTGAGAAAGAAGGGTAAAATGGTAATTTTGGAAGTAGGGGTAAAATAGTAATTTTGGATGAAGGAGGGCATTATGGTAATTGTTCAAGTAAAAATGGCATTATGGTAATTTTGGAGGTAGAGGGGCAAAATCGTAATTTCATAAGTAAAGGGTAATATGGTAAATTTTATAAGTGAATGGTGAAGTGGTAATTTATAAGTAAAGGGGTAATATGGTAATTTGGAAAAGAATGGAAAAATGGTAATTATGTAAGGAAAGATAAAGATGGTAATCTTGGATGTGAAAGGGTAAAATAGTAATTTGTAAAGTAAAAGATGTATGGTGGTAATTTTCATAAATAAAAGGATATTATGGTAAAATTGGATGTAAGGGGTAAAATGACAATTAAAATAATTGAGAGGAGTAAAATGGTAATTATGATAAAGGAGAAGGGTAATTTGGTAATTTATCCAACTAAAGGGGTAATTTGGTAATTTAGCCGATTAAAGGGTAAAGTGATAATTATTTAACCAACTAAAGGGGCAAAATAGTAATCATGATAGTGAAGGAGGGTAATTTAGTAATTTATCCAACTCAAGGGCAATTTAGTAATTAGAACAAAGGAGAAGGGCGATTTGGTAATCTAACCAACCAAATGGGAAATATGATAGGTGTAGCAATTAAGAGGAGTGAATGGTGATTTAAAAAGTGTAGGGGATAATTTGGTGACCTAAACCGTATAAGGGGTAATCTGGTAACTATGTAACCCAAATGGTAATATGGTAATTTGGCGAGGAAGGAATGGATACTTAACAATTACATAAGTAAAGGGCAAATGAGTAATTTGCACCTAACATATTGTTATGATTGTGGAACATTAGAATATGATTCAAATAATGTTGATGAGCCAAGTAAGAGTATTTGATAATTAGTCTGGCCTTAATGATTTCTCTATGAATTTCTGGATAATCATCTGAATAAGAAATGATTAATGATATCATAACGATTAAAAGTGAATAAGTATCGGATTATCGTGCTTTTCGTGATCACCTTAATTAAGACACTATTACTTAAAGTGAAAGACCTCGAGATCGGGAATGGTGACTCCTTAGGGGTCGCTACCCTAAGGACGTGGTTTAGTCCACGATTATCCTGGTATTTGCTGGTGTGCCTTTGTGCCCCAGCCAGGCCCTATATCTTACTCTTTCTAGCTCTACGAACCTAGTTAGGGGGTATGCATACTTATGGATTAGGTGTCCTTGTCGGTAGGGTACTGAGTTAGCTTTATGCACCAGTACGACCAGGGTACCTTTGCATCCTTGGGTTCATGGTTGAAGGGTACTGAGTAGCTGGTATGCACCGGTACGACCGGTGTACCTTTGTGTCCCGGGTTATCAATCTCCCATTTAAGGCAAATAAATATGATTGATGTGCTGATTAAAGAAAGGAAATATACTATTACTGAAAGTGGAATATTAATGAGTCGGGCCCAGATGATTATGATATTGAGTACCGGTCCACCGGTTATAATAGTGGTCCAGGAGCGTGTTGCCCTGGTATGTGATATTGAGTACCAGTCCACCGGTTATAAATTTATAATAGTGGTCCAGGAGCGTGTTGCCCTGGTATGTGATATTGAGTACCGGTCCACCGGATATAATAGTGGTCCAGGAGCGTGTTGCCCTGGTATGTGATTATGAGTACCGGTCCACCGGTTATAATAGTGGCCAGGAGCGTTGTGCCTGGATGATAATTTTATATATATTCTGGTCCACCGGCTAAAATAGTGGGGGTCCCGAGCTCAATAAAATCAGTTATGTATGTGAATAAGGTTATGGAAAAATACTAATCACTTATAGTGGAACACCATGTGAGTCAGGGCCAGACCGGTCCACTGGCAAATAATAGTGGTCAGGTGCGTTCTGCCCTGTGTGTTTATCTTCCGGTCCACCGGCAATAATAGTGGTCAGAGGCGTTCTGCCCTGAGTGTATACTTTCCGGTCCACCGGCTATAATAGTGGGGTTCTCGCACTCACATGGATATAAAATATGATATTGATTGAATGATGATGGAATAATGGCTTAAGGCCCGAATGTATTGATCTTACACTATGACATGGCTTAAGGCCCAAAGATATCGATCGTGAATTATAACTTGTGTTACATGTTATTGTTATGTATGCACCTCTCATTATTTATGTGCGTAACTTGCATTATGTGCCGTATGCGGGTCTATCTTTAAGTGTGGTATTAAAGGGTTACTCAGTACCGTAGTACTAAAGGGATTCCCTTTTGGGGCCCCTGCCTATTCAATGGGCAGTGCCTTTGCAGGTCTTTTCAGGTGCTACTCAAGTGGGCTACGGAAAAGAGAGTAAGGAGTTATCCGGTATCATTAGGGTTTTCTCTTTCTCTTTAAATTCCTGGTTTTAATGTTATGTGTTACTGTAACCACCGTTGGTGGATTTTATTCTTGTAAACGATTTGATGCGCTACTCTGATTTGTGTGTGTTGAATTTCTTTCAAGTTGTATTTCATTTTCTTAGCCTTAGCACTTGGTACTGGAACGGTATGAGTGAACCGGTCTGGTACTAAGTGTGGCGGTAATACTCCCAAAGTTCACGTTTTATTTATCTGCTTCCGCAATTATCTTTTAATAAAACAAAATTTTTCAGTAGTGAATTTTGGGGGTGTTACAGTAATCGGAGTTAATCTTCAAACACTTATTTGATAAATAAAAAGTTGTATCATCTCTTTCTAATCATGGTTTAAATTTTCTAATCATTTTGCCCTGTGATTAGTGTAAGGATGGTGGGATAAGCTAGACTTATGTCAATTACGGCGGTAACACCCAAATATTTGATTATACACTTCCACTTAAAATGAAAATTTTCATTATTAACTTGGGAGGTGTTACATGTATGCATACTTATGAATCAGGTGTCATTGTCGATAGGGTACTATGTAGCTTGTACGCAGTAATGCGACTAGGGTACCTTTGCATCTCTATGTTGATGGTTGAAGGGTACTGAGTAGCTTGTATGCACCAGTATGACTGGCATACCTTCGCATCTCTAGGATATTAATCTCTCGCTCGAGGCAAATAAATGAAATTAGTATGCTAATTAAAAGGGAAAACACTAATTATGAAAGTGAAAGACGATATAGTCGGGCCAAGATGGATTATATCATGTGTACCGGTCCACCGAATATAATAGTGGTCAATGAGCTCTTTGCCATATAAGATGTATATGTGTAACGGTCCACTGGTTATAATAGTTGCCCAAGAGTGCTTTATCCTGGAAGATGTATATGTGTATTATGGTCCACCAACTATAATAGTGGGAGTTCCGAGCTCAATAAACCAAATCTTTGATGTAAATAAATCAAGGGAAAATACTAATCACTTATAGTGAAACACCATGTGAGTCGGGGCTAGACCGATCTACCGGCGATAATAGTAGCCAAGAGCCTTTTGCCTTGAAGATCGGTCCACTAATGAATAATAGTGGTCAGGTGCGATCTGCCCTCAAGTGTATTCCGATCCACCAGCTATAATAGTGGAATTCCCGCACTCACATGGATATAATTCGAAAGATGCTGATTGAATAATAATATTCATTAATGGCTTGAGATCAAAGGAGTACTATCATCATTACGATAAGTTCGGCCTTAGTGCCTTTCTCTTTTGATAGAATTGCTAAGTACATGGATGTTGTGTTATACTTCTCTTGTTGTATGTGTGGTGTTGAATGACGTACTAGTCCGTATGTTATTATTTTGTACTGTGTATGTTTTGTGTGTTGCATGTGGGCTCGTATTTCAATTTGGTTTAAAAGGGTTATTCAGTACCATAGTACTGATGGATTCCATTTGTGGGCCCTTGCATATTCAATGGGTAGTGTCCTTTATAGGTCTATTGTAGGTGTTATTCAAGTGAGCAATGGAAAAGAGTGCTAGGATTATCCGGGAACTTTTAGGGTTTCACTCTTGCGCCTTTTAATTCCTAGTTTAAATGTAATCTTTATTCTTGTAACCACCATTGGTATATTATATCCTTGTAACGAAACTATTTGCACTACTATGATGTAATTATGGTTTGAGTTTCAAGCAAATTGTATTTTATTCTCTTAGTCTTAGCACTTGGTATTGGAATTGTAGGAAAAACCAGTCTGGTACTAAATGTGAAGGTAATATCCCTGAAATTCATAGTTTTGATTTTTTACTTCCGCTAAAATTTAAATAAAATGAAATTTTTTAGTAATGAATTTTGGGGGTGTTACAAATAAGAAGGAATGAAAAATAATAGAAGAAAGGAGGGTGTCGCAAAGGGGATTTTGGGCAAGGTGAGGTAGGGGAGGTGTCAGGTGGTTGAGGGGCGGCTTCGGCTGTGACAAGAGAGGGAGAATATGAAGCGCAAGGTGGCTTGTAGGGAAGAGGGTCAAACGGAGAAAAAAGAGAAAGAAGGGTGAAAGTGGGTTGTAGAGGCGAGTGGTGGTTGTTAGGTGGTGTAAGGAGGAAGTAGGGGAGGTAAGGGAGTCGGAGTGGTGGTTGGTTGAGTGGTGAAGATGATGGTCAGGCGCGGCGAAACAAAAATAAGGGAGGAGAAGAAAAAAATAAGGGAGAAAAGAGCTCGGTAGGGAGGAGAAGGAGGCTTAAGGAAGGGAAGAAATAGGTTGAGATGTAAACGGGGTGGGTTCGGGGTAGGTACACCTATACTTGTATCCGTACCCATACCCATACCCGAACGGATATCCACTAACACATCCATATCTGTATCCGTTGGATATCTGTTACTCGATAAATTATTTGTTTATCCATTAATGGTTATTATCCTGCGGATAAATCCATTACTCGACGGATAAACACATTTAGAGTTATGCCAAATGATAATTTTAACCTTAATTTATACTATATTTATTTTAAAATTAAGGGTAAAAGGGTAATTATATATCGAGTAAATGGGTACGGAAATGGACATGGGTATGGTTATGGGTACGAGTATTGTTTTTCCATCATCCATATCCATACTTGTTTATCCATATCTGTAACACCCCCAAAATTCACTACTGAAAAATTTCGTTTTATTAAAAGATAATTACGGAAGCAGATAAATAAAACGTGAACTTTGGGAGTATTACCGCCACACTTAGTACCAGACCGGTTCACTCATACCGTTCCAGTACCAAGTGCTAAGGCTAAGAAAATGAAATACAGCTTGAAAGAAATTCAACACACACAAATCAGAGTAGCACATCAAATCGTTCACAAGAATAAAATCCACCGACGGTGGTTACTTTAACAACGTTAATATTTAAAACCAAGAATTTAAATGAGAAAGAGAAAAAGCTAACGATACTGGAAATTCCTTACTCTCCTTCCCGTAACCCACTTGAGTAGCACCTGAAAATACCTACAAGGGCACTGCCCATTGAATAGGCAGGGGCCCCATAAAGGGAATCCCTTCAGTACTACGGTACTGAGTAACCCTTTAATACCACACTTAAAGACACGTCCGCATACGGCACATAATGCAAATCACACACATAAATAATGAGAGGTGCATACATAATAATAACACGTAACACAAGTTATAATTCACGATCGATATCTTTGGGCCTTAAGCCATGTCATAGTTTAAGATCAGTACATTCTGGTCTTAAGCCATTATTCCATCATCATTCAAGCAATATCATATTTTATATCCATATGAGTGCGAGAACCCCACTATTATAGCCGGTGGACCGGAAAGTATACACTCAGGGCAGAACGCCTCTGACCACTATTATTGCCGGTGGACCGGAAAAATGAACACACAGGACAGAACGCACCTGACCACTATTATTTGCCGGTGGACCGGTTTGGCCCCGACTCACATGGTGTTCCACTATAAGTGATTAGTATTTTTTTCATAATCTTATTCACATACATAACTGATTTTATTGAGCTCGGGACCCCCACTATTATTGTCGGTGGACCGAAATACATATAAAATCATCATCCAGGGCACAACGCTCCTGGCCACTATTATAACCGGTGGACCGGTCCTCATAATCACACACCAGGGCAACACGCTCTTGGACCACTATTATAACCGGTGGACCGGTACTCATAATCACATACCAGGGCAACACGCTCCTGGACCACTATTATAACCGGTGGACCGGTACGCAATATCATAATCATCTGGGCCCGGCTCATTAATATTTCACTTTCAATAATAGTATCTTTCCTTTCTTTAATCAGCACATCAATCATATTTATTTGCCTCGAATGAGAGATCAATAACCCGGGACGCAAAGGTACACCGGTCGTACCGGTGCATATCAGCGACTCTGTACCCTTCAACCATGAACCCAATGACGCAAAGGTACCCTGGTCGTACTGGTGCATAAAGCTAACTCAGTACCCTACCGACAAGGACACCTACTCCATAAGTATGCATACCCCCTAACTAGGTCCGTAGAGCTAGGAATAGTAAGATATAGGGCCTGGCTGGGGCACAAAGGCACACCAGCAAATACCAGAATAATCGTGGACTAAACCACGTCCTTAGAGTAGCGACCCCTAAGGAGTCACCATTCCCGATCTCGAGGTCTTTCACTTTAAGTAATAGTATCTTAATTAAGGTGATCACGAAAAGCACGATAATCCGATACTTATTCACTTTCAATCGTTCTGATATCATTAATCGTTTCTTATTCAGATGATTATCCGGAATATCACAGATAAACCATTAAGGCCATCCTAATTATCAAATACTCTTACTTGGCTAATCAGCATTATTTAATCATATAATAAGGTCCACAATTCCAAGACATTTTAGGTACAAACTACTCATTTTCCCTTTACTTATATAATTTTTAAGTATCCATTCCTTGATAAATTACCACATTACCCTTAAGGTTGCATAATTACCAAATTACCCCTTGTCCACTTTAGATTACCAAATTGTCTCCTACACTTTTTAGACCACCATTCACCCCTCATAATTACTACACTTATCATATTTCCCTTTTGGTTGGTTATATTACCAAATCGCCATTCTCCTTTGTTATAATTACTAAATTGCCCTTGGGTTGGATAAATTACCAAATTGCCCTTCTCCTTATCGTAATTACCATTTTACCTCTCTCGATTGTTTTTAATTGCCATTTACCCTTTTCAATTATCATAAATTCCAAATTAACCTTCCTCATAATTAATATACCCCTCTTCATAATTACAATTACCAATTTTACCCTTCTCCATATTTAAAATTACCATAATGCCCTTTAATTGGTTAATTTACCATATTACCCTTCTATAGCATCATACTTATCCAATTGCCCTTCTACAATCATAATTTAATTTCTAAATTACCTTTGGTCGTTATCATAATTACCACGCTACTCCTTACTCCCAAGTTTACCATAATATCCTTTTATTTACAAAATTACCATTTTACCCCTTACATCCAATTTTACCAATATATCCTTTTATTTATGAAAACTACCACCATACATCTTTTACTTTACAAATTACTATTTTACCCTTTCACATCCAAGATTACCATCTTTATCTTTCCATACATAATTACCATTTTGCCATTCTTTTCCAAATTATCATATTACCCCTTTACTTATAAATTACCACTTCACCATTCACTTATAAAATTTACCATATTACCCTTTACTTATGAAATTACGATTTTGCCCCTCTACCTCCAAAATTACCATAATACCCTTTTTACTTGAACAATTACCATGATGCCCTTTTTACTTGAACAATTACCATAATGCCCTCCTTCATCCAAAATTACTATTTTACCCCTACTTCCAAAATTACCATTTTACCCTTCTTTCTCACAACTTACAATTTTATCCTTTACTTATAAATTATCATTTAACCCCTTTATTTTTAAATTACCAAAATATCCTTTTACTTATAAAATTACCGAAATACCCTTTTCGCTTATAAAATTTCCATTTAACCCCTTTATTCACCATTTTTATGAATTTGCTAACACTACATAAAATAATGATATTAATACTTCATTTTTATCATCTAAGTCCACCAACTTGTCATTTTTCAACATAATACTCATTAGCAACTACATACATTAATTTACACACCTCATAAGCATAATTACTAAAATACCCTTAAACAATAACATCATTCATGCATTAGCAACATGATACATCATAAACAAGCATTTAACTTTTCTATCCATAATCAAACTCCTTCCTTATTTAACATATCTACATATGGCACAAAAGTTATCATGCTTTTTTTCTTTTTATCAAACAATATAAGAAACCATATACATATCATGTTAAGCACACAAAACATGCATAAAATCATACTAAACCCTAAATGTGCTAGCATACGTTTTTCCATCTATTTAAGGGAGGATTAACGGTTACCTTAATCCCGCAAAATATCAAATCTTACCAAGCATAATTAGCAACTCAACACCTAAAAATAATATCCATCATATTTATGTTAGAAATAAGAATCCAAGTATAAAACTTTATAAAATTTAATTAGTAAAACACTTAACATAAAATACCATTATACCTTAAAAATTAGCCAAATAATTTTTAAAATGAAGGGGAGCTCACGCTGCATGGGCAGCGTGAGTTTCATGCAAAAATAAGGGGTGGAAGGGTTCAAAGGGGGGCGAAGGAAGCAAAATCTATTATTTTTGGGTTAGGGTCTTTAGGCTAGAAAAGAAGGTGGTTAGGGGAGGTTCTAAGGCAGGGGAATGGTGCAGAAGTGTAGAGGGGGTGTAGGTGGAGGCTAAGGGTGGTTTCACGGCGGCTCAAGGCGGCGAAGTTGGCTGCCGAGAAGGGTCGAGGGGGAAGGGTTGAGAAGGAAGGAAAAGTGGAGGGAAAAATGGAGGGGTGCAAGGGTTGTTTTCGGCCAACTAATGGATGGCGGTTGTAGAGGGGGTTGCAGGGTGTCGAACGGTGGGTTGGGTGGCGGCAGAGGTGGCCGGACGGCGGCGGAAGCGGCAGTTGCAGGTGGCTCGGCAGTAAGGGGGAAAGCTGGGAAGAAAAAGGAAAAGGAGGAGAAGGGAGGAAGTGTAGGGCTCGAGGGGATGTGTGGTGGTGTAGGGTGGTAGTAGGCGGTGGCAAAAGGCGGCGCAGGGCTGGGCTTGGTGGTTCGAGCGGCGGCGGGCGGCGGTGTAGAGAGAAAACAGAAAAAAAAATGGGGAAGAAGGAAGGAGAGAAGGGAGAGCTCGGGGGAAAGAGTAGGACTCGAAAAATATGGGGAATGAAGGGCTGGGGAGATGAAGAAAAATAAGAGGGAGAAGAGAGGGGGCAGGGCTGGCCGGCGGTGCTGCAGTGGTGGCAGGGCTATCAGTTGGCAGGGAGAAAGGAGGGGAAGGAGAAGGAAAGGGGGAGAGGCATGCGGGGCTAGTCCAGGGTCGGTTTGGCTAAAAAAAGAAAGAAAATGACGGGGGAAGAGAGAGAGGGAGAGGGAGGTAGGTGGTGGCCAGGTTGCAGGTGGCAGTCGACGCTCAACAATGGCAGAAGATTCGGGCGTGGGAGGAGGAAGAAAGGAGAAGAAGAAAGGGATGGGCGGCCGGACCGGCGCAGGAAAGAAATAAGGCAGCCGGCCGGTCCAGGGGCAAAAGAAAGGAGGGCGGGCTGGGCGTGCGTCAGGCGTGGGGGGAGGAATGGAGGGCTGGAGCGTGTAGGGCGAACGGGCCCGTGGCCCAAGCGGGGGGAGAGGGGGCGGTGCAGGCCGGGCGGACGGCCCAAGGAAGGGGGAAGAAGGAAAAAAAAGGAGAAGAAAAGGAAAAAGGGTAAAAGAAGGAAATGGAAAAAATAGGAAAAATAATTTAAATTAATTTTATAAATCATAAAATGTAATATTCTTGATAATTTATTTAGTTTAATAATTTAATTCATTATAATCTAATATATTAATTTAGAAAGGATAAGGTAGGTAAAATATTAATTTGGAAAATTATTTAAATAAAAATAATATGATAATTAGCAAAATCTTTATATTTAATTTATTAAATAATCTTATCCAAATTTATATACTCTAAAATCCATAAAATAATCAAAATAAATAATTTTACAAGCAAATTTTATTTCAAATAAAGTCATTTATTAAAATATAGGTTTTTCGAAATTTTTGGGGGATTACAATATCCATTTAAGTATCCGTCAGATAAAAGATGTTGGGTTTCGGGTAAAATTCGTCATGTTTACATCCCTAGAAATAGGTAGAGGAAAAGAAGAAAAAGAAGAGGTAGAGGAGGCAGACAGTGACGTAGGGTTACGTGGTTGCAGGGGGTACAAGTTGTGGTGTAGGGTGGCAGAGAAGGGAGAAAAGGAAAGGGGAAAGAAAAAGAGGCACGGGGGAGTTGCAAGGAGGTGTGTAGGGTTGAAAATGGAAGGGAAGGGACAAGAGAGAGATGGCATGCTAGGTTGCAATGGTAGGTGCAGGGGGGATAGGTGTAGGCATGTGGGGAGGTTGGCTCGATATGCAAGGGAGAGATGGAAGAAGAAGAAGAGAGGGGAGGCAGGCTTATCGGGCAGGAGAAAAAGAAATGGCAAGCCAACCCAGGAGCAGGGGAGAAGAAAAAAGAAAGAAAGTAGGTTTGGGCTGGACCAATCGGGGAAGGAAAAAAGGAAAGAAAGAAGGGAAGAGGGAAAGAAGACGACGAGGCTGGGCTAGATGGGCGAGGGGGAAGGAAGAGATGGGCAACCCGACAAGGAAGGAAAGGATAAAGGAAATAAGGGGCCAATAGGCCCAAGTAAGGAAAGAAAAGAAGGAAAAGGGAAATGGAAGGAAAAAGAGGAGAAGAGAAATAAAATAATTTTTGAAATAAGGGTTAGAAATTATTTAGTTGAAGAAATTATTTTAATAAGTTATCTTATTTAAAATACAAGATATTAATTTAATAGGATAATTTTATTAAAATATGGTTTGGGAATTTATTTAAATAAAAATATTATGATATAATAGTAAATTATTTATTTTAATGTATCAAATAATCATACCCATTTTTATAAATCAAAAGTCTATAAAATAATTATATTAATAATTTAAGAATGAATTACTTCAAAGAAGGATTAATCATTAAATTATAAGTTTTACAATTTTAGGGTATTACAATGGAGTTTTTCTATTATCTACAGAAAATATAGATTTTCTTGCCTAGGTAACACAGTATTGCATGGGAGTACCATCATCCTCAGTTCACCCCCGCTATTGGTTATTCTAGATCATCATTAGATTTACAATATCATTACCCCATATTACTAATCAGCCATCGCCATCGTCATATGAGCGTGATGATGATGATGATGTTGACAACAATGACAATGGCAACAACAATTATAGACATGATGATATGGGATGTGTTGTTGAAGCCAGTGAAGATGAATGTGATATATAATTGAAGGTAGAATGGTATTTGTCGGGGCCATGTCCCAAAAGTCCAATTATCCCTAATTTGATTCTAAACTTTGGCGGTTACGCGACTTTAGATTTATAATAAGAAAAGGTATATTTGTTATATGCATTATTAAATATTTGGCATTTTATTTGTACAGATATCATATATAGTCATCACATATGTTGGTATTTTTTCAAGATTGTGGTTTTCATAGGATCCACACCAAGCGTGAGGTTTTGAAAACTTTGCTTGGAAGTGTTAATGAAATGATGTTTGCTCTAATACGCTAATACAATTGTTATACCTTCCGTATTGCATATTTAAGCATGCTAATGTGCCACTTATTTTAACATTTATTAAGAGATGACAACCAGACACCAATTGCTTTCATATGTTATAGGTGAGATGACAATCACCTTTTTAGACGTGCATCGCATATTAGGGATACGATTCGATCGTAATCCATTATATTTTGATATGACTACTGACTTACGTGGGCAATTGATTAGTATAACGGGTGCCTTGTTTAGGATGGAGGAAATACGGGTGAATGAAGTCACTAGAAAAGGTGAGCTTCCATTTAAATGACTACAGGAAGTATGTGAATCATAATGGCTAGGGGACGAGAAAAAAGCGATCGGATATTTATTATAGTTGATTGGCCTATCATTGTTTGTCGATAAGTCGGTTGATAAAGTAAATCTATACTATATCATTTTTCTTCAATATCTAATCTGGGTTGAAAGTTATGTATAGGGAGCAAACACACTTGGTTTTCTTTATCGACAACTTAGGATTGCTTCAGATATAACACTGCTCAAATATTGGGATGTTTCACTCTACTTTAGATAATTTTGTATTTACCACATATATATTGCATACTTGGATAAATTTAATGCTAATTAACACAATCAAATATTATAATAGACTTGGATCTATGCACACTTTTCGAGCTTGGAGTTGAACGATCCGAGTATGATCCAGATCATCCTCGTTGTATGAGGTGGCTTTGTAGACATAAATTTGATAATAAATTAGAAACGCTCGAGTACTTTCAAGCAAATATTGACCTTATATCTGCATCAAATGTACGGTCAAATTATCATATTTTTGCTATATCATATTAATAATATATTTATTTAGTTTAATTTTTTGTGGCAGGCCATTTGGGATCCATATGGAGTAACTAATGTGTATAGGGATTGTTTGATGGCATTATATCATGGTTGTATATACTATTTGGAAAAAGTAGAATTGTATATGCCTGTTAGAGTCCCACGTCAGTTTGGATATACACAAGTAATCCCCAAGAAACCTATCAAGCCCACTATAAACACGTACAGATGTCATTCCCTCAAGAAGAATAAGTTTTTTTTATGCACACATGGTTAGCCAATGGTCTTCATGCATGAACACATATTGGAACCAGATGTTTTCAGATTACCGACTCAATACCCATGGGACGCGACTCATGACTATATGGATTGGTACATTCCTAGAACTCACAAGTATGTATTGACCATGACTGAAGAATATTTAGCTGAACGTCTGAATGATGAATATCAAATTCCAACTAAAAGACATTCGAGCAAAGCATATAAAATTATCCATCAATTCTATGGGAGGGGAGTGCCGGCTCCAAATTATCAATAGCTAGTTACATGTATTGAAAATATTGTGCATGATTTAGGAGTTACTCTACCTAAGCGAGAGCGTGGGCATGGACATGGGAGTTTGCAATGACTTTGATGTGCATTTTTTTGGTTATGTACTTTGATGTTACAATTAATGCTAGATAGTTTTTATTTTATATGTATTCGGTTAAAGTATAACTCAATCCATCTTAATTATATTGAACTCTGAGATACTTAAACTAAATAAAGTACAGATATATCATATTAACACAAATAAATTAAGAAAAAATTATAAAAATTCTAGATAAAAGATAAATGGCATGGCTCTTGGGTGCCATCATTAACCAATGAGCGTCATTGCTGTACTCTTGCAAAATATAGTGTATTTCATGTCGAAATGTCATTGTCACAATATATACTCCAATTTGCATGTAGTGGTGGGAGTGGAATTTTTTTCAAAAGATACACTTGTTAAACATAAAAAAAAAATGATTAAGGTGAGTCATAATATTAAAATAGAAAAAAAAAATTCATTAAACATCTGCATACCATTATGTAATGACTCATGCTTGCAAAAAATATATAGCCACTTCATTTTTAGGACCTTAGATTCCATATTGCGCCACTAAATGTAGGAATAAACTATAAGCATTCAACGAGTAATATGCAAATAAAATACAATAATGGGTTGCAATGACATGACCAATATTAGTCATTTACATCTAGTGTGCCATTGGCGCTAGCCCTTAATAGTGGGCAATAGTATTTAAAACTTTATCAACGTTATTCTATACAAATACATTCTCATACAACTGTGGTCTCGCCAATATTTTATGATATAAGTCGGTACGGATTTGAACCCACTATTCCTCATCTCCTAGTATAATATATGTTAATGCTATGAAACCGCAGTTTTCATCTTCTAACACATTATACCAGTGGTGCGACCGTAGCCGGCACACAATTTAAACCCTCTTGTTGTCAAATGTAGCACTGGTAAATAAGGGTATCGTTCTAAACCGGGGATTGAGATGGCTCACCTCTATTTAACTAGCTTAAAAATAAAACTAAAAATAAAAATCACTAAATAACCTAAAATAAAGAAATAAGAAAAATTCTAATGGGGGTTTATCAAAATAATAAAAGGATAAAAGAAATAAAATAAAATAAAATAAACTAATAATGAAAATAATGGAAAATAATGGGAAACTAGCAGATAGGAGAAATATGTTAGGGAAATAAAATTCCACCACTAGATTAGATCGAGATATAATATTTATTTCTAAGTCAATATTTAATCGTGAGAAAGAGATCGACCAAGTTGCACACCAAACGCAGGTCCATACACCTTATATTACTTCCCTTAATTAATTAATACGACCACGTGCCTATATTAACCCTATTAAATACTAGCAGTATAGCAGCAACAAGCGGCTCCTATATTTAACTAGATTTAATGCATTAAGTGTAAGTGGAAGGCTGTCAATCTAAGTACTCAGACTAGTACAAAACGCATGTCTAGCTGTATTTCCTATCCTTGACCCACACGTATCGAAACGTTTTACCACTTCGGTTAGAATCACAAAACGATTAGGTGAATTGTTATCTAACCTAGCTGCAATTTATACACATGAATTCTAGTATATTTAGATGGCCACCTCACAGGCAAATAATCCTACATACTGTCACTTATGAGGAACCAGAACAAGGCATGCACCAAATAAACTATATTGGACAGAACTATATATATAAACGATAGCAATTAATATAGAGTCAAGAAACAATCTCACGAAACAAAGAAAATAAAATTATAATTCAAATCATAATCTAGGGTTTCAATTTATTCCCTAACAATAAATAATCAGCCACTCATAATTAAAGAATTAATTACACAGAAATATATATCTAAAATATAAATTAAAAATAAGAGTAAGAAATAACCGGAATTAATTTCGAATTAAAGATCAAGAATTTATTCAGATAAAAACTAATTTTATCTGAAATAAATTCTACCGGATATTAAATTCTTCCTCTAATTTTTCTTCCTTCGGTGCCTTGATTTCAGTGTAATATTCTTTTTCTTTTTCTTCTTTTTCCCGGCTGGCGGCTGTCAGGTGACGTGTGGCTGCTGCTTAGTCTCGGTTTCAGTGCCTGACGATTGCCTCTTGTCGCGCGTCGCCCTTTTCTTTCTGCCGTCTGCTCTGCCGCGTCCTTTTCTGTGGCTCTCTGCCCTTTCTTCGTCTCTGCCTCCTGTCAGCGCCTGACGGCTCTGTGCATCCTGCTGGCGCTTACTGCGTGTTGTCTCCTCTGCGTCTCTGCACCTACGTCGCTCCTCAGCTTCGAGCCTTGAAGGCTCTCGTGCCGCGCTCTGTTCTCTGCCTAACGACAGAGACTGCCTCCCTCTCTGTCTCTGCTGAAGAGCGTGCGTCCTTTTATAATTTCATGCGGCTGCCACGTCAGCCCTGCTGCGTCCTTGTGGCCCCTCCTTCGGCTGGCTTCGTTTCTTTTTCTTTTGTTTTGTGCTTCGATCGCCCACGTCAGTCCTGCGCTGAGTCTTCTTCTTTGACTTTTCTTTTCCTTCTTTGCTGACTGTCCGGCTCGACGGCTCGTTTGGTTTAGTTTTGTTACAAGCCTTTGGGCCTTCGGCCTTTGGCCGTTGGTCCAAAGGTTGAAATCTTTTTTTTTTTATTTTTTTTTTTTTTTATAAAACCTGCAAAATAAAATTCAATAAATATTAATAAATAATATTTTATTCTAAATTTACTTAATTTATGTCATTTTAGCTCAAATAATAATTTTTATGTAATTTTTACCACTTAAGCATAAAACAACAATTATTCCCCTATATTAGCTAAATAAACTACCAAAAACTAATATTATAAGGGTATAAAATGTGTCAAAATACGAACTCATCAACCAGGTACTAATATAATAAACTATATGTCAATTCATCTGAGTCACATACTGAAATTCTAATTGGTCTGATGACATAAATGCCAATTTTTTCCCTCGGCCCAGACTACGACCATGACCTCTTGTCGATCTCGAATGACTAGAAAATTATTGTTTTGTGGATTTGTAACACCCCAAAATTCACTAAATTTTTTTTTAAAACGGAAGCAATTAAGATAGAAACACTTAAAACCTGTGAATTCTGGGAATGTTACCGCCACACTTAGTACCAGACCGGTTCTCTCCGACCGTTCCAGTACCAAGTGCTAAGGCTAAAGAAAAAATTTATGTTAAATTCAAATTAACAATTCATAAAAGAATTTGAAAGATCATACAACAAAATCAGAGTACGCATAAACGTTTATTAACACTTGTAACTTCCAAATAGAAATACATTTAAACAAGATAAAACCCGATGGGTCAAATTCCGGATTGCCTACTCACTCAAGTCAGGCCTGCCACCCCAAAACAGTCTCTGATCTTAAACCTGCACAAGAGGTCTGCTCCCCACCATCAGTGGATCATCACAGGACCCATCAACCAAGGTAGTATCAGTACGGGTCCAGTACTGAGTAAGGTGACTTGATCACTAAGGCCAATACATAAACACATAAATCATGCAGAACATAGAAGGGCATAATTACCAACACAATGACATAAGGTGCTTATGACCATCCAAGTAAGAGTACAAGGCCCGATTGTAGACTGGATTAATTTTTAAATTAATCTCTGATCAGAATTCATTTCACACCATACTTTTTATCAAGTCCATACGAGTACGGGAACCCCACTATTTTAGCCGGTGGATCAGTCGCAAGGGTAACGTACCCTGCCACTATTTTAGCCGGTGGATCGGTCGCGAGGGTAACATATCCTGCCACTATTATATGCCGGTGGATCGGTCTGGCCCCTTCTCGCACGGTGTTCCACTGTAAGTAAATAATGTCTTCCCACTTATTATCAACATGTATAGTTTGGTTCGTTGAGCTCGGGATCCCCCACTATTTTAGCCGGTGGATCGATCACTAGGGTAACATACCCTACCACTATTAAGCCGGTGGATCGATCTCCAGGTTACCGCAGTACCTGGCCACTATTATGCCGGTGGATCGGTCTGGGCCCGGCTCAACATCTTTCACTTTACGTGATTAATATCTTAAGTATCTTATTCAAGGCTTTTACCCTAGACATGCATAAATCTTCACACATCATAATTACACTTTAATCACCATATACACATTCAATAGTCAATCACTCCAAACCCTAATTCAGTCACCTCCATACCCTTATAATATCTTACGTATTATTTTTCACCCAAAACATTCAAACACCCAAATAACTCTTCTACTTCCTCCCTTACATCCCAAATCAACTTTTCACACGTAAATTTTACTTTCATGCAAACACTAATCTTTCCATGCAAACCTTCGAACCTTTTTCATGTAAACCCTAAAATTCCACGTGAAGCCCTATATTCAACCATGCAAACCCTAATACCAACATACAACCATCAATATCACCATGTAAATCCTAATACTACCATACAACTATAATTACCACCTTACAACCTTAATATCATCATACAAACCCTAATACCAACATACAAATCCTAATACCAACATACATCCATTAATACCACCAGGTAAACCCTAGATTCCGTCATACAAAACCATAAATTCAATCCAACCAAAACCAAAGATTCACCCATACCAAACCCTAAATTCAAACCATAAAGATTCTTCCATACCAAATCCTAAATTCAAGCCATAAAGATTCTTCCACATAAAATCATAAATTAGAGTCTCCCAAGGAAAACTATAAATTGAATTTCCCCCAAGCAAATCCTAAATTAGATTCCCCCATATAATATCATAAATTACATTTTCCCAAATAACATCATGAATTAGATTCTCCCAAACAAATTATAAATTAACTCTCCCAATCAAATCATAACTTAAATTCCCCCATATAATATCATAAATTACATTTTCCCAAATAACATCATGAATTAGATTCTCCCAAACAAATTATAAATTAACTCTCCCAATCAAATCATAACTTAAATTCTCCCATATAATATTATAAATTACATTCTCCCAAATAACATCATAAACTAAATTCTCCCAAACAAATTATAAATTAACTCTCCCAATCAAATCATAACTTAAATTCTCCCATATAATATTATAAATTACATTCTCCCAAATAACATCATAAACTAAATTCTCCCAAACAAACCATAATTTAATTCTCCCAATCAATCATAAATTAAATTCTCCCATATAATATCATAAATTAAATTATTCTTTATAAAACCATAAAATTTAGGTCAACTCACTTCCCTTAGTCAACTTCTTTCCCCATCCTCCTTTTTCATCCTTCCTCTCACACAAACCACATCGAATTCCTCACATACACAACACATATCATCATACATAATTAATACACATACCATGCACGACATAATTCAACTCCAAGTCATACCACATATAAAATATTTAATTATAATAAACATTAGATACATAACATGCGAAACACATAATATACATAAGCACATAAAAGGCCTTAGCACTCCTTACCTAAAACGACACCGGTCTTGGAGCACACTCCTATTCCACTTGAGGGATTTGATTGGGCTCACCTATTATGGGGAAGAAATACTAGGATTAGCTTCCTTCCTATACTACTATTAGTTTCTAATTTATCTTAAGTCTTGATTCTTAATTAATTATGCCCAAAACCACTAAAACATTAATACATACTATTATAATTTAATGTAAAAAGGTGATATAAGGGTTTCTACCCTTTACCGAAATAAAGTTAGTAAAGGTAATAATAATAATAATATTTATTATAATAATAATTTTAATAATAACAGATTATTACTAATAGTAGTAATATTAATAGAAAACTTAATAATAATAATAATCTAAGCCTTAAATTTACAAAGTGGATTTCGAAACCTCCCCATTTAATGATAATACTATTTGAAATGTAAAAAGATATTAATATTATACATATACTTATTATATAAAGTTAATATGGTTAATAATAATAATATAATTAGTAATAATGTTAAAAATGCTAAAAATAATAATAAAAGGCAAAGCTACGAGACTTAATTAAAATTTTAGGTTTATACTTCTCCTGAAATAATTGCAGTATCAAATAAATGATTATACTAACAATAATAATATTAATTATATTAATAATATTATTATTAAACATGTAATAATTACATTAAATAGGCAAAATTCGAGAATAATAATTTATCTTACTCAATAATACTCCCAGACCTGTCAACCAAGTTTAGAAATTAAAATAAAGTTGATAACAACAATAATAATAATTATAATAATAATAATTAAACTCAAATTAGCATTAAAAATTAGAATAAAAGCATAATAATTATCAATAAATCGAAAGTAAGTATTTAAAAGTTCTAGGGTTTCACCTTGAGTTGGAGGGTATTGGTGGCACCGGCGGTGGTTCCCGGAGGTGGCCGGAAAAGTGGTCTAAGAGGGGTGAAAATGAAGAAAAAGAGGGAAGGGGAAAGGAGAAAAATAAAATAAGCTTATGGTTCGGTGGAGGAGACTTATAAGGAGATATTGGGTGGTTTAAAGGGTGGTAGAAGTGGCGAATGTGGCGGCGGATGGTGGCTTAAGGTTTCGGGGTAAAAATTCTGGCTAAATGGATAGCAAACTTTGCACAGTTATGGAGGCCCGTGCAAGAAAAATCGAAGGTTGATAATGGTTTAGTTAGCTAGATGGAGTTTCAGGGAAGAGTTTGGAATGTAGAGGTGACACTGAGGTTGACTATCGACGGCGGACGGGGCGTCTGAATCGGCGGTGGCTGGGTTTCTTACTTAGGGTTTCGGGAAAGAAAAAGCTTCAAAACCATCCACGACTGGGCTATTTATAGACTTTAGATGGGTTATTAGAGTTTTGGAGGTCGGAGGGATGGGTTTGGGTGATAGGGTTTGGGTGGCCGGCGTGAGAAATCGGTCGGCGATTGCTTGGGTTGGGTCGAAGGTTCGCGAAGCCAGAGAGAGAGAATGAGCGAGAGTTAAGGATAATTGATTAAACCAAGCTCATGTGCGAGCCGAGAGGAAGAAAAATAGAGGTGACTCGGTCGGTCAAGTTCCGCATAGCCGTCGCCGCCATTATCGGGCGCAAGAGTTGCAGCAGCGGCGACGTCGGGGAAGAAGAAGGGAGGAGATGGGGGGGCTGGACCGGTTCGCGGGGAAGAAAGAAAGAAAAAGGGAGGGAGACCGGGCGGTCGGCGCGAGGGGTAAGTCATTTAATGAAACGATGCATTTTTATGAAACAATAAACAAAACGCAGCGCGGGAACGACGGACGAAGGACGCAGGTAACGTTTAATGAAACGTTGCATCCTGATGGAAAAACCATCAAAACGCGGCGCGGGAAGGAGGATGGTAAGGACGCCGGTCGCGCGGGCTGGGCCGAGGAGGAAGAAGAAAAGAAAGACTGGGCCGCCGGGCTGACCCAGTTCGGGGAGAAGAAGGAAAAGAAAAAGAAAAGAAGAAGAAAAAGAAAAAGAAAAGGAAGGAAAAAAAAGGGAAAAAGGAAAATTAAAAATAGTGGGTTGGCTCAATTAAATTAATTAGAATATTTGGAATATTTAAAAATGATAATATTTAAATAAAATATTATTTAAATCCCTTTTTAGGCTAAATTAGGACTTTTAAAAGATTTTCCATAAATTCATTTTTAATTAGCAAAACATCCTAATTTTCTCTAATTAAATTATTTATAAAATTAATATTAATTTGAAACTATTTTCTCCTTCTTATTTTAAATAAAATAATTTATTTAATTAATTTTCAAAATAAAATGCTTAATTAGCTAAATTACCCAAATTCTCTTCTAATAAAAATACTTATAAATTTCTTCTTGATTTGCCCTAATTAATTCAATTTAAAAATAATTTATTTAAATAATTCTTATAATAAATATCCTTTAAATGTAGTTTATAAAATTAGAAATTTTCGGGGCATTTCAGTATTCCCATCTAGATTCTTTCCCTTCTAGTGGAATTTCTTGGGCTAAACCTATGATATCGTAGAGGTGGCTTTTGGAGATGTGTTATTTATGGAACAATAATATTAAATATCTCTCTGGTCAACTGATTTTGTATTGCTGGTGGTAGTCTTATAACAACTTCCATAGAAATATGGAGTAAATGAGATACAACGTCTATTGGCTCATGCGGTGTATATGGGTTTATTGGCCGATCTATATCAAGTTTCTTCCAAAACGGATGAATTACCGAGAGGGAGATTGCCATGTAGTTGTGAATGTATGTATTAATCTCGTGCGTACATGGTATCTTGTGCATACGTCATATATAACATCCACATAAATGATCATCTAAACCTACGTAATTACTTCTTTTACACTCTTTTTTGACCATCTACATTGCGTATACGACAACATAACCTCTCAAATTGGCGTAAAGGGCACTTTTAGCAAAATGTGGCGTATTGAATTGAGACCTCTCAAGCAATGCTTTAATCTCATCATGATGTAATTCAAGGTATGTTTGCATTTGTCTAAACACGATGTTAAATCTGACTCTTGATGTCTCTAGAAATATCTTCAAAGATCTGTGAATGCCTTCAACCTTGTTGTAAAAAAAATTAGTATATTACTATATCACTAGAAATATTTAAAACCAACTAGAGTAGGAGATAAAATAACTTTCATACCTATTTGTTGTAATATGATGAATATAAAATGTGTCACCAAAGAAAGAAGAAACAATTTTTTGTTTATATAGTTATAGCCAATTTGTCTTTAAATATGAAATTAGGCTATTTATGTTTTTGTAATATTCCTCCAATAACAAGAGTCATTTCTCGTATATTTATTCATTCATGGCATCTACCACATTTTTCCATCAAGACATAAAACCACGTGTGAATGATGAATAGTCAAAGACTTTTTTGCACATTTCCCCCATATTTTTATTAACATAAAATTTACATAATAAATGTCTTAAAGTGGAAAAAATATGTTCCACAGTTAAAATTAGAGTCAGTTTTCAGTCGGTAATAATGGTGGTTAGAAGTATAGATAGATTCATTAATGTCCTCAACCTCTTAAGTACCTCACAAATAATTTTCCTCCTTTTTAGATGACATGTATGCACATGTAATGTTGAAATTCATCTGTGTTGGTGTTAGTCCAATAATTTCAAGTAAGAACATTTCATATCTATTTGTCTTATACGTGCAATCCATTTATAAAACAAAAGAAAATGCATGTAAAATATTAACATACACGGGATGAGCAAATAGATGTTCGCTTATTACATTTGATTCTACCAACATTCTCATAATATGTTGTAATATTGTTTGACCGTCCTATTCTTCTGACCTAAGCTTCCATTGAGCATTATAAATATGCCTTCGCATACCTACATTTCCTTCAAACTGTTTTGAAGAAGCAGTATGATTTGTCATGACTTTACGTTAGCTGTAATAAGCTCGTCAACAAATTTTGGGTTATAAAACACTTATTATCCATATCTTGAAAAGAAGAGTTTATCATAATAACATAATAAAAATAATTATTAACTTCACCATAATAAAATTTTTGACACAATTTACAGTACTAAAAAAAATATATACCTCTTCTTGTGAGTTGTAGTTAAAATTTGGAGAATCCATGTGTATTTTTTCTGTGTATCTATAACTCGTTGGTATTTTAAATTGTAATATCCCAAATTTTAGCTAACCTAATACCGTATAAATTACATCTTAATCCAATTCTAATACTATGAGAAATCTTATTTTAACTTTAACCTAATTTCGTAATTTCGAAACTTTAACCGAATCCGAAACCGTGACTCAGATAAATCGTAATTCGTAAACCAAAATTAAAACCCCCTAAAATTCCCACCAATCCTAATCACTTATGGTTAATCTAAAAATACCCTTAAACTAATCCCATAAAAATCCTTCTCTTTTTCCTTTTTCTTTCTCCTTTTATTTTCTTTCTTTCTTCTCTCCCTCCTCTCCCATTAGTTCAAGCCGCAAGGTTTGAATTTTTGTTGCAACTTGCATTATCAACCTGCCCTCCACTTGCACCATCTCCTATCTTGTCATCTACAGACTTCCATCATCCATCAACCTTCCTTTCTTATATTGTTTTTCCTCTCCTTCTACACCCTTATCCTTGCTCGACTGCACACCATGCGCACTACCATCACCTCCCTTGCCATTCTTCTTATTTTCTCTCTTATCCTTACGCAACCTACACTCTAACCATTACCATCACCTGCATTTTTCATCACCACACTCAACCATAACCTCCAATATCACCATAGTGAGTAGTGACCCTACAACCTTCACACGTCTATGTTTCCCTCTGCTTTCTTTTCTCTTTTCACGCCATACACACACGCATACATGACCATGTACATATCTATGTGTGTGTATATATATATACACACACCTCACACTTTCCTTATTTCTCTTTTGTTTTGCCTCACTATGCTTATATTTGCGTCAAAGCGCCATTACCGAGCTCCCTCTTCTTTCTCCTTTCCTTCTTCTCCTTCCTTTCCCTATTTTTGGCTTTCGCACCATCGTGTACCATCTCTACCACCACTTGCTGCCATTTGGCCAGTAGACCGACCACCAAGGTTGCCTCAACCTTCCCCCTCACCGACGCTGGCCATCACCACCAACCACTGCCTCTTTTCACTTCTTCTTCCCCTAGTTCGTTGTAGTGTTGCAGTGTGCATGGCCTATGCACCTCCTGCTACACGGCTGTGCAACACTTAAAATCCCCTACCGTGCAACTTTTGCATTGCCTAGCTATGCGTTTTTTCTCCTCGACTTGTTGTGTATTGGTGTTGCACAACCGCGCAACTTTTGCACCGCCTAGCTATACAACTTCTTTTTTGGTCGTGCACCTTTATTTTCACCCCAAAGCTTATCTAAACTCTACAAAAATTTAACCATAGCTCCACCATACATTCTTCTACACTTCCATATAATTCAAGCTTCCATTTTACTTTGGTTAATTCCTTAACCTCTTTCCCATTTAATTTTAGTTAATTTTGGATTATTTTTGGTGTTATGTTATATGCTAATATGTGTGTTGGGTGTGTTAATGTAAGGAGTTTAAAGAATTGAGTGGAGACTAATTGGGTGAATCTTGATTATTCCTTTTGCTTAGATAAGAGGCAAACCGTACCCTTACACTAATATGCGAGATCATCTGGTAACATATAAAGTTTGGTTGCGCTTAGGGTATTACTTGCACCTCATTTTTTTAGAGAAATATATATATATATATATATATATATATATATATATATGTGTGTGTGTGTGTGTGTGTGTGTGTGTGTGTGTGTGTGTGTGTGTGTGTGTTTTAATTTAGAATTTTTAGAATTAAATTTCAAGTGATATGATTAGGCATGAAAGTAAATGGCGTAGTATTAAACATTTAGCATATTTTTCGACATATTAATTGATTGATAATACATGCATGTGTGTTTTGATGAATAAATTACATATACATGCCTAGGGCATGTTAGAGTTGAAACCCTAAAACCTTATAATGTAATTTACTATGATAAGTATACTACGATTATCTTTGCTTAATAACTAGGGTGGAATTAAATATTATAAAGCATACACGCATAATTAGGGTTAGTACGCAATAAATGTTAATCGCATGTTCTAGAGTTGAGGCATTTCCTTTCCTGCACCGTGATGTTAATTACCATATTAAATGGCATAATATGTTATAGATTTATATGTATGTGCTATATGGAATATATGTCATCCAAGAAATGTATGATTTGGGTTGTAGACATAATTTACTAAATGCATGAAAAATGAACAATATAGTCAATCATAAAGATGTAAAGATTATTCACATGCTACCATATCATGAATAATTATCCGTTAGCATTTTTATAACAAATGGCTCGTAATAATGTTGCTTGATGTGAATTTGGATAAAGTGGTAAAATTAAGGGTTAGTGGGCATTTGGTTCATTTCAACTTAATACACCTTTTGTAAATAATTGGATATGACCTTAGTGTTTGCCTTAAATAATTAGGAATAAAGGGAAATGACTAAGTATAAAAAGGAAATTTCTATGCAATGTGTGATATCCATGGTCACCCCATAAAATAATAATATGTAAATTGGAAGTGCTCGAGTTTAGAAATAGTTTCTCTCTAGGGTTAGCTACCTTATATACGAGGTAGGAGTCCTCGATTTATTTGGTTTTCTAGTGTGTCCGTTGTGCCCTATTAAGGCCCTAGTCTACTCCATAGGTGACTTACAGGCCCTATAGGGAGTATCGATACTTAAAGATTATGTGTGGAGGGTATTGTGATCCCCTTAAATTTTAAAAGCCTATAATTTAATAAACAGTTTTTATTGGGGATAAATTAGCTTTTAAATTTATTTAGTTAAATTATTTTATGGATTTTATAGTATATAAAATTGGATAGAAATATTTCATAATTTAAATAAATATTTTATTATTTAATCATACTCATTTTATTTAAATAATTTTTCAAAACAATATTTTTCTAAAATTAACCTTTTAAACCCATATATTAAATTATATTAAGTTAAATTATTAAATGTATTTATCTACCAAAAATATTACCTTTTATTATTTTATAAATTAAATTATTTTATTTTCCCTATTTCATTTTTTCCTTTTCTTTATCCTTTTTCTCCTTTTTCCTCCTTTCTTTCCTTTTCCTTTTCCTTTCCTTTAGGTAGCCAGGAAGGCTTGCCCTTCCTCCACACGCCTAGGCCGTAGGCCCACTTCTTTTCCTTCCCCTCCTTCTCCGGCGCACGTGGCCCAACTCTCTTCCTTTTCTTTCCTTCTTCTCCCGCGCGTCATAGACCGGCCTAGCCTATCCTTCCTTCCTCCCCCGCACGACGCCACCCGACCCAATCTCCTTTCCTTTCCTTCCTCTCCCCCCGACCAGGCCAATCCACTTCCCCTTTCTTTTCCTTTCACTCGCCCTGCCCCTTCCCTTCTCCATTCTTCTTCTCCCTTTCTTCTGCCATGCCTGACCATCGATCCATGCCTTGCAACTCCTCCCCGACAACCACCTACCTCCCTACTACTCTCCCTACCTCCCTCTCTCTTCCCTGTCATTTTCCTGTCCCTTTTCAACCCAACCAACCCTTCTCTCTCCTCATGCATGCCCCCTTTCTTTCCCTTTTATTCCTTTCCCTCTCCATGCCACCCGACCAGCTGCCTACTACCCTATAGCATGGCTTGGCTGGCTACCTACTCGCCTCTCCTTCCTATTCTTTTTCTTCTCCCCTACCCATTTTCGAGCCTTTCTTCCCTCCTCCGATTCCTTTCTCTCCCTTTTATTCTCCTTTCATCCCTCCACCTATTTTTGCACTGCTGCTTCCACCGTTGCACCAACCACATGCACCACCTTCTGTAACCCTCTAACTCATCCTTTCACCACCACACCACCCCTCAAGCTACCCTACATCCCACATCTTTCCTCTCTTCTTCTTTTTCTTCCTTATTGATAGCCACCCTACATCTCCTCCTTCTGTCGTTGTTTTGTCGCCTCTATCGCTGCTAAAAACTTGACTCGTTCCTACCCGCAAGTGCACAAGGTCGAAGTAGTAGCCAATGCCGATTCCATAGGGATTGATGAATGACCACTAGGACAATGATATAGTATAGAATGCATTTTATGTTTACGGATGCATCTTCTAATGACATGATCAACACAAATCCTATAGAGGTAGGGATCATCCCAAAAGTAGTACCTTAGATCATGTAAGAACTTATTCCTTTGATGAAAGGAAATATCATTGGGTAAGATTTCACTTACAAGATACTTCGCAATATCAGCATACCAGGGATGATTTATAACCGTGTAGAGTGTCTCATCGGAAAATGCGTCTTAAATAGGTGTAGGTTCCTGATTGACCTCGTAGGTAAAGGATAAACAAGAAAGATGATCAGCTACTTGATTCTTGTTACCCTTCCTATCCCTGATTTCCAAGTCGAATTCTTGCAACAGTAAAATCCACTGAATGATTCTAGGCTTTGCATCCTCATTAACAAAAAGATACTTCAAGGTCAGCATAGACAATGACCTTGTTAAGTAATAGATAAGGACGAAACTTGTCAAAGGAGAAAACCACAGGTAGTAATTATTTTTCAGTTGTTGCATAATTCATTTGTGCTTAATTTAAAGTCTTGCTAGCATAATAGATAGTATGAAAAAGTTTTTCCTTATGCTACCCCAAGACTTCTCCTATAGCAACATCACTAGCACCACACATAATCTCAAAAGGTAAATTCCAATTAGGAGTAACAATAATCGGAGCATCCACAATTTTTGCCTTCAATGTGTTAAAGGTAACTAGACATGCACCAGAAAAGTGAAAGGGCACATCTTTAGCCAAAAGATCACAAATAAGTTTTGAAATTTTTGAGAAATCTTTAATGAAATGTATATAGAAACCTACATGGCCAAGGAAACTACGAATGTCTCTAACACATGTAGGTGGAGGCAATTTCTCAATGATTTTGATTTTTGCCTTGTCTACCTCTACCCTTTTACACAAAATATTATGCCCTAAAACTATTCACTCCTGGACCATCAAATGACACTTCTCCCAATTTAGAACCAGATTAGTATCCTCACAACATTTTAGAACAAGTTATAGATTGTCTAAGCATGCATCAAAAGATGGCCCAAAGACCGAAAAATCATCCATGAAGATTTCCATGAATTTTTCAACCATGTTATAAAACAAGGCCATCATGCATCTTTGAAATGTGGCTAAGGAATTACAAAGACCAAAAGGCATCCGTCTGTATGCGAAGGTGCCATAAGGATAAGTGAAGGTAGTCTTCTCTTGGTCCTTAGGGTAAATAGGTATTTGCATATTACCCATTAAGAAAGCAATAATAGTCATGCCCCACCAAGTTTTCAAGCATCTAGTCAATGAAGGGAAGGAGAAAGTGGTGTTTTCTAGTGGCATCATTCAGCTTTCTAAATTCAACGTAGACACGCCAACTTGTAACAGTTCTAGTAGGCACCAATTCATTATTATCATTCTTGACTATTGTGATTCCCCCTTTCTTGGGAACCACTTAGACAGGACTAAACCAAGAGCTATTAGAGATTGGATAGATCATACTTGCATCTAATAGATTAATTACCTCATTCTTCATCACTTCTTGTATTTTTGGGTTTAATTACCTTTGAGGTTGGATCATTTTCTTGTGGCTTTCTTCCATGAGAATTTTGTGCATGCATGTGGAAGGGCTAATCCCTTTAATATCAGCAATAGTCCATCTGAAGGCCTTCTTTCATTCCTTAAGCACTCTCATCAATTTTTCTTCCTAAAAAATAGTGAAAGATGAAGAAATAATGATGGAAAGTGTATCATTATGACCAAGAAATGCATATTTGAAATGTTGAGGTAGTGGTTTGAGCTATAGCATGGGAGGTTCCTCAATGGATGACTTTAATTTTGGAATCTGGGCCCTCTCTAGCCCTCGTAAGGGGACCATAGTGAGATGGCCATATGGTGGATGTGCATTCAAGTACTGGACAACCTCTTCTTCTTTCTCTTCGTTCTCCCACTCTCTTTGTTGAACCAAACACATTTTTAGGGGATTCTTCACATCACTTGCTGGAAAACAATCATCAATTACATTATCCAAGATACCAATGCGATAGTAAGTGTTATCATCCAAGGGGTATTTCATGCTCTTAAATACATTAAAAGTGACTTCTTTGCCCTAGAAACGAAGAATGAGCTTAGCCTCTTGGACATATATGAAAGTGCGTCCTGTTGCTAAGAAAGGCCTACCGAGAATTAGGGGGACCTTGTGGTCCTCCTCCATATATAGCAAAACAAATTCAACAAGGAAGATAAACTTATCAAATTTAACTAAAACACCTTCAATTATACCCTTAGGATATTTGATAGATCAATCGGCTAATTGTAAGGACATATTCGTTAGTTTTGGTTCCCCTAGACCTAGACGCTTGAAAGTAGAGAAATGAATCAAATTAATGCTAGCACCAGATCACACAACACCTTTTCAAATTTTAAATCCCCGTTTACACATGGGATAGTGAAACTCCCTAGATCCTTGAGCTTAGGAGGGAGTTTGTTCTGCAAGATTGCAGAGCATTCATCATTCAAACTTATTGTTTCAAATTCATCCACTTTCCTCTTGTGAGTGATTATGTCCCTTAGAAACTTCCCATAACTAGGCATCTGTCTCACAATGTCAAGTAATGGAAGTTAATATGCACTTTCTTAATCATATCAATAAATTTTGCAAATTGAGCATCTAACTTGGTTGTACAATCCTATCTGGAAACGGAGGAGGAGGAACATATGCCTTTACCTCTTGAGGTGAAGCGTGGATCGCCTCAGGCTGTGATTCAGGCACTTTCTCTTTAGGAGCTTTTTCTTCAACTTCTTTGGGCTCTTGAGGGTATGGTTCAGGCCGTGGTTTCCCACTCCTCAAGGTTATTACATTGATTTACTCTTTGGGGTTAATGATTGTATCACTAAGCAAAGTGTTATGTGCTCTCCCTAAAATGGCATTAGCAATTTCTCAAATCCGTGCCTGTAGATTCTTGATGGATGCATCCTACTTTGGGAGGCGGGCATCTTGTTTCTAAAGGCGAGCTTGAATTTGAGCGTCATGTTTTTGAAGGGTGCTCTCGGTGCGAGTGATGAACTTGGACATCATCTCTTCAAGGGAAGACGATTGAGGTTGTTGGGGCAGTAAAGGAGCTATAGGTGTAGGTCATTGTTGTGTGAATCCTGAAGGCTTTGTAGGAACTTCATTTCTCCAACTGAAGTTTAGATGGTTTCTCCATCCAGGACTGTACACATTAGAGTAAGGATTGTTTGGTCTCCCATAACTATTACCCATGTAGTTCACTTGGTCATAAGATTATTGGAAGGGATTCCCAACTTGACATTCTGTGCTCAAGTGTGATCCACCACATAACTCATACATAGGTGCATTAGAATGTACCTGCATACATGAAGTACTACCAATTTTGTCAAATTTTTTAGCAAGCAAATCAATCTTAGCCTCTAATGCCGTGATGGAATCTAAAGAGTGAATTCCTAGAGTCCTTTATATCGGGACATGTTCAGAGTGCCATTGGCGGGAATTCGAGGGTAGCTCCTCAATGAACTCATAAACCTATTTTGGAGTCTTGTTCATGGTAGTACCTCCTACAACTACATCTATCATAGAACGGTTAGTAGCAGAGATACCATTATAAAAAGTTTGCATCTGAAGCCACATAGGCAGGCCATGATGTGGGCACTTCCTAAGCAAATCCTTAAATCATTCCATGCATCATAAAGTGATTCAAGGTCATCATGCATAAAGGTAGTGATGTCATTATTTAATTTTACAATTTTTTATGGTGGAAAATATCTAGAAAGTAAAGACTTCATCAAATCATCCCAAGTAGTAATATAACCCGGGGCTAATGAGTGTAACAAACTCTTAGCCTTATCATGTAAAGAAAAAGGGAACAATCTAAGCCTAATTGCATCATTAGAAACACCATTTAGCTTAAAAGTGTCACAGATTTCTATAAAGTTAGCCATGTGGGAGTGGGGATCTTCATTAATGTTACCTCCAAATTGAACTGATGTTTGTAGCATCTGGACAATGGCAGGCTTGATCTCAAAATTATTAGCTTGTACAACCGGTCTTTGTATGCTTGAGGTTGAGCCATCAAGGATCGGTGTAGCATAGTCCCGAAGCGACGTATGAATAGGAGCTTACTCTTGGATAAGAGCTTTTTCTTAGAGTAAGATGTACCCTTGTGGTGGGATTTGTCCATCATGTGGTGGAGGGTTGTTTTCCATTTCAATGCTTGTGGTGTGTGACCTGTGTGAATGTGAGATGATTCTCTCGATCTTGGGATCAAGTGGCACTAACTTACCCCTATTAGCACAGGTCATGCACTAGTGTACCTGCACTAAATTAAAAAATCCTACACCCAAGATTAGTTAACCACAACAAAAATAATGCAAGAATAAAATAAAATAAAATAAAATTTCTAGATCACAGTAAATTCCTTGAATCCTAATATTGCTCACTGCCAATCCCCGGTAACGGCGCCAAAAAGTTAACACGTTCCTACCTGCAAGTGCATGGGGTCGGAGTAGTAGTCAACGTCGATCCCACATGGATTGGTGAATGACCACTAGGACAATAATAGAACTTAGCTATGTCTAGACTAAGAGATGATATGAAATAATAAATTGTAAGCTAAAATAACTAGCTAAGCTAAAAAAGAAAGGAAAATAGCACTCAAGTGACTCAAATAAATAGAGCTAAGGTTTCGGTTCATCGCCCCCGATCCTCACATGTAATCGAATATCACATCACAATAAAAATTCAACAATCATAATCAATAATGCCAACAAGGATATAAAGTGTTGTGCTTTCTCAAGCCACAACCACCCTATTACATATCTATGGCCCTAACTATCTCTAGTTTAGAGTCTAATAGAATGTAATACATTAAAGTCCACAAAGTTTCCTTCTTTATTGTTGTATAGGTCAAATCGATCACCTCTCGACCTACAATTTATTCTCCTATTGTGTTATTGGGTCTAATACTGGATTATCTCTCGATCTCACCGGTATTTCTCACACCGAAAGTCAGAACCCAGCCGTGGTTCATCAATCCGTCAATCAATCAATAACACAACACATAGATCATGAATTAAATAAAAAAGGATGCAATAATTTAACACATTCGGATTGGGGGAAATTCCCCTTCATATTAGCACAAGATCTAGCCTATCAAATTCATAGAAAGAATTTTAAATATAATAAGAAATTCCATAGATAATAAAAGACCATTAGATAATATCCCTGATGTTCACAAATTATTGCAAAAATTTAACTTCTTGCTCCTCGGTCTCTAATTTAAAAGAGAGATCTTGATGAATTGGGTAAGAGGATAGAGAAGAGAGAAGAGAGATGGAGTGGAGGCTGCTTCCATGAGAAATTAGAATGTGAGTTTTTATATTACCACCTCTTGGATCCCTAGGGTATTAATAAAGGAGGGCTTCCCGTGTCAACTCTGACAAAACTATGTATTTTGACCATAAATTTTTCAACATAACTCTAATTAAGCTGATTTTGGATGCGTTGGAAAGATATTAAAGAGATATAAAACTTTTATTTTTAAATTTTCTCCAAATTCATATTTTTTTCAGGTCTAAATTCCACTTATTTTAGGCTCGTATACTTTTAATATGCATTCTTGCTTTCATTTTATTCTAGAATTTACATTTTCGCTCTAAATATCTTTTTGCTTTAACTTTTGCTCCTCTTTGCTCCTTTTTTCTCCTTTCTTATCCCTTTAAGGTTATTCTTCTTTCCATCCTCCATGATTTTTTTGTTGATCAATACCCTACAAATTTTCACAACACAAAGGTAGTAACAATAACAAAAAGGGAGAATTCCAATTGAAAATAGAGGTAAAAACTCTTATAAACCTTAGGAATAAGATGCAAAAGTCACACTTATCACTTTTACCGCCGGCTAGAACACCAAACCCATCCCTATAATCTCCCCTACCACCCCCACACTTTCCTTGGCCAAAACAAACCCCCTAACCTTCTCATTTTCCTCCTCCATTTTCCTTCCTTCTCAGCCACCTTCATAGCCTTGTTGCCGCCTCCTTCGCCACCCTTGGCCACCGACAACCTATCCCCGACCACCACCTAAACCCCCTCTCCACCCCTACACCTTTCGCTTGCCCTAAAACCTCCCCCACTTGCCCTTTTTTTTAGCCCCAAAACCCTAACCCGAGATTGTCTCCCCCTATTTCCTTTCATGCCATTTTCGAGCCTTTTCTTTCTTGCCTTGCATGCAGCTCATGCTACATGAGTAGAATGAGTTGCTGCATTTCTTTGTCTAATTTGGTTAATAATTTTTCAGGTACAATAATATTTAAGTTAAGTATTTCAATAACTAAGTTTTATAAAGTCTTATGCTTGGGTTTTCTCATTTCTAATATGATAAGTATTGATATTATTTTTAGGTATTGGTTTTTCCAATTAAAGCTTGAATTTTTAACCGGAATACTGGTAAAGCTTAATTTTTTTAAGAATTAAGGTAGTCATTAAACTCCACTTAAACGCACGGATAAATGTATCTAGCACATTATGGTTTTAATATGTTGTTATGCATGATATATGTTGTTTATTATAATATATATATATATATATATAGTTGATTGTATTCATTTATAAAAAGGAAAGTATGCTAGTTTATATCCCATGTGTGGAAATAATGCTTGAGGAAGGAGTTTGGTTATTAATGAAAACATTAAGTACTTATCCATTATGTGTTATGTTATTGTGACCATCAATGCATGAATAATATTATTGTGAGCCCTAGGGGCATTTTAGTAATATGTCTTGTGTAAGAATGTGACCTAATATGTGTGGGTGTTGATGAGTATTATTGTTGAAATATAATAGTTGGGGGAGTTAGATGATGAGAATTGAGTATTAATATTAATATTCATGTAGTGATGACAATTTAATAAAAGTGGCGTAGTAAAGGACAAAATGGTAAATTTGTAAGTAAGAAGGTATTATGGTAATTTTGAAAGTAAATGGTAAAATGGTAAATTTTGTAAGTAAAGGGCAAAATGGTAATTCTATAAGAAAAAAGGTTATTATGGTAAATTTGGAAGAAAAAGGGCAAAATGGTAATTTTATAAGTAAAAGGGTATTATGGTAATTTTGGAAGAGAAGGGTAAATTGGTAGTTATAATAATGGAGAAGGGTAATTTGGTAATTATAATAATGGAGAAGGGTAAAATTATAATTATAATAATGGTGAAGGGTAGAATGTCAATTATAATAATGGAGAAGGGTAAATTAGTAATTATAATAATGGAGAAGGGTAATTTGGTAATTATAATAATGGAGAAGGGTAAGTTTGGTAGTTATGATAATGGGAAAGGGCAATTTGGTAATTATGATAATGGGGAAGGGTAATTTGGTAATTATGATAATAAATATGGACAATTTGGTAATCTAACCAATCAAATGGGAAATCTGATAAGTATAACAATTATGAAGGGTGATTGGTGATTTAATAAGTATGGAAGATAGGTAACCTTAATCGAGTAAGGGGTAATTTGGTAATTAGACAACATGGAGGGTGGTATGGTAATTTAGCAAGTAAAGAAGGGATGACTTAATAATTGTATAAGTAAGGGGTAATTTGGTAATTATGCAACACGGGGGGGGGGGGAGGTACTATGGTAATTTGGCAAGTGAGGAAGGGATAACTTAATAATTATACAAGCAAGGGGTAATTCGATAATTTTGTAGAGATAAAAGGGGTAAATTAGTAACTAGCATCAAACATGTCACTATAATAATAGAGTTTCGTAATAAGAATCAAATAACACTAAATAACAAGATAAGAGTATTTGATAATCGGTAAGTATCACGAGAACGAATCATAAATTTGAATTGGATGATATAGTGATGGCCTTAATGATTCCTGCATATTATCTTGAATAACCGTATGAATAATGAATATCAAATGATATCAGAATGATTGAAAGTGAATAAGTATTTGATTGTTGTCCTTTTTGTGATCACCTTAATTAAGAAACTAATAACTATTGTGAAAGACCTCGAGATCGAGAATGGTGGTTGTTTAGGAGTCGCTACCCTAAAGACGCGGTTTAGCCCACAGTTATTATGGTATTTGCCGATGTGCCTTTGTGCCTCAACCAGCCTCTACATCTTATTATATCTAGCTTTACAGACCTATTTTGGGGGGTATGCATACTTATAGATTATTTATCATTGTCAGTAGGATACTAAGTAGCTATATGCACCAGTAAAACCAATGTACATTTGCATCCCTGGGTTGATAGTTAAAGGGTACTGAGTAGCTTATATGCACCAGTGTGATCAATGCACCTTTTTGTCTTGGGATCCTGATCTCCCCTCTGAGGCGAATAAATAGAATAGTTGTGATGACACTAATCGTGAAAGTGAAAGACTTGTGAGTCGGGGCCATATCGGTCTACCGACGAATAATAGTGGTGAGGAGTATTCTGTCCTATAGACCAGTCCACCAGCGAATAATATAGTGGAACACCATGTGAGCTGGGGCCAGACCAATCCACCGATGAATAATAATGGCTAGGAGCATTTTGCCCTAGAGATCGATCCATCGGTAATAATAGTGGTCAGGGGCATCCCGCCCTGTATGTATTCTGGTCCACCGGCTATAGTAGTAGGGTTCCCGCACTCTCATGGATATATATAATCCGAGATGATTGAATAGTGATGGACTAATGGCTTAAGGCCCAAGAGTATTTATCTCACATTATGACCTATTAATATTTGATGGACTTGTTAAGTATGTGAATGTTTTGTATACACCTCTTATCATATATGTATATAGTTTTGTATCATGTGTTGCATTGAGGGTCTACTTTTTATTGTGTTTTAAAAGGTTACTCAGTACCATAGTACTAAAGGATTCTATTTGTGGGGGCTCTGCCTATTTCCTTGTAGGTCCTTTTTAGATGTTATTCAAGTGGGTAATGGAAAAGAGCGTAAGGAATTATCATGACCTTTAGGATTTCCTTCTTTTTCTTTTAAATCCCTAGTTTAAATGTAATCTTTGTTCTTATAACTACCACTGGTGGATTCCATTCTTGTGAAATGTTATTTGCGCTACTCCGATTTCAATATGGTTTGAATTTCTAGCAATATGTATTTCATTCTTTTAGCCTTAACACTTGGTGCTAGAATGGTATGAGTGAACCTAAGTGTGGCAGTAATATTCCCAAAATTCACAGTCTTGTTATTTTGCTTCTACTAACTCTTTTAAATAAAATGAATTTTTTCAGCAGTAAATTTTGGGAGTGTTACAGGTACTGTGTTGCCTTATACATCAGTATGACTAGAGTGTTGTTATACCTCTTGGTTGGATAATCGAAGAGTATCGTGTTGCCTTGTGAGCTGGTATGACCGGTGTACTTTTATGTCCCCGGATTATTATTGTATCTCTCTCAAGTAATTAAAATTGGGAATAATCATTGTGTGAAGATTTTGATGGGTTGTTCTGGATTTAATGTTTATGATAGTTGCCGTTGTGCACTTCATGTTGTAATATAAGGTTTAGTAGTTGATTTTGCGCCCTACTTTAGTATCTGGAATTTATATGGATGGTTGTGTCGGTAGTGACCATAATGCCCTAAATTGATATTTAGTTTTCTTTTAACTATATCAATTCTATCTTCTTCTTCTTTTTTATATTTTTTTAATGATTGTATATTTTCATGATATACATATGTTATGTTCTTTTTTTGCCTCACGTGGCCTTACATGTTGGTGTTAGTGGAATGATTTTCTCAATACCGTAGTACTGACGAGTTATGTTTTGTGGTACCTTACTTATTCAACGGACAATCTTTACCTTGCGGGATCACTTTGAGGGCAAGACTTGAGGACTTCAAGTAGAAGGTTGAAAGACTAAGATTATCCGGTGTTTTCTTCGACATCTTTTGATCCGGATTTTGTGTCCCTTGTTATTTATCCTTTTGTTATATTGTAATTGTTCTGCATGATCTTTTTGTATTTATCAAAATAAATTGAATTTGTAATCTCTATTTTATTCTGAAGTTATAAATTTTGTTCAAGTAAAGTGATGTTTTAGCATTAGCACTTAGTATAAGGATGGTATATGATGACATACTTATACTGAGTGTGGCAGTAACATCCATTATTTTTATAATTAACACTTTCACAAAATGAAATTTCTAAGTAGTAAATTTAGAGGTGTTATATAAATCCATCATCGTAGTACGTTGGGGTTGTGACACCATCTTCGTAGTTTATTGGTTATAAACTCATTATAGCTTGACGGAGTTTCAAACATGTCATAATTTGAAGGTATTCCAAATTCATTATTTATTGTGAGCGTTTATACACACACACACACACAGATATATATATATATATATATATATATATCGAAATATTTAATAAAGACTTTCTCCTTTCGATGAAACTTTTATATTGAAACATATATTTGATTTCTCAATGAGAAGAATAAAAATGTTAAAATTATTCCTTTATATACACGCGGTCGAACTATACAAAATGAAACAAGACATAAATATTTGATGTCAGTATATCTATTCTTCTAACATAAAAAAATAATTATTCCTTGTAATCTGTAAAACCACATATCTGTAACGGTAAGAGGCAAGTGGGGGCATAACACAAGTTATTGGGAGGGAATGGTAGTTTCTGTTGATGTAAGGGGGTGGGAACTACAAAATATGTCGGCGTGGGAGACGGGGAGCGACAAAATATGCCCGTGTAGTGGGACTGATAAAGGTTGTCGATGCATGGGGGGAAGCGACAACTGTTGTCGGTGCATGGGAGAGGGGAGCAACAAATTTTGTCGTTGTTGGGGGGACTTTTCGACAGATTTTACCGTTGCCACAAAAGGTAAATGTTTTTCGTGCAGTAATTCTATGTTTTCCAAATAAGAATACCCTTTAAATTTGATTTCAATTGTCGACGTCATACAGATAGTTGTGTATCAATCATATTAAAAATTTCTATACCCATATTTTTTATTCTTATTTCTTCAAAAGTCATGCCTTTCCCACAATAATTCTACGTTTTCCAAATAAGAACACCCTTTAAATTTGATTTCAACGGTTGATGTCATACAGATAGTCGTGCATCAATCATGTGTAATATCTGGTTTTAGAAACGTTAATTATAAATTAATTATGGCTTGATTAGCTATAATTATTATTTTAGGAGGTTTAACATTAAAAGTATTATTATTATTCGTATTATTATGACGGTTTAGATATAAATTTAATCAGGTTAAAATTTAATAGAAATTGAATTATTTAATTTAATCCTCATTTATATATTATCCTAACTATTTTACTAATAACCTTTACCCGTAACCCGAAATAAACTTTTAAAATTTATTCCCGATTATTTTATCTTTTTTCTATTTTATTAAATCTATCCTAGATTAAATTATTTTTCTCGGGATTATTTTTCTACCCGATACTCTAATATACTCGAACTAAATTTAAAATAAAAAAATAATTTTTTTTACCCTCTCTCTCAACCCTCTGCCATTTGTAGTCCCTTCCCCCTAAACACTCTCCCTGTCTCCCTCATTTTTTCACCTCACTCAACCTAGCTTCTGCATTTTATACATATACACGCTACACACTGCAATATACACATACACCCATGCCACATCCAAATAGCCCCCTATTACTTGCACCACACACTACACTCCAACCCATTTTCCCAGCTCCTTCATCGTCCCCCAAACAACCCCCTATTCCTTTCGGCTAACCCCCTAAGCAGCTCGCCACACCGCATGCACGCATACAACCCTTCCCCACCTCTATTTTGTTCGAATGTCCCAGCCCCTTTCCCCTCTCTATTTGGTTTGACCTTCCCAACTCCCAACAACCAGCCCACACCACCACAAGCCCTTTCTCATCTTCTTTCTCCTTCTCCTACAACCCACCTCATTGTACAACAACACTGCCACCTTCATCCTTCACCATCACCACTCCCCATCCCCCGTCACCCCGCGCAACCAACCTACCCCAATAGAAGCACCGCACACCCACCATCACCAGCCCTTAACCTCATGCAACACCACCTTCCCTTTGCATTTTCTTCATCCCGCACCCAACCTCGTAGCCCCCGTAGCAACCGTTGACCACCATCCAACACCCTATAACCTCCAACTTATACTTCCCTTTGAGCCACCAATGAACCCAACCCACCATTCTCCTCCTCATTGCGTTTTGCCATCTATTGCACAACCTGTTGCCCATCCCGAGCCTACATAACACCACCCCATCACCACCACTACAACCGACCAACACCACCTGACCAAAGCCTCACCACCCCATAAGCACAAAACCCAACCTTCGTAACCCTTGCACTTCGCGATCAACCTACAACCCCCCGCGCAACATCCACCCAACCCCTGCACCCTTCCCTTGTTGCAGCACCCAACAGGCTCCACCTCATTACCGCTAGCTCCGCCGATCACCGCCCATTGCCGCCTTCTCCTTCCCCTTGCCTCACCCTGCCAACCCCCTCGCCCAACTAGTAGCCTGAGCCTTCTGCGCATGTATGGCTCACGTTGCTGTGTAGCGTGAGTTGTGTGTGTTGTTTTAAACAAAATTTGGTACCCATAATAAATGTAAGGGTATTTTAGTAATTTTATAAAAATAAATATTTTTATATTGTAATTATTATTTTATTTGATAGATATTAATTCGGTAATTGTGGTATTATTTTTAGGTACAAAAGTTGATTAGCATAACCTAATAATTTTTAGTGGATACCGTTATTTTGCATTTTTGCTAGAATATAGGTAATCGTTATAATCTACTAAAATGATAGAATATTGCGTGATAACACATTAGGATTTTTGATATACAAAATATATTAAACATGATTTATTATAGTGTAATTATGTGTTAATTACTATTATTATCATGAAAAATGGTAAAACGAGCATGTTATCCGATGTAAAATATTTTTGGTATGAAAGTACGATTAAAATGATTATAATGACGGAAAAATATTTTGTATGATAATTATGTATAAAATAATAAGTTGAGTGTGCTTAGATATAATTGTAGAACAATTATTATGGATGTGTGCCCTAGGGAAAATTTAGTCATTTTTGTGTATTATGATATTTATCTTGAAAACTATGTCTAATATGTATTATTTGTTGTTGATTATGTGATCATGTGTTTTGTACGTTTTAAAAGTGTATAAAAATGATTTTGTATGTAGAAATAGGTGTGAGGGCAAAATGGTCAAATTTCATAATAAATAATTAGATTATTTCATTTTAGCCTTTTTCATGACAAATTAATAAATAAAATGGATTTTAGTATTTAAATGAATGATAATCTGATAATTATTGTCCTTAAGGGCATTTTGGTTATTTTTGGCCTAGTGCGACTAACCGTGAATAATTAGACATAGGATGACCTTAGACTTTTGGTAGGTTGACCTTATTGTTGACTCTGACTTTGTTTTAGACTGTTGACTATAGGGTTGACTTGGATAATTATAAATAAAGGAAAATGGATAAGTATGGAACTGAGAATAATTATACAATATGTGTTATTTGTGATTACCTTATAAAAATATTAATACGTAAAGTGGAAGACCTCGAGTTTGGGAATGGTTTCTCTCTAGAGGTAGTTACCCCAAAGATGAAGTAGGAATCCTTGATTTGTTTGGTTTTCTGGTGTGCCGGTTGTACCCCAATAAGGCCCTAGTCTACTATATAGATAACCTACGAACCCTATAGAGGGTATCAATACTTAAAGATTAGGTATCTGAGGTAAGGAGGGTACTGTGTACCTCATATATCAATATAACCAGAGATTTGTTATGCCTCTATGTATGTTGTTATATTGTATTTATAAGTATACCTATAAAGTTATGTATTTTATTATACTATACCTGTAAGTATACCCGTAATGTTGTAGATTTTATCATAATGTACCTATAAGTATACCCGTGACATTATGTGTGTTATTATATTGTACCTATAAGTATACTCGTAATGTTATGGATTTTATTATATTGTATTTATAAGTATACATGTGATGTTGTGGATTTTATTATATTGTATTTGTAAGTATACCTGTGATGATATAGATCTTATAAGATTATACCTGTGAACACGCATGTGATATTATGTAATTGATTGGGATTGAAGCTGAGACATGAACTATGCTATAAATATTATAATCGTGGTGTAGAGTGTGTTTTGATTATTATTTCAGAGAACATCTAGTGATGCTTAGTTGTTAAGTGTTATTATACTTTAAATGAGCACGTATGAACAGTATGTAGCTTGGTGACTACTACTTGTTTGTCGTGATTACTGTGTTTGGATCATCTCATGTATGTCTTATTGTTTATACCATGTATTCTCGCGATGCCTTATGGATATTATGTCAGGGTTTTCTTCTAATCATACTTCATATAGTAACTTTGGGTTGTTCATTTGGTAAGTTCCATCGTTTCAGATGAATGCATATGAGTAGTCTGTGACCTAGATGGAATTTGATTATCTAAATGACTATTGTATCTTAATCCTTGTATGTGTATGTATATGTTATATACAATGTTAAATGTATGCATTGCATGTGTTCCGTGCTGTTTTATCATATTAGTTTGATATAAAGGGTTGCTCAGTATCGTAGTACTGAAGGATTTATTTTCGGGAGCCCCTGCATATTCAACGGGCAGTAGACTTTGTAAATTGGCTTTCAACTCCAATTGAAAGTTGTCAGTTGGTTTGAGAGCATAGGAATATTCGGTGTCTCTTTTGTTATCTGGTCTCCGATTTTATTTGGACTTTCATGTCCTCTTGTAATTTATTTCTTAAGTTTTGATAGACTGTTGATGTTGCTTTTAACTAGCACCATACTAATCTATTATTCTCTGTATTTTGATTTTTGTAATCATATTGTTTAAGTAAAGTAATGATTTAGCCTCAACACTTAATATAAGGATGGTAGAGGATGCTAGACTTATAGTAAGTGTAGTGGTAATATCCTTTATATTGTAATTAACGCTTCCTCAAAATGAAAATGTTTAGTTGTAAAAATTGGGGTGTTACACCATGTGTAATGACTCATAAGAGAAATTAAATAAAAAGTTCTATACCCATATTTTTTATCTTGTCTCCTTCAAAAGTCATGTTTTGGTAAACCATGGTTTGAAAAGCTTCTAATACTTTTAAATTAGATTAGAGATTTAAAGGTTTGATAGTATTGAGTTTTAATTTTAATATTTGATAAGAAGCTTTTTGTATCATAATTTTACGCTGAAAAAGGTTAAAATAAAAATATTTTGGATCTATTTATTTGATTTTTTTTTAAATTCTTTATAATTTTAATATATTAATAATTATCATAATTAATATATATTATTAAACACTTTTATATAAATAAATAATTTTATATGATAGCCAAATATAATCTATTATTGATTAATTACAACTCTCTCTCTTTCTAAAAGAAAGTTTTTTTAGTAATTTATACATTATTTTAAAAAATAATAAATATATTAATAATATAACAATTATATCCTTCATTAAAAAATAATATAATAATTAATGTATAAAATAAAAAAGAGAAAATATAGAGATACAAATAAAAAATAAAAAATAAATGTTCTAAAATATTTTTAACTTCAAAATAAAAAAGTAAGGTAAAAAAATTTCTTTATAGAAACAAAATGAAAAATATAATTAGCTAAATGCAATGACTTATTGGCTAATTACCAAACGTGCCCGTAATGAGGAAAAAAATATATTCTTGCTTTTGTTGGGAAAAAAGCCCAAATTGTATGAAGCAAAAACATCGGGCTGCCTGCGTTCAGTGTTGCCAGTGTCGCTGCCCCGCTGCCCTCGAGTTGCACCGACTCGCCGGCTCTCAGCGATAAGCAATTAAACATTCCTTTCCGCCGCTTTTCTCTCAAATCCTTTCTTTCTCGGGTCTAATTTCGCTGTTATTGGAGTCCATTTTACTGCTGTCTGCAAATTATACGAACATCAGATCTTAATCAAACATGATGAGCATGAGCGTTGATCCATTTAATAGGTCGTGCGCAATTTCTTAGAATCATGATCAAATAATCTGTTATCAACTGTTTCGTCTACGTTTATTATTATTATTATTATTATTATTTTTAACTTACATCGTCTTGCTCGTGTTATTCGCAATTTCTGCTTAGGCTGGTGAAGCTAGCGGCCCGAGCGTTCTATGACGATTTCACTACAAAGGGAGAAAATCAGTCGAAAATCGGTCGAAGTGATAATCGAGGAATTGCTGTTATTGTTCTCGATGCTCTCACTAGGTGAGGCTTTTTCTTGCGAAATTAAAGTTTTTTCTTTCTTTTATTATGGGAAGTTATACTCCTTTCTGATCTGCTATTCTTATTTGGGTGTCAGTGTGCTATTGTATTGATTTTGTTGATTAGGTGGCAAATGATTTATATGCCAGCTGTATATATCAAGATTAGTTATTCATAATCAAAGTTTTTACCTTTAGCATGAGTCATTTTTATTATTTACTGCTAGTGAATAGAGTTGATCAGGTTATTGGTTAGTTAAGATTGTACTCTTGATTTCTTGATATGTACATGTGAGAAATTAATACACGTGTTGTATTAGTTGCACTCTGTAAGTTGGTGTATAAATAGGGACCTAATAGGCTTTAATGAAACATATTAGACTGTCATAAAAGTCTTGCTCGATCAGCTTAAATAAAATTCTCTCTTCTTCTTCTTGGCCGGTTATTGCGAAGGCTTATGATTGATTAGTTAATTCCTGATCAATCTACAACATCAAGAACTTCATTCTCTCTTGTTATTTGCAGTTCATACTTTAACTCTGCATTGTTAACTTTCTCAAACATATCATAAGGAGTAATAAAGGCTAGCATCAGGCAGCTTTCTCTGTCATTTTCTAAGAATTGTTATAGGGAAGTTTTCAAAGGTTGTTCAACAATTGGTATCAGAGCTGCAAGCTTATGAAAGAAATAGCGTCTACTTGGTTTGATGTGGAGAAGTTAATAGGGAAAAACGATTTTGGTTTATGGAGGGTTAAGACGAAGGTCTTATTGGTTCAACAAGGTCTTCAAAGTGCCTTAGAAGAGAAGGATTCGAAGTTGAAGGATAAAATTGATGAAAAAGTAATGAAGGATGCTATAGGGATTGATCAGAGGGCTCATAGTGCATTAATTCTCAGTCTTGGGGATAAAGCTTTGAGGGAATTTTCGAAGGAAGCTACTGTTGTAGCAGTTTGGAGGAAACTTGAGACCCTATATATGACCAAATCTTTATCTCAAAGAGTTCTACTCAAGCAAAAGTTGTATTCACTAAAGATGGAAGTGAATAAGAGTATTGATGATCATCTTGATGAATTCAACAAGATTGTGCCGGATCTGGAAAATATAGAGGTAAAGGTTTCTGAAGATCTTGTAGTTATCTTGTTAAGTTCTTTACCTACTAATAAGGATGAAAACTTCATTGATACCATGATGTATAGTCACGAGGAGTTAAAACTGGAAAAGGTCATGACTGCTCATACTTTGGAAGAATTAAAGTGGCAGCAGAAGTACAAGGAAAGCTCCACTTGTGAATCCTTGAACATAAGGGGAGGATCAGAAAAGAAAGAGAATAGAAAGGATAAAAGAACTCAATCTCGATCGAAATCTCAGTCAAAGATATCAAGAAAATGCTTTCATTACCATAAAAGGGGACATTATAGGAAAGAATGTCCTGAAAGAATTGGCAAGAATTTTCAAGGGAAGAAAGAAACAAGAACCCAGGATGTTGGAGATGCAAATGTTGTATATGATGAATATGATAGTTCAGAAGTGCTTATGGTATCCATAAGTATCACAGATGAAGCATGGGTGCTGGATTCAAGTTGTTCATTCCATATGTGCGCTCTTAAGTCTTGGTTTGTATCTTTTGAAGGATCAAGAGGCGGACATGTTCTGTTGGGGAATAATAAATCTTGTCTAGTAATGGGAATAGGAGATATTATCATAACCTCATCCTTTGGTTCAGATTTCAGATTGAAAGATGTTAGGTATGTTCCAGAATTGAAAAGAAATATGATTTTTCTTGGTGTTCTTGATAAGGATGGGTATTCGATTAAGGTGGAGTAAGGAAATTTGAAAGCGTCGAAAGGTTCCTTAATTCTGTTGAAGGGAAGTTTGCAAAATGGGTTGTATTTGTTGCAACATGATGAGAATGGAGCTATGATAGCTTTTGGATCTCAAATATGTGGAAAGATAACCCCAACAATGCTATGGCACTATCGGTTAGGCCATGTTAGTAGTGAAGGCTTGCAAATACTCAATAAGAAGGGTCTGTTTGGTAGTAATAAGTGTGAAGAATTGGAGTTTTGTGAGCATTGTACTCTAGGGAAGGCTCATAGACTGAAATTTAGTATCAGTTCAACTAAGACAGCAGCAAAGTTAGATTATGTTCATGCAGACCTATGGGGTCCTTCCTAGACACATTTAAGAGGAGCAGCAAGTTATTTCCTTACTCTCATAGATGACTATTCCAAGTATGTGTGGATTTATTTTTTGAGGAATAAAGATGATGCTTTCAAGTTATTTGTTGAGTGAAAAACCATGATAGAAAATTAGTCTAAGAGAAAGGTAAAGAAACATTTTTTGAGGAGTATTGTGATTCTGTCTTTGATAATTATTGTAAAACTAATGGCATTGTGAGACATTTGATTGTTCCTGGAACCCCACAGCAGAATGGTTTAGTGGAAAAGATGAACAAGACAATCTTGGAAAGGGTTAGGAGTATATTGTTTTTGTTAGGGTTGCCAAAGATTTTTTGGGTTGAAGCTACTAAGACAGCTTTTCATCTTATAAATAGATGTCCATCTTCAGCAATTGAATATGATACTCCTGTAAATAAGTGGACCAGAAAACCTAGGAATTATCAAGACCTGAAAGTGTTTGGGTGTATCTGTTTTGCCATGTGAAATAAGGAAAGTTAGATCCTAGAGCTAGAAAATGTGTTTTTCTAGGTTATCTAGATGGTTTAAAAGGTTACAAAGTCATGAGTTTGGATTCTAATGGGGCTAAGACCTTTGTTTCAAGAGATGCGATATTCAGAGAAAATGAAATGTTAGAGATCACTTGAGTAAGAAGGATTCCAGAGTTATAGATCATAGGGAAGAAGATGTGAAGGTGGAAGTCTGCCCTAGTATATTTTGACGACTCTGCAGATGAATTGCAACCTGTAGAAGCTGAAGAGGATAATGATGATGATCAAGATGTTTTGGCTGGCTATCAACTGGCCAAAGATAGACAAAGAAGACAGATCCGACTACCCAGCAGGTTTGGTCGAGTAGATCTGGTTGCATATGCTTTAAATGCAGTAGCATTGATTGAAGATGAGCCTCTCACTTACAAAGATGCAATGCAAAGTGGTAGGTGGCATGAGTGGTAGAAGGCAATGTAAGAAGAAATGGAGCCTTTAAGATCGAATAAGATCTGGATATTGGTGAATAAACCTAGAAGTCAGAAATTAGTAGGTCGTAAATGGGTGCTCAAATTAAAATCAGGCACAAGTGAGGTAGAACCACCAAAGTTTAAAGTAAGGTTGGTGGCTAAAGGTTTTACTCAAAAGGAGGGAATTGATTACAAAGAGGTGTTTTCTCCGGTTGTAAAACACACCTCCATAAGGGTATTACTAGTTGTAGGTGCTGCTTTTGATTTGGAGCTTGAACAATTAGATGTAAGAACATCTTTCTTACATGGGAAATTGAAGGAAACTATTTACATGACTCAACATCCTAGATTCATTGAAAAGGGGAAAGAAGAGATGGTCTGTTTGCTTAAAAGGTGCTCCAAGAGAATGGAATAGGAGGTTCGATCAGGTTGTTACAGAAATTGGGTTTCACAGGAGTAAGTTTGATTCTTGTGTTTATGTAAGGAATGCTAGAACAGAATATGCCGTGTATCTGCTCTTCTATGTTGATGATATGTTAGTGGCCAGCAAGAATAAGGAGGAAATCAGAAGGGTCAAGACTTTGCTCAGCAAGGAATTTGATATGAAGGATTTGGGAACAGCTAGAAGAATACTTGGTATGGATATCATGAGAGATAGGACAGCAAGAAGCTTGCTAATATCTTAGGGTTCATATGCTAAGAGGGTGCTGGAGAAGTTTGGTTTCACAAATGTGAGATATGTCACCACTACTTTAACTCCTCATTTCAGGTTGTCAAGAGATCAAAGTCCTAAAACAGCTATTGAGAAGGAGGAGATGAAAGGTGTTCCATATTCAAGTTTTGTTAGCAGCTTAATGTATCTCATGTTATGCACTGGACTTGACCTATGTTATCCAGTAAGTGTAATAAGCAGGTATATGAGTAATCCAAGGTCAAAATGCCGGAGGGTAGTAAAATGGGTACTGAAATATCTTGCTTGAACTACAAATTATGGATTAATGTATTGAAGTTCAAATGAGCTACTGCTGGAAGGTTTTATGGATTCTGATTATGCTGGAGATTATGATGCAAGAAGATCACAATTAGGGTATGTGTTCAAGATCCGTGATAGTGTTGTGAGATGGAAAGCATCTCTACAAAAGTTTGTGGCTCTATCATCAACAGAGGCAGAGTATGTGGCATGTACAGAAGTATTCAAGGAAGCTATGTGGTTGAAAGGATTGCTAAAAGTTTTTCTTTGGTGCAGAAATCAGTGGTAGTTTGGTGTGACAATATGAGTGCTATTTTTCTCAGTAAAAACCTAGTATTTCATGAAAGAACAAAGCATGTAGATGTGAGACTTCATTTCATACGAGAGGTTGTAGCAGGCAATTAAATCGCGGTCGCAGTGTCACGATATTGGAGCGTCGCGAACGATAAATTATGCGTTGCGGTCGTTGCAGCGTGAATTTTTATTTTTATTTCACCATATACACTAATTATCATTTATTGATCATTTGAATATAAATATTCAATAAACTTGTATTTTACGTATAAGAAGTATTAGAGTGAGTCATTATATGTTAAAATTTTCTAATAACCCTAAATTTACCTTAGAATGAAAAAAGACATGTTATTTAATAGTAAATGTGAAGATAATAAATAGTAATACTTTATTATAATTCAATAGTAACTTGATCTAAGATATATATAGTAAATAAATAAATAAAAATTATCATGCATGCTTTTTTCAGTAGATTTAAGAATTCTCAATAAATTGCCGATTTATCCCGATTTATCGGTGATACTTTCCAATTTATCGGCCGATTTAGCGGTGATTTATCGGCCGATAAATGTGAAATTTTAAAATCGTAGCGAATCGGTAATTTCGCGTTGCGGCTGACCCAAAAACTGCTAAATGGTGGCCGCTACGCTATAGCGTGACCGCTATTTAATTGTATGGGTTGTAGCTGGAGGAAAAATCAAGCTTGATAAAGTGCATACAAGTGATAATGCTATAGATTTGCTCACAAAACCACTAGCTGGAATTAAGGTTCTTCATTGTTTGAGGCTGTTAGGGTTGCATATAAATGCATAAGCCAAGGCGGAGAATGTTGATTAGGTGGCAAATGATTTATATGCCAGCTATATATATAAAGATTAGTGATTCATAATGAAAGTTTTAACCTTTAGCATGAGTCATTCTTATTTTTTACTGCTAGTGAATAGAGTTGACTAGGTTATAGGTTAGTTAAGATTGTAATCTTGATTTCTTGATATGTACATGTGAGAAATTAATACACGTGTTGTATTAGTTGCACTCTGTAAGTTGGTGTATAAATAGGGACCTAATAGGCTGTAGTGAAACACATTAGACTGTCATAAAAGTCTTGCTTGATCAGTTTAAATAAAATTATCTCTTCTTCTTCTTGGCTAGTTATTTCGAAGGTTTAAGATTGATTAGTTAATTCCTGATTAATCTACAACATCAAGAACTTCATTTTCTCTTGTTCTTCGCAGTTCAAAGTTCAACTTTAACTCTGCACTGCTAACTTTCTCAAACACATCATAAGGAGTAATAAAGGCTAGCATTAAGCACCCTTCTCTGTCATTTTCTAAGAAGTGTTCCAGGGAAGTTTTCGAAGGTTGTTCAATAGATTTCATGTTGGTCTATCAAAAGAAAATAAGCCAAATGAAAAATAATGAACTTTGGACTAGTTTGGATTGAGGTTAGAGGGAAAATATTCCATAATTGTTACTAATCTGTGGGAAATTCTGAGGGGTGACCCCTGGGAGTAGGGTGACAGCATTAAATACTATATGCATAAGCCATCTCAACTCCTCACTATGACCATGCATTGCAATACCTCTCACCATCACAGATACTACTCAAGATCACCACTGGACACCTCTTCAAATCATACAATAAAACCGCAGTTACGGTCGTGATTGCGGTTGCGGTCGTGGTGTCGCGGTATCGAAGCGTTGTGAATGATATTTTATATGTCGCGGTTGTCGTGGTATGATTTTTTAATTCTTTTACACAACAAATATTAGTAAATATCGGTAAATATTAGCCAATATTTGTAAATATCGACTAATATTAGCCAATATTGGCCGATATCCGAAATTTTGTCGATATCGAGGCGATAAATATGTGATTTTCTAAAATGGCCGCTTTTCAATATTTCGCGTCGCGACTGACCTGAAAACTACGAAATTGCGGTACGCAATTGCGACCGATATTTCATTGTATGCTTCAAATTTCCATGCTCATCTAGGCCGCATATCAAATACGAAATGATATGGCCATGAAAAGCTTGAACTTGTATGTAAGATTTTGTTCGTGTACGAGGTAGAGACAGAAGAGTTTAGTCCAGACCTGTGTAGGTGGGGTTGTGAGAGAAGAAAGTCTCTATTAGTAATTTAGCATAAAAGCTCAAGCTGCACTCAAAATGAGATTACGAGGGAATGCTCTTTCACTTGATTGAGTTTTGTGGTTTGTGCAGGAATACTCTAATTATTTGCTACTCTTTTATGAAAATTTAATACAAGGCTCTAGTTTTGATGTGTGTGTATTTCACTTTCAGACGCCAATGGGTGAGGGAAGAGGACCTGGCAAAGGATTTAAAGGTTCACTCGAAGCAACTTCGTCGTGCATTGAGATTCTTTGAGGAAGAGAAGCTAGTAATGAGAGACTATAGGAAAGAGGTCAGTTTGTTCTCCTCTGTTAATCTGTCATTTGGTACACAGTATTTCATCTATACCTACCCTAGGCCATTGTTATTTTCTCTCACTTTCTTCCTTCTCCTGAAGAAATCTGTTTCTTTTTCGTGCTCTCGTGGCAAAGTTTTGTTTTATTGCTGCATATTGTGGCATTTGGTTTAACATGGCAGTAGATACATGTGCAAGGACGTCAAGTTGGCTGATTTCAGTACTTTTTACATTCAATATCATGGGTACTTTCTGTTGTTGTAGGAATGCTGACTCTATAAAAAGAAAAATCCTTGTGCCTTGCTCTTGTTATGTGCTAATTAAAAGAAAAATGGAAAGTATGGGCTGTAATGTTTCTGTGGGAAATTTGAGTAGGTAATAATTGTTTGTTGAAGTTCTCTTTCCCAGAAAACCTTATTGAATTCCTTATTGTGTGTACATATAAACCATGTAATAAAGTCAATTAGCCTTCTTATCTAATTGTCACTAAATGCATGAAAATCCCAACACTTTTGCCTACTAATTCACCAAAAGGCATGATAATAGATCGGGACTTTGTATATGCAGTTAGCTGGCCAAATAGTAATGTCCCGAATGACTTATTATTTAATGATCAGGTGAAAAACTAGGAACAGCTACCTGAGTTTATAGTTGGTGGGCATTGGTTCAAGACCTGACAAATGGGTTGTGAATGTCTGGTAACTGGTATATTTAAGATCTATTATCCATCAGGGGTGGGATACTCACTATCAGCTTCGAAGGGGGGGGGGGAGGTTCTATTAAAGCGTTAACTGGAAAGCAATGAGATTCTTCTCTTAACTTTACTCTTATGGTCAAAATTTGAACGATGTCATTACAGGAGAGAGAAATTGGAACTCCATTCAGCGTTTTGTATTTTTGAAACATGGTGGCCATATGGAAAACAAATATTTACTATTTAAATTTTTTTTTGGGCCAACCTATCTAAACTACCCTTACTTAGTTACCCCAACTAACCAAGCCCCAGTTATATCCTCCTCTCCTTCTTTGCAGCCATTTCGTTCTCTTCATCATCTCCAACATATAGTAGTTGGTCTTGATTACTCTCGCGTCATCTCTCTTCTGAAACTCTTGTTTCTCCATCTTCAACCTTAGTCCTCTTCTCACTTGTTCAATCCAAGAAGGAGGAATGAAGGACACTTCCATCCAAGAAGGAGTCGGAATGAAGAACACAGATGCCAGGGAACAAAGGCATGATTGAATGAAAGAAAAGAAGAAGAAACGATTGCTAGACACACAAACAATGAATTAATGTTTGTAATGTTGTCTAATTAATCTTTGCAGTTGTTATTTTTGTTTAATTAATCTAGCTAAATTCATGATTATACCCAACTAAATTTCCAAAATAAAGATACGCACAATAAATACTCTGTAGGATGGATGTGATAGGTGTTGTTCAAGCCAAGCAGCACACAAATAGGATGCTTTAGCAGCAGAGCAATGCAACACATCGGTCACATGCTTCAATGGGAAGCAACATGAGTGATGTATGCTAGTGGGCTTGAGCAGAAAATGCTCCTTGAATTCGCTTGTGAAATACTAAAGGGTAACATAGTTTATCACAAATTGTTTTCTAAGTAGTAATGGGTTGTTTTCCAAATAACAATGCCCTTTTGAAATGGAAACACAAGTTGAAATGTCCAACTCCATTTCTGAAAGGCTTTGGCTAAAGAGAAACATAGTCCACTATTTCTGACTCTCACAGTTGCCGCCACAAACACACTGCCATTTCTTCCTTGTCAACAAACAGTCAACAGTGGACGTTGCCCTTTTGAATAGAATACAGCTTCTTCCGCCTGGTTGATTGAGGAAGAGGGACTAAAGGACCAGACACAGAGAGAGAGAGGAAACATGAGAGAGGAGCAGTTATAGATAACAGTGGCAGTGGAGAGGATCTACCAGAAGGGAGGACTGCATAAGATTTTAACCTAATGAGTCTTAAAACTCAGTCTTTTCCTAACCAATATAAGCCCAGCCCATCTAACTAATCTCCTTTCAAGTACTAAACCCATTATCAACTCTTAATAAACTCTTTATTTAGTTTATAACATTTTCTTAGTCCATAAATTAAAATCCACTCACTAATTATCTTTTGGTAATATAAATTTTAATCAATGTGTCAAAATTTAGGAAAAAAATATGTACTCATGTCATTTTCTTACTTCTTTGTTTCCTAGTTTCTTTTGAAATGCCATTTCTCTGTCTTTCTGTGTCTACATCTCTGCTACCTTGGGCTGAAGACCTGAGAATGCATGACGCAGGCTGGGGGAATGAGGGTGAGCTGCTATGAGCCTACAACATCTAATGCAAACTGAGCAGAAAGGAACACCCCCCCCCCCCAAAACAAAAAAAATTATTGCTTCAGTAAACTTCGTGTTCAGTGCAAATTACCCTTTCATTTTACTTTTGAATGATTTCTGATATTTTGTCAAAATGATATGACCCGTATATTGTGCTATTTATCAAAATTGGAATGTCAATTTTTATTTCTATTTTCAATCTGAAAAAAGAATAGCTGAAACTTGATGTTTGTTTGTAAGTGTATAAATTGCCTTGTCATTTATTTATATAACTGAATTCACAAAGTATTGCTTAGTTTTTTTTGGGGGGGGGGGATTACCATGCTATTTAGCGTACTATATTGTGAGCTATTTTTAAGGTTTGTTTTATAGTACAAATGAGAACAGATATGGTAATAGTTCTCTTGTGGTTTATATTCAACTTCACTAATGATTTGCATTCTTGTTTAAGCCTTCAAGGTTTCAACGTCTCTGGTTCTCTTTCTGCTAGAGAGCACAGGTTTCTTTTGACATAATCTGATATTTATTCACTTTCTTGTAGACAGCCAAAGGCGCAAAGCTGTACAATGCTGCAGTAGCAGCTGTGACTGATGGCCAACATGCTAGAAATGGCGAAGACAAAGTTAAGCTTCACATTCATTCGTATTGCTGTTTGGATTATGCACAGGTCGGTTCTCTCTCTCAGAAACATGCATCATCTTGTCAATAAACCTATTAACTTGGCCTGAATGTTTTTGCAATTTTCGTTTTCCCCTAAGCCATATCAATTTCTAACCTTTGCACCTTTGACAGACAAACATCTTTTATGGTCAGGGTTTTCGGAATTGCTGTAGAATTCAAAATTTATTTTCTTTATATTTTAAAACGAAGTTTGTAGATGTGAGGGTGGGTGTATATATTCAAACCCAATACCTGTGAATGGATGGATTTTTATGGATTTATTATTATTATTATTATTATTTTATGTTCTAAATTCATGTTAAGTCATATCTCGAACTATGATGTTAGTTTTCACCAACTCACTATTTCCCTTTATTTCTTATTTAGTTTTAGTACGTTATAACATAACTGGTTCAAATTAAATAAATGATTATAATTGTGTGAGCTGAATGACTGGGGTAGTAGAATAAATGGACGTGTACTTTCTTCTTTTTTGTAAAAAATTCTATGGCTGGTACGTCTAAAGCTGAAATATCATGCAGATATATGATGTTGTGAGGTATAGACTGCACCGCATGAAGAAAAAGTTGAAAGAGGAATTAGATAGCAAGAATACAATTCAGGAGTATATATGCCATAACTGTGGGAAGAGGTTTGTTATTGCTTTATGACTTTATTGCACTTGGAAATTTTTCATTTTTACAATTCATGTTCATGGGAGTAAGATATATCTTCTATATTGTGACCAGATACAATGCCCTAGATGCTGCGAGATTGGTTTCAATGGAAGATGAGTATTTTCACTGTGAGAGTTGTAATGGGGAGCTGGTTGTGGAGAGTGACAAGATAGCGGTGCAAGATATGGGGGACGGGGATGACAATGCTAGGAGACGTCGACGTGAAAAGTTAAAAGACATGCTTCAGAAAATGGAGGTTTGTGAACATAATTTCATGATCCTTTGTATATTGACAAATTAGTTTGGTCTCTCTGTCTTTTTGCGGAATGCTCCATATGTTGAAACCATTTGCCCCTGCAAAACAATCCAAGTAATGAAAATAAGTTACCCAGTTTAAGATGTTTAATCTGTTGTCTGTTCACTCAATACTTCTCAGCAGAGAACTTTTTAGCTGATTGCACTTTAAACCTTTTCTGGTGGGCAACATATTCTATTGATACCCTCAGGACCATGCTATATGCAAATATTCTTGGATTTTATTTGAGCATCCATTATCAGCTGTTTTTCACCATTTTCATCTTTTGATGTATCTTGTATGTTAATTAGTTCTGTTGTTTTGATTGTATTGTGGTTTGTTCTTGTATATGGTGCTTAGTTTCTGTTGGAAGTCTCAGATACAAAATAGTTACTCCTCTCCAGGTGATATTATCTTAGAATATTCTGGTATTCTAGCTTCTCTCTCTCTCTCTTTCCCCCCTCTCTCCTTCATCCATTTCTGTAGCTACATCTGTCTCGATGGTGGTGTTTGCAGGTGCAGCTTAAGCCATTGATTGAACAGTTGAATAGAGTAAAAGATTTGCCAGTTCCAGAATATGGAAATCTGCTGGCTTGGGAAGCTAGGTTCAGTAATCGTGCAGGAATTGGTGATCCTAGTGGCAGTGACTCTAGATCTCAGGGGGATGGTGGAACATCAATGCAGTTCGTTGGCGTAACCGTGGTAACCATCTGCTCAGACAGCACTGGTTGGACTTCTATAGATGTAGTTGACATTTATGTTATCTGAGTTGGTCACAAAATTTTTTCTGACTGCTTGCGGCAGGTTGATGTTAATGTTGCAACTGTGAAGAATGATGAAGACAGCACTTCCAAGACCACAAAAGAACCAATGAAGGTTCTGCCACCATGGATGATCACAAAAGGTATGAACCTCACGAATGAGCAACGCGGAGAGGTAAAGCCTGAATCAAAGATGGATGTTGGTTCAGCATCTGCAGGATCATCGGACGATAAGAAAACAAAAGATGATGCAAAGATATATCAGGTTCATGCATATTATATATACAATATGTATATATAAAGAGGTATCTTAAGCTTGCCCATTCTTTTATGGTGAATGCTTATCCTGTCTACCTTGATGTGCTGGCAGGATGAATATCTCAAGGCCTATTATGCTGCGCTCTATCAAGCACAGCAGAAGCAGGAAGGTTCCGAAGAGCAGCCAGACTTGTCAACTGGAGATGGACAATCTTCTGGCCCTCAAGGTGACATGAATTCAAAAGTAGAGGATGCAGACAATGACGATGTCGAGTGGGAGGAGGCTACTCCTCCAGGTAGGACTCTGCTGCTGGTAATTTGCTGATTGACACTTTTCTGTGCAAATTACTGTGTATTTAATATTGGATGTATATGTTTCAGATGGAAAATATTCTGACCGTCGAGTTGGCCTAAAATCAAAACGGGAGGAGGAGGAGGAGGATGAGGAGGAGGACGACGACAATTTTAAGTGGGAGGAGGATATTCCTGCAGGTAGGTCTATGCTTCTGTTATTTGCTGCTCAAATGCTGGGGAATTTACTGTTTGGTAAACAAAATTTATCACTAGCAAAATTTTTAGCTATCATTTATCACAATTTACCACAAAATATTTTATAAAATATTAAAATACATACCAAAAAATATTGATATACATTTTATTTTTAGTTCAGTAAATTATTTACCAAACAAGAATTTAATACTGAGATGAGTCTTCAGAATATGGACGGGAGTATGGGACTTAAAACAGAGATCTTTTTTTAATTCTTAAGGGGACTGTGGGAGTGTGTATAGGAGATGGAGACGAAGACACAGGAGATTAACTTCATTTATTCTATGTGGTAGGACAAAAGAAAGTACAACTGCATTCAACCGATGTGCAAATGCTCCTTTTATTGTATTGGACTATCATCGTCTAAAGAGTTAATTTTGAGAAAACCTAGACCTGGTAAAGCTAACTTAACCCGACCGACCTAAAATCTGATGTGAACTCGAAAAATTAAACCTGATCTCAACCTGACAACCCGAAACAACCTGAATCAATCCGAACCTGACCTGAATTTAATTAACCCGATAGTGACCCGTGTCCGAAATGGCTTAAGCCGAAATAATCCACCCGAAAAGAATCCTACCATACCCGGATAAACCCGATAATAACTCAACCCAAAATGACCCGATTCAAACACGACCCATACCAGACATAACTTCAAACTTAATCCAAACTAAAGTCAAATTTATTCTACAAAGGTAATATTTTATCTTATATAAATTAATACATAAATACCAATAAACTATATTATTAATAAAATTTTATGTATAACAAAAATATTCAACCCATATAATAACAAATGAAACAAAACTAGTAAGACTATGTTTTTCTTGCTTTATCATAATATCATATTAGCATTAATCAGATTACATTATAAAAAATTCTATTATTATTATTATTATTATTATAACACTCCTATTTTTAAAATATACAATACTTAGAAAACAATGCGAGCCTGAATATAAATAAGGGTATTATTGCCACATCTAGTGTTTTCGCTTACACTAGATGCTAGGGCTAAAGCTTAAAATTAAAACCAAAACAAAATTCCACATATAATAGGACACCATAATAAAGTCAAATAGTAACACCGAAAGTAGTTAACGATATATTAGTAAATTAAATAACTCTACTCTATTTAAAATCCATCGAAATTGAAATACCATCAAAAGATGAACTCTGGAAGCTGAACTATTCTCGCAACTTGTCCCGCATACATCATGGATCATCGCAATCCTTTTCATAACAATAAGTTAGTCAAGGGAATAAGTAATCCATTATTTAGAAGGAAAATATCATAAGTTATAGAATCACTATAATACATCAAACACAACCGTATATGAATCATATGATAAGGCAAATATTAGTTCACTATTTATAAAAGCCTCTTAAATTAGTAACCACATAAATACACAATCCAAATTTATTCATTGAGTGAGCAAAATCCAACCAGGGGGTCACTTGGAAAATAAGCTCGAAGACATCTAATAACAACCAAATCCAACCACAAGAGATCCACCTCCTGGGTAATCCCAGTGTCCTAGCACCAAAGGGCAAAATCCAACATCGGTTATCCAGTCCTTAAGTGTGCTTACTCTCAAAGATGTCCAAAGATCCTAATAGAGTAGACATGGAGCCTTACTGGCTCTTGGACAAGTAGATAAACCAAGTGACTACACATCACTACAATCCAAGGAAAGGCCGATCTCCAACTTTAGGAGGTTAACTCCGAAAGACCCCATCCCACTCTCATCTTCTACTTTAAATTTTAGTGTCTTATTCAAATTGACTATATAACCATATACATTCCTTAATTATCCATTTTTCTAAATATGGGTACCTTCTATATTTAGTACTTTCTAAAAATAGCAACTTCCATAAATAACATTTTCCATAATTAACACATCCCATAAATAATACTTTTATAAATAATATTTTTATTAAATAAGACTTTCCACAATACCAGTTCCTAATTTGAACAATTTCCATAAAAAATTAACTACTTGGGCCAGAATCCAATCAACTATCATTGTTCAATGCCAATTAAGAAAACAAAGATCATATATTTATAATAATATCATATGGTTACATGTGCCATAAATTTCATACGATCACCAACGATTTATAAAATCACATATGCATCCTATATACCTTCCAAATAAATTAGCAAAAGAAATTTATAATAATGTGTATGGATAAACTTATATTTATAAAACTCATATTGTTAGATAAAATTATGAACCAGGTTGACAAAATACAAAGGTTTGGAAAATAAGGGTTACCTCATTTATAAAATTTAAAGCACCTTAAATCCTATATTACAAAAATAGTATCACATATATTAAAATATAGTTAGTAATTTATCTATGAGTAACTTGAAAAGTAAGTGGGTTATCTGAAATGTAATCTGATCACCAAGGCTTACTAGTCAACTAATCCTAAATTTAATAATGATATATTATTAATGCTAGGTGAAATATATTAAATAAATTTATTATAATTATCTTAGGCTCAACTTATCAAAATCCTTAAATTTAATAATCTTTGAGTCTATTACCTAATATTTATATATAAGCCCATAATTCTAGAATAATTAAGGGGACATGGAATTACTCTAATAAATAAAGTGCAAAGTGATCATTTACATCCAAATAAAACTTATGAATTAAAACTCGGTAAAAAAAATAAATAAATATTTGCTACTTAGTTGTAATTATTGTTCGAAAACTAAAATCGATATGAAAGCATTGTTGGAGGCTATTATTACATAAATCAATCAAATTGAAATTCTCAAAACTAAATCCAAAGGCCGATACTTCATCTTTGTAATTGGACATCATTGGTGCAATTGTTACTCTTTTTTTCTTTTTTTATTTATTTAATTTTTAAAAATAAAATTATCTATTTGTCTTTATGTATGACTTCTACTATCTGCTACTCTGATTAATGGCATACGTCATAGTGGGATGAGTAAAAATTATGACTTAATGACTTAAGATTATGAAATAAAGGTGCAAACACTGCTAAGGAAATACAAAAAGGAGAAGTGTGGTGCACAACATCATCAAATTTTCCCCATTTTTTTTTATTCATGCAAACATTATAAAGCTATTATTAATTGTATCTACGAAAGGTGTCTGGCTAACTACAAACCTAGTTCGTTGATAAGGGATAACATCACACACTCTTATATAGTAATTCCATATTAAAATAATAAAAAAAGACTATGATATAAGTAGATATGCTTTAAGGTATCAACTAATACTTATGAATATTGTGTGGTGTTATAGTTCTTACACAATAAACCCTCATCCTTAATCCGTACAATAGGGCTGGGTCTTATATTTTATTTTTCTTGGGATATGCAGCTACTATGCTAATTATGGAGATTTAGTAGGCTATTTATAATGGCTAAAGGCGGTACAATTATGGTAAAGTAGGCGTAGTAAATGATAGTTTCTAAAATTACTTATTTACTAGAAGTTAATTGGTTACTAAATATAATTTGAAATAGTTAAGGCTCTATTCATTGTTGAATTCCATTAACAACCTAAATTATTTGATAACTATTTATTCCATCCATATCTTTCTCTAGCTAGATTACAATTCTCACTTTGTTTATCATTTCATAATTTGTAAAGTATGAGAATTCTCTTGTAATCTCATGCAACTAATTATTGGTATAATTGAATAAATAGACATGTATGTAGACCTTTACTCTCACATATTATTATTATTATTATTTAAGGGTATTAATCATTATAAGCATAAAAATTATAATTGTAAATATAATAATTATAATATATAATATTATAATAATAATAGTAAAATTTATATTTGTATTTCTACTAATAATAATGATTATTATATTTCTAGATATCATAGCAGTTGCAGTAACAACAATAACAACAATAATAACAATAATTATTATAATTAATATGATAATTATAATTATTATAACAAGAATTATAATAATACTAATAATGATAATAATTTGTTATATCATTACATATATTATGAAAAAAATTTCTATGATAATCATAAGAATATTAATAAATCACAAAATTTAATTTATTAATTATATTATATTGATGCAATCATTGTTGATACAAATTCTAAATTGAATTAACTTAATCCGAACCTGATATGACCTAGAGTGTATAATTGAGTTTATAGACCCGAATCTATCCTATCCGACTCGGAGTTTGTATACTTGAATCTAACTTGAACCCAAAGAAACCTGATGGGTTGGATGCGAACCTGATCCGATATTCTCCTGACCTGAAATGACCCAACCCAATACAAACTCGACCCGAATTAGAACCAATTGCATAGTAATCCATTTTTAACCCAACCCAAACCAGACCCATATGACCCGGTTGCCTCTAAGAAAAACTAACTTGGCTTCTCTATAGGTAGTCCAACATTTTAGTTCTACGCCCAGCTTTCTAGCCTTGCCTTATAATATTAGTTTGGGTATTTGGTTGAGGCCTTGTGAATTTTTTTTTTTTTGTATTCAAAAGGTTATTACTCTAACTGGTTTCTATTTTTTACCCTCGTATCTTTCATTTCTCCAAGACATTATAGCTTATAATTTATGGGGAAATGGAAAAGCATATACAATTGGAAGATCAAAATTTATTCCATCCTCTCCTTAAGAAGTGTGAAATGTACTGAGGTCACATTCTCTCACATACAGTCATACAGAGTACTTTTCACCTATGCAATAAGCCGTCCCTGGTAAATAGTAAGAGCCAATAAGTAATCATTTTTGAGCAGCAGTTAGGAGGCCATGCAGATGCACATTAACAGGTGAATCAAACTGGTGTTTTCGATGACAATTTTAGGATTGAAAGTGGACTAATAGCTTTGGCTGATTGCATGAGCGTCGTATTAAGAAAAGATGGTGTTGGTGGATGAATCCTTACCCTACCCCATCGCTTGTACCTCAACGATGATGTTCTAGGTCATTTTATATTCAGCATTCGTTGGTGACGCTTTGATTCCTGACTCTTTTTCATTGAAGAATGATTGGGTTACTGCATTCTGTTCTATTTGGCTCCCTGAGATAAACGTAATGAAACTTCTTGCCAGAATGGGGAATGTTATTTTTCCTTCCAATTCTTGTGTCTCTATTGAGTTAACATAAATAAGAAACAAGGGGGAAAAAATTAGGCTGTAAAATATCTCCTGTGCGAATTCTATTTTGATATGTAAACGAATCTGTAAATTTGGCACCTCTATTTCACCTATAATGTTTAAACATTACTCGTTAACATCTTTGTGATGTGATTTTCCCTGCAGCGAATCCAGAGGGAAGTTACAAGGTGCACGACTTGAATGTTGACGCGGATGCCGCTGTCAATGACGATGACGATGACGATGACGTTGAGTGGGAAGAAGGTTGAATCTATGGTTGACGATTTGTCGCTTTGTAGTTTCTGTTTGTTTATAGGGTGATTAGGATTTATTATATGTAAATCTACAGTGGCTTGGAGGAGTATTGATAACATTTTCTCTTAGGCTTAGTTCGTGAAGAATTGTTGGAAAAGTTAAATAAAGTTTTCTGTTCGTGTGATTGTTAAAAAAGTTGTGGAAAATAAAATTTTGGAAATGATGCTTTGTTTTCGGTTTTTTAGGAAGAAAATCTGAGAAAAGTTTATGATTATGATTATTATATCCTCATATATTCAAGAAAAAGATTAAAATAAAATATTATAATAGTACATGGAAAATATATAATTTTAAAAAAGTTATAAAAACTCCATTAACCCAAAACTAATGCCAATTTATTTTAGAAAAATTCTAAAAATTACATAAAAATACTTATATTGATTTTAAAAAAAATCTAAAGTGTAAGTGGTTTATTTTTTTATTTTTTTTATTTTAAATATGGCATGATGAAAATAGGAAGGAAAAAAAATTATATGTTTAGCTACTATACACGTTAATTTTCTAAAATATGAAAAGCCTTTTATTCTATTTTAATAAAAGATCCAACAAATAGATATGCCGATTAAAATTCATCTAAGAGAATTTATTATTATCGACTCAAAACATAATATCAAAATTTAATGACAAAATCACCAGTACAACAAATAATGGCCCTAAAAAATTATAAAGTTTTGGCACAGAATTAGTAAAATAATTTTTTTGGTTAAAAGTATATCAATATGGATTTTTATTTATGTAGAAAAATTTTAATGATCATAATATTTTATTTTTTTTATTTATATAATAATCTAAATTAAGGATAAACTAATTTTAAAATACCAAAAAATAAAAAAAGATGGCATCATAATTCACACCATGCGAAGGTGTGATGGATCACATTTTAGAGTTACCACAATTATAAACATAGGTGCCATATACACACATATAATCACTTGAAACGCTAATACAGTCACCAAAAGTATTGAACCTTTATTACATGTGACTCCTAGAACTGACCAGTTTATTTAGTTAAACAAGTTGAGCTTGGAACTTATTTTTATATTTGTTTATTAAATTAGTGAAGCTTGAAAATAAAAAATTTGGTATTAAGCTAGTGCAAAAGCCCGTGATTTTGGCCTATTTTCAACAAAAGTTTATGAATTGGATTGGCTATGCTAGTCTATAAATGAGACTAACCGGAGCCTCATTAAACGCGTCGAGTCCAAGCGTATTTCAACTCGACTTGTTTACAACCCTCACATTCAACCCTAAAAAACTTATTGTCATGTTAGTCTGGGTATATGCAATTATGTACAGCTCGGTATATCTAATAATTTGCAAGCTTCATTTGGTCTTAAAGAATATAGGGAGAGAAAGAAATGATCTTCCAAATTTTCTTTAGATATTTATTATACAAATCAAAGGACTCGTCATATATATATATTTCACCCCATTTTCTCCTGTTAACTAAATAATGAACTATCATATTAGTGTCTTATCTTTTCCTCTTAACTTTCCAAAAATATTCCATTATTGATATGATATGGCTGATGATAGTTAAAGCAGGGCTGACCTTACACATGTTGGGACTAGAGCTGTAAATGAGCCGAGCCGAACCGAATATCCTTAGGCGTGAGTTTGGTTCGTTTAACTAAACGAGCCTAAAATGCTGTTTGGGCTCGGCTCGTTTACCTAAACGAACGAGCCGAGCTCACGAGTCAAAGCCAAAAAATAAACCGAGCCAGGCTTTTTCGAGCTCAAGCTCGACTCGTTTAATAAACGAGCCAAGCCCGAGCCTCACTTTGAGGCTCGTTTAATTAAACGAACGAGCCGAGCTGAATACCGAACTGACTCAGCTCATTTACAACCCTAGTTGGGACCTTAGACATGACAATAATATACTCCATCTTTATAATATAAGTTGTGTATAAATTTTGATAATCTACTTTGACCATTAATTTATTCCAATATACATTGATGAAAATTATGAGATAATAATATTATGAAATACTTTTGAATAAGAATATATCAATGATATTTTTAAATTATAATTTATTATATTTAAATAAACATATGAGTGAAACTCTGATCTCAACATTCATGGATGTGAGTGTAAGACGTGTATACATCGAAAACGAGGTAGAAAAAGAAGAAAAGAGAAATAGTCATCAACTATTTTTTAAAGGCAAGTTATACCATTGGACGTATCACATGATTCACGCAATAATACCTTCTAAAATCACACTCAATTTCCATCGTATATTTACCTAGGCATATCATCATCATAAAGCATGGTTTTTCCTCCTTCATATCATTGCACCGCTAATCTAAGAGGTCATGAAAGTTAATTAAATTTTCAATTAAGGTTGACTAAATTGATAGTGATTGGTTTTTTCGATGGCTTAATTGTTTGATGGTTGATGTAACACTCCAAAAAATTAACTTATGAAAAATTATGTTTAAAAGAATAATGCGAAAGTTAAAATAAAATTTGGGAAACTTACTGCTACTTTAACATAAGATAAATATCCACCATCTATCTCATGCTAGATGTAAGGCTAAAACCTGTCAAAAAAAATATTCAAACAACATCTATGTCATAAGGATAAATTCCCACAAGGAGATATCTACATGCAGATGGTAAGTAAACAATTTCACTAAATAAATCAATAAAAACCTATGAAATAATTATGGATTTTAAAAGCTTATCAAAGTAAAGGGGAAATTGAAATTCAATTACAATACCCTTGAAATTTTAATACAACACTTGAAAACTTCTAAAAATAAATACAGTTAAACAAGGACAAATCTTGATGGGGATCAAACTCCGGATTGCCTACTCTCTCAAGTCAAGCCTTCAACCCAAAATAATATATGATCTTAAACCTACATAAGAGGTCTATTTCCCACCATCAATAAACCGTCGCAGGACCCATCAACTAAGGTAGTATCAGTATAGGTCTAATATTGAGTAAATCATGACTACCTAACTCATGGAAGGAATCATGATACACATAAGATATGGTAATTTCTAGCTTACAATACTAATGCTCAATTATGCATATGATAAATGCACCATTCCACTCACACAATAATTCATGTTCAATTATACATACGATATATACACCATTCTACTGATATAATATCTTATGCTTGATTATACATGTGATAAATATAATAAAATTTGGGGTCACAAATTCATGCTCATAAATACATGACTAGACAGGACAATACGTAGGGTACCAATGTGTAAGAAATCGGGATCGCATGCTAAGTAACACACATTATCTTAGAAGATAGCATTTTGTATATAAGGGCCAAATGCGATTTAAATAATACTTCATGTGATAATTAAGTATGAAAATGCATCATATGGTATCACTATTATAAGGAAGATAATCAAGAGGTATGCATAGGAAAAAGAAATATAAAGTCCATAAGTGAACGAGAATAATTCATTATTATATTTTATTATCGTGATCACAATAATTTGATTATATTATCTTGAGGACAGATATTCAAAGAGACCATAACAACTAATCTAGTACTCGAATGATACTAGCCCTAGCTGACCCGCCTAAAATCATAATCAGACCACCAATAAATAAGACACTTAATCACTTAAGTATGCATACCCCCTATAGGGCCGAAATATATCCAGACACGTATAGAGTAGAAGAGGGCCTCTTCAGACCTCGTAAGGTACCCGGGATCATAGAATAGAAAAAAACCAGAATGGTATCAAGTGAATACCAAACCTAACTTAGATAGCTACCCCGAGTGATATAAGTCCTGACTCAAAATCTTTCACTTTAAGTGATTAATATTTTATTTAAAGATTGAATCAATCATAAATTAGGTCCACATAACAACACTTAACTCACTTCCATCAACACAATAAATTTCCATTATTATATCAATTTTGAGTGGCATTAAAGCTAAGCAGCATTAAAGCAGAACCAATTCAAGTGACATTAAAGCCGATCGATTCCAGGGGCATTAAAGCTGAACCAATTCATGTGGCATTAAAGCCAATCGATCCAATTCAAGTGGCACTAAGTCTGAATAATTTCATGTGACATTAGAGTCGAATAAATCCATAACATAAAAAGAAAACATAAGGCATCATATAGTTTCAATCCATATTCAACCAGAGATACGGTTTCTAAATTGATTACAATCTAGACACGTTAGGACATACTCCAAAATCATCAAATATTTCATAATTAGGTGGATATGTTAGCCACATAATCATATTCAAACATATATAATATTCAAGAGGTATACTAGCATGCATTTGCATTAAGGCTAAACATTCATACATACATATTATTACCATGCAGAACATAACATACACTTGACATGATTAAATAATCAATAAGTATACTCATCACCTTCCACTCCAAACAGAAATAAATTTCAGATTCTACCATAAGTAAATGTAAGTAATGACTTACCTAAATCTAAAACTAGCTAAGCAAACTGATAAAGAGAAAGAGCTATCGAGAGCTCGACAATCCCTGAGAAAATTTTCCTAGATCATCGATATCGATTGGAAAACTAGGTTAGAGACTACCTTATCGATCAATAATTCAAATATTATAATAAAATCAACACAATGAGACACAAACGATCTTTTTTGGAAAATGTATCCAAAACCTAAGACTTACAAGTATAGATCTATTAAGATTTAAGATTAAATATTAATAAAATTGGGTTTAACGCATATCACCTGGGGCATATTAAATAGATTTGGAAAACTAGGTAAAGGATAATATAGGATAAGTTATTTTATTGAAACTGATTTATTGGTTAGGTTTTACAATCCAAAAGACAAACAAACCATCTATAGAGAACCAAATCCAACCCGATAAGATAAAAACATTATTCAAATGATTTTAAATCAAAGCCAGAAATTGATTAGGTAAAATAAGCATAACATAATCAATTTTATAAAACCATCTCCGAAAACTAAGGTTTTTAATGGTCGAACTATGAACTGACCAATTCATTTTGATTACCTCAAATTGATAGTTTTAAAACACAATTAAACTAATTTTAGATAAATCTAGATAATGAATTTCAACAAAAGTAATCTTATGAATCACCAATTCAAGATAATTGTTTCATGAAATTAGGATTTTAAACCCCAAGATACAACTTCGGACAATCCAAATCATTTAATTTAAATTGAAGGTGTTAGAATGCAATTAAAGTCATTTTAACTATTTCTATAAATTTAGTTTTGGAAGAATAACTATATAAATGGCCAATTTTATAATTTCATTTGGAATCAAGGGTTTTAGGCCTAAAAATACAATTCAATTAAATTTTATTAATTTATTTAAATTGAATGCTTGAAAATGCAATTAGACATATTTTATAATATATTATATAGTCAATTGATCAAAACCAATAAAAGAAATACCCAATTTAGCATAATTAGAGTTTTTGAGTTTAAAATACAAATCTGGTCAATTCTTGGAAAATATATAAATTGATGGTTCATAATTTTAATTGAATGTATTATAATATAAATTATATAAATAATTGAATAAAATAACCCGATTACACAATCTAATTTAGATTTGCAAGTGTTTTGACCTAAATATCTAATTCTAATCAATTTCACATAATTTTCCCAAATTAACACTTCCAATATAAAATTAAATATATTTCAAAGGATATTATAAAATCATTTGAGTGAAACAACTCAATTATGCAATCCAATTTCTTCACATATGAATTTTGACCTAGAAAATCAATTCCGATGAATTCCGCATAAATTTCTCAAATTGACGATTCCGATGTATAATTAGATACATTTTAAAGCATATTGTATAATCAATTTATCGACAATAGCTTAATCAAACGAATCTGCAAAATCCAAACATAATTGGGTCAAAATTTTAATTTTCACAAATCAACCAGATACACTATAATTAACCACTCTAAACCAATCATACAACATTTATATACATAATTAAACAATCAATTTAGCTTATCATAAGATAATTCATACTAAATTAATCAAAACAAGGGTTAGTGTTTTTGGAAATTTATACCAATTGCAAATCGAGACAGGTGAAGATCAGAAAAGCTTTATGGAAGGCTGACCATTGCTCGCCGACCATCACCCAAGCTCGCCTTGGCTAGACGTGGTGGCGCGACTTGTTCTGGTCGTCGGTGCTGCTTGTTGCTGTGGATGTTGCTTGCTATAGTTGGTGTTGGCAGCATCGTGCAGAGTGCCGATGGTGGTGGATGTGGCTGGCGGTTGAGGTTGTTAGTGGAGGAGCAGGGAGAAGAAGGTGAGGGTTGGGGTTTAGTGCAATGGGATCCCAACGGGGAGATGAAGAAAAGAAAAAAGGGAGAAAATAAAAGAGAAAAGGAAAAGGGAAGAGGGGGTTAGTCGGGTAATTTTTTTTACAAATAAAAAAATGTTGGAGCAATGACAAACTATTCAACATTGCTGAATATTGTTGTTGGCTCTTTTTCAAAGTCTCACATTGGTGAGGAACAGTAGTTTTAATCAGTTTTTATATTTTCTTATCCATTGATATGTTTGAGTTAATGATTTTGGGCTATTTTGTGTGGGTAGTGGACTGGACTATATACCACATACATGCGCGTGCACGCAGCCACCCGTCGGTCTGGTCCGGGTTGGGCGTGGCTGTGTCATAGATCCAAACAGGCCCAAACTTCTCTTTTTACAAAAAAATTTAACAGTTTTCTTCGATCAGCGTTGATTGCTATTCTTATGCTACGTTTTACCTATTCTTTTGAATTTTTGAATGTGTGAAGAGTGGGAGATGTTCCACTCTTCCACATTTTCAGTTTATTTAATAATATTTTTTTTGGTTTTCTATAGAAAAAATGCTGAAAACTGAAGCCATAGCATACCGACGAATTTCCTTCTATTCTCTTTGAAAAAACTCCATAGATTTGGGCATTGATTTTGCAATTCCATTCCTTCAATCACGAGTGCACGGGACCAAAGGACATATGTCAACCTTGGGGGCGGACCGACCGAGAAGGGATTTTGAATTTCACTTCAGGGTAGTGATATTATTCATGCCACAACATTATATTGGTTTGGTTTTATTTCCTTCATTTTAATTGCTACATATATTATGATTATATCACAACAAAATACACAATTGAATATAAAAATATTAATAGATGATTTTATCTAAAATTTATTTAATGAAATATCATTTCGTAAAGATCTGAAGGCCTAAAATTGATATAGGAGATATATAAAGAATTTCAAAAATATTTTCGAAAGAATTTACCAACGAACGTAAATATCTATATTATTTATGAAAATACATTATAAGACTTCGAAAAATATTTAAAAGCATATAAGAAAATATTTAAATCAAATTATAATAAACTGAGAATAATTTAAATAATTTCTAAAACTAGTCTTCCATAAACCAAAAAGGGTAAAACTGGAGAAAATTAATTTTGGAAAGAAATTCATAAATAAGCTTCAAATATCTTTTTAATTTAAAACTTTCCGAAAACCTTAGCGGCCTTAGAAATGAATAATTTCAAAGTTGAAAATATTTTTTATGGATAAAATTATTAAAATAAATTTTACTATTTTAAATGGAAATTTTATAATTTGAATAATATATTTCGTTAACGAAATACAACTCCAATACAAAGCCGTAATCATATGATAAAATTATAATAAAAAATGAATGTACAATTTTAAAAATCAAAATACAAGAAAGAGTGGAATAGATATTTTTAATTGAAAATTAAAATCATATGAATATAATAAAATCATGGTTGTGAACAAATTTATCTAGAATGATCTGCAAGGACAACGATTAATTTAAATTTAAATTTGAAGTTAAAATTATCGATAAATTCATAAAATAAATTGAAATTAAAATAATTAAATGTTTAAATCAAATTACATTAATAAAACAATTAAGTTTTATAAAAATTAAATTTTATATATCGGGTATTACAATTGGTATGTCCTTGTTGCAAGTACATGGTATTGTATTAACAATCAAGGTTGATCCTATAAAGATTAGAAAATGAGCACGTGAATGTGATCTAAACCTATTATGACTAGATGCACGAAGAGATTGGGATGTGGCACTAACTAAAAAATAAAATATTCAGAAATAATAATTGAAACATAAGCATAAAAAAAAGCACCAAACTTATTCTTATGAAAGAAGTAGCTACGGTTTAGTTCGATAACCCCAATCCTCCCATGCAATTGATACCCTAACATTTTTCAAATCAAAATAAACAAACCAATTTAATACAATGCTCTATCAAGCCTCTATGCCCTATCTCTTACCACAATCCATTTATCTTTATCATGAACACAACACAACCAATGTAATATAGACTAATAATAATCCTCCCTTTTTGTGTTGTAGGAGGTAACGTAACATCCCTCAACCTCATAAATTAATTTCTAATTATGTTATTTTAACTATTCAGGGCTTATCTCTTGAATTTTAATTGAAAATGTCAACATCGTAATCTGGCCAATTGCAACAAAACAAGCAATTTGATTCAATTTAAATAAATATGGGCAAATAAGGTAATCGGTCATAATTACATTAGGGTATCTTCCGTCTCCTTAGCATAAGAACAATTAGCCACTTATCTCCATGTAACATAACTCAATTAGATAGAAGTCATTCACTTTCATAAATCCAATAGAGAAAGATAAACCTTTGATGTTCAAGTTGATTACAATCTCTAATGAAAACTTCTAAGTTGATGATTACACAAGATGAGGAAGTAATAGAATGGAGAGGATTGTAAGGGATGTTAGATCTAAAAAAGAGGCTCAATCATGATATAAAATCATTTTTTTCAAAATCCTAGTTAATATCTCTTAAGTACCTAAGCCAAAAAAACATAATTAAGAAAAAATTGGAACTTCTTAGGTTTCTTAGAATCACATAAATTACATTAGTTCACGACATGGGCGATGGTGATGGACATTCTCCTCTTGACATCATGTCTATGTATGATCTTGTTGTTACCTACGAGTCACCTATGTTCTTCCCCTTACCTTGTTCTTCCATTCTAAGCCTAGTTTAGCCTTTTATTTTCCATGTTTAGCTTCTTTTCTTAACATTTTTCTTTCACAATCTACAAAGAAACCTAAACAAGAGTAAAGATGAGCAAGTGAGCTAAACTATGGACATAACATAAATAATCCATAAAATATTTATCAAATTGACATCTAAGTTATGTAACCAATCACACTCATCAATAATATGTGAAGATGACATATATAAAACTAAAAATATTTAACATATCTATATTTTACATATATAATAATTTATAGTAGGTCTAATTGGAGAAATTGTTGTGTCTGCTAGTGATAAAGTGGAAGTTATTATCATAGGTGAGTTTGAACTAGATAAAATAAAATTCAAGTGACATAGTTTGTGAGTATTTTATTAACGGCATCTAGATTTATGCAAGGTGATTTTACATTAGATGGTGGCAATTTAGGCTTATGATTGTATACTTTGACTTACCATTAATGTCTTGTATGTAATAAGTGGATTGGATTGGATATATGCACATTGGTCTTGTGATTGGATAAACCGGTAGAGGTTTCTCTATTAGTGTATTAGTGGTAAATTATTAGTATATTAATGGTGAAAAATCAAATTTAAGTAGAATAATTATGAAAGATCAATTTATTGGTGAAAAATCAGTTAAGTGGTAAAATATTAGCACATTTGTGGTAAAAATTGATACATTAAATCGATACATTAGTGGTAAAATATCGATACATTATTAGTGAAATATCAATATATTAGTGGTGAAAGATCAATATATTAGTTTTGAAGTTTTAGTTTTAAGTATAATAATGGTGAAATATTATTTTTAAGTAGAATAATGTGAAAGATTAACTTATAAGTAAAAAAATTAGTATATTAGTGGTGAAAAATCAATACATTAATAGTAAAAGACCATCTTATGTACTAATATTTTATCAAGAATATATTAATGGTAAAAAATAAATATATTAGTGGTAAAATAATAGTACATTAGTAGTGAAAGATGAGTTTATTAGTATAAATATATGTATTTAATAGTGATGTAAGATACTTAAATTTATGATGAAATGTATATGTATTTTGTAGTAAAATATTTAATAGAACCAGTGTGACACCCCAAAATTTAATACTTTTTTTTTGCGGAAGAAATTAAAATAGAAATATTTAAATTAAAACCTGTGAATTCTGGGGATGTTACCGCCATACTTAATACCAGATCAATTCACTTTGACCGTTCCAGTACTAAGTACCAAGGTTAAAAAGAATATCTTCAAACTTAAACTGAGAGTTCATAAAAAGAACTAGAAATACCATAACATAGAAATCAGAGTACACATAAAGAATTATAATTCATATCCAAAAGAAAATGAGCTTACAACCGATAAAAGGTTCATTTAAAATAATACCCAATACATGTAATGTATCAAAAAGGGTAAATACGATATAAAAGAAATAATCGAAGGAGATAAATAACAAGAAGATAGAATACGACCACGACACTCTCAAACTTGGAGCCAACCACAAGCTTAACACTCAGCCCCGACTGATGTCTCACCCACCTGCACCAAGTCAGAAGGGCATACTACTCGTGGGAATGATCAACACCCATGAAAATGGTGATCAGAACGCTACGTGCCGAGCAAGGTAACCGAGCGCTAAGGCCAACACATAAACTCACATAAACCATGCATAAGAATAAAAAAACAGAAATACCATCATGATAACATAATATCGAACAATCATTCGGGTAGATACATAAAGGCCTAATTATAGTTCGGATTTATTTATTTAATTAATCTCTGATCGAAATCGATTCACACCATGCTTTTTATCAAATCCATACGAGTATAGAAACCCCCACTATTATAGCCGGTGGATTGGAGACAAGTAGGGGCACAATGCTCCTACCCACTATTACAAGTATGTCACATATAGGGTATCATACCCTAACCACTATTTCTTACTGGTGGATCGGTTGGCTCCGGCACGCATGGTGTTAC